>CM040120.1:385750644-386209668 GCA_022559845.1 Amorphophallus konjac
GCTGGCGTCCTGGCCCCCAGGCAGCACCCCCCCCCCCCTATTTACCAATATTTTGCCCCATCCGAGACACCACCAGAACCCGACTGTTATTTCGTATTTTACCAACCCTCGCCTCCCCTCCCGCATTGGAGGCCTCACGTCCCCGGTGCCGCCAAACACAGATATTAGCATATATATCTAGGGCCAGGTGTCCGCCGCATTCGGATCTCCAAAAGCAGAAGAGGAAGCCTAGGCACACACACGCTGGGGGAAACCCCTGAAGACGGGTGGCCACACGGCGCGCTGCGGGGATCAAGATTGGGAGGCGTGGGACTTATAGGAGGCTGCAGCTACCGCGCCACTCCCCGCGTGCACGGAAGGGCCAGCTACTGCTATTAGTGACCTCACCGCCCCGGCGAACCCCCCCCCCCACCCCTGTTCCCTCTCCCTCGATCAAGAAAGCCGAGATTACCTCAGATATCATCTAGCTCCTTGCAGTGTGAGAGAAAACGAGATCGCGTGCCCCTTCCGGCGCACGCGCCTGGGATGTGTGGTGAACACTCCAGCCCACGACACCCACCGATCCCGGGCGCGTGCGCCCTCGGGCGCAGACGGCCTTCTCTTTCGGGCGGGTGGGGGTACGTTGTGGACGGGATTGGTCAGTGATATAGGTGCGTGGGGGCCGGCGGGTGTGTACGCGTACGGGCTATTATTGGAGGGCTGCAGGGTGGGGGCGTGGTGAGGGGTGTGGCTGCGCTGGTGTGTGGAGTGGGGGCTCTTTCCTCACAATGCAAGCGTTCATGGTGGGGAGAGGGTGGTGGTGTGGTGTGGTGTGGGGGCGGCGTGGAGGAAAAAGGCACCTGGCTTTTGCAGGCGCGGGTTGGGGGCAGCCCGTAACCGCTTTCTCCTCGGGGATGGGGGGTGGGGGAGCAACATACGGTTCGCGGCCGGTAACGTTGTTGGTGGCGGTGGGCGGCCGGGATTGGGCACGCTCTTCGCCCCAGGTCGAGTCTGATCCCCGCACCACGGCCTCCTGTGTTTTTCTTCCTTATCGTATACACCACAAGAGAGAGGAGGATGAGAAGGACGCCATGCAACCTCCCGTGCAATCACCGTCTCGTCGTAACAGATAATCGTGGAAGTCTCTTCTCACATACACTAATTAAATTTTAATTGAATAATATATAAAATATTTATTGTGGAGAGTATTTTCCCTCCTCCCCCAAAACTCAATAACAAGGTCAAACTTAATAGGCTAGAGGTCGGTCCGTTAAGACTGCCTAATTAATATAGAGTGCCTTGGGGCCTAACAATCATTATCAAACCCAACACGTCACACGTGCTAAACTCGATCCCGAGCCTTGGGAAAGTCTTGACTCGATCCACGGTATTACAACTCGACATAGCTCAACTAACGACCTTCCAACTTGACTCCCATTATCGTAGCTTCAACATAGAGTATTATCCCAGAGGACATATTGGATGACGCAAAATTAGTAATTAGGCAGTTAGAATAAAGGCCATAAGTTGTGGAAATCGAGTCTGTATAGTCAAATCTCCTTCAAAGGGCTACGATATGTCACATTGAAAGTAAAAATTTTGCCAGACATGTATCTCACGAGAAGCATAGTAGCTGCCCTACGTACCAATGTCCAAGGCCCACAAGACATGGAGATATGGGTACTGTGCCAATGTTAGTCACATAGCCTTCATCCCACCAAATCCAGTCCAAACCACTAGTTTTCAAGAATTCAAAGTGCCATTATAGCCTGCCCATATCATCAGATAAGTGCTCTTTTACGATGTCGTGATACGCTCTGCATATCGTAAACCACGCCAAGAGAGTCATCTCGTGTAGACCCTTCACGCTCAAAGATCTAGGAAGTCCCTGCCAGCACACTCTCGCGTCTATATAAGGTCTCCATGGCCTCCTCCTGGTAGGAGCTCCTACGCCATGAAAAACCACACAAGGCAAAAAATTACAACCCCTTATGGAGAGGGGGATTTCTGTAGCCCATCTAGAAAGCGGCCAAAGTAGGTCCATCAGGACCAAACGAGGTCCAACTCATCTAAGTGACAGCCCCGCAGGGCCCACTTAAGCTAGAAAGCCCAAATAAGTTCACTTGGGATCACACCCTCCCTCGGCGGCCCTTAAGCTCGGAAGGCCCGAGCGTCGGCCAGGTCAGAGAAAGACCCATGCCCGATCTATCCTCTCGCCGGGATAAGGGCAGGCGCTCAGCGGCCACTCCGACCTATCCTCATCCGAGCTATGCCTATCGCCCGGACAGGGTTGGCACCTTTTATGCCCGGGACGACCGACGATTGCTTATCCATGCTGCCGTTGAGAACCCTTTATGAGCAGGAGTTTATGAGGATAAGGGGCCCATGATCCCTCAAGACTATAAAGATCCCATGATGAGGACGTAAAGATCCCACGTTGAGGACGTAACGCCCGCCTGAAACCCCTCAGCTTACGGGACTCATGAAGTCGGTGCACTATATAAACCTGGGACTACCTCCAATGAAAGGTAAGGGCTAGCACATGCCTATACCCCCTGAGCAGGAACCACTTCACCACTTTGGTGTAGAGGGATCTCGTGCATCTCCTTCCTCCTCCCTTCATCGCTTCCATCATTGCTCGACTGACTTAAGCATCGGAGGGTTTACCCCAGGGAATCATCCCTGGGCCCCCTGATCCGTTTCCCTTCTTTGCAGTTTACTATCCGGTGATCATCTACCCCGCTCAGGACAAGCACGAGATCACGCCTCTTCATCTGGCGCCGTCTGTGGGAAACGATCAAAAAGTCAGTATGGTGCGAAGAAGTTCAGGGATGAGATCCACCGGCGAGAGGGGGAAAGGCCATGATAGCGGCGGGGGAAGGCCCCTCTCAGGCCTCGCAAAATCCCCCCTCTAATGCCAGTACCCCCGCCAACGGACCACCCCCTCTCCCTACGGCGGTAGAGCTACCACTCAACGGTGGTGCTGACGCCTTCCAAGCCCTCAACATAAAACTGGATATCCTCGTAGAACTCATGAGTGTGAGCGACGTCACGCGGTTCGGGGAAGAGCGGAGAAGACGCGGAGCGCGCGTACTTCTCTTTTTTTTGGTGTTTGTTTGCTGCAACACAGAAATAAGAGAAGAGAGAGAAGGGGCCACCACGGGGGATTGCTCCGGCGGGGCGAGCGGGACAAGTGTGATATAGCAAGATATGGGGGTTAAACGGCCATAGCGGGAAGTGACTCGCCGCGGCCTCGGGGGGACGGGAATGGTGCAGAAATTAAATAACAAGAATTGAAACGGCCATTGGGGAAGTGACTCGCCGCGGCCTCGAGAATATGAGCAGATAATAAGATGACATAATATAAAGAGAATACAAAGAGCGGGAATTTAAACGGCCATTGGGGAAGTGACTCGCCGCGGCCTCGAGAACATAAACAGATAAGAATATAACGTATAAGAACGTGAATTTAAACGGCCATTGGGGAAGTGACTCGCCGCGGCCTCGAGAATATGAGCAGAATATAACAGAATATAAAGAGAATATAAGAACAGAAATTTAAACGGCCATTGGGGAAGTGACTCGCCGCGGCCTCGAAAACAAGATGTGATCGCCAGGGGCCGAAAGACCCCAAAATAAGAAAGTGATCGCGCCTACCTCAAGAGCGGGAGATGGCGGGTTGCTTCTTCCTCTCCCTCCGGCCGGCCGACGGAGAGGGCTTTCCTCGGCTACCCTTGCAGAACAACGACAAACAAATGACAAGTGGATTAGAAAGATGGAGGTGTAGTATTCAAATCCTTGCGATAAAAATAACGAAATGATGGCAAGACACACACCTGGTTGGTGTTATCTTTTAAACCCCTCTCGGACTCGAGTAGGAGGAAAATGAGATGATGGATGTAAGAAGTGTATAAGAAAAGGCGCCCTTATGAAGGGGGATAGGGGATGCAAGATGATGAATGCAAAAGAACTACGAAGAAAAGGAAAGAATTGGCTTATTGGATGTGCCGATGGTGAAATCCGGCGGAGCTCCGGCAGCGTGGGGACGACGTGGAAGCGCGGTGGATGAAGACGACCTTCCTCTCGCGAGCGTGAGCACCCGAGAAGCCGGCAGAACCTCCACCTACAAAAGAACCCACGGGTTAGAAAATGACTCCGTAGCCTCTGGGCTCCGGCAGCCTATCGGATCACTTCGAAGCTCCCCCAGAACTGAGGGGGTGGGCCTCTATTTATAGAGCTACGGAGGGTGGAGGCGTCCAGGACCCTGGACACCTCCATCAGGGCCGAATTAATATTTTATTCTATTTTTATATATTTTTTTGGAATACTTTTGTGGAGGCGTCCAGGGCCTCGGACGCCTCAAACAGGTCCACCGAAAACCGACGACGGTCCGCACGCGGTTTGGCACAACGCGTGGTTTTGTGAGCAGCGACTCGTGATTCAGAAATGGGCGCGTCCACGGGCCTGGACCTCTCTCTAATTTGGATTTTTTCACACACGACAAACCGTCGTTCGGTGGCCGGCGCCCGTGAGAGAGTTGATGGAGGCGTCCAGGGGCCTGGACGCCTCCAAAAATATGTTATTTTTTATTTTGATTTTGTCTTTTATGCCAAGGCTGGCATTTTAATTTTTTATATTTGTTTTTATGGAGGCGTCCAGGGTCATGGACGCCTCCATTAATATATATATATTTTTATTTATTTATTTATTTTTTTATGCCAACTGGCATTTTACACACATTTTTATTTTTGTTTTTATGGAGGCGTCCAGGTCTCTGGACGCCTCCATTAAAATATATATTTTTTATTTGATTTTGGGCCCTGAGAAAAAAAAATAAAATAAATTAAAAACATGGGGGAGTCGAGGGGCCTGGACGCCCCCATTAAGACCTACCCTGGTCCTCAGATCAGGCGTCGGCGGCCGCCCGGCAGACACCCTTCTTGATTCCGGAACCTCTTGGTGCGTCTGACTGGTGTTGATGCCGTCCGAATGCCGTGACGAGACGATTACGGATGCCGAAAAAGGCAGAAGAAGACCCAAGAAAAGGAAGTACTCAAGTGATTCGAAATGCGTAAGCCGTCGCGGGCCGTCGTATAGTAATATGAGACTTTCTCAGGAGACGTCAAGAATGGCGTGTCTACAGCTGCCCCGCCTTGGCGTCTGCTTTGCAAGGGAGCGATACGTAGTGGAATGGTATCGAAGTGGAGTGAAATGAAGTGGGAGCGGACTGATAAGTTGATGCCAAGGTGTGATGAGACACGCTTTTGACGTTACTGTTTGGAATCTTTTCTGAAGTTTCAATGAGGCGACCTTGAAGAAGGTCTTTCAAATATTGACGATTGCTTGGACGGAGATCAAATAAGGGAGGGTGAGATGTGCGCTCAGGCACGAAACAAAAAGAGACCAACTTCTCGGTGTGGAAGTACCTGGGTCATAAATCGGAGGTTTCACCTTTGGGGAGTGGTTACCAGCCAATGTGGAAGTGCTGCAGCCAAGGTGGGTCAAACAAGGTCAAAAGTAAAGGAATATCTGAGGGTCTGTCCAAACAAGGGTCTCCTTTGGAAGAGCAGCGTAGGGCTGTCTCAAGGAAACTCAGTATTTCATTCGGAGTGGAATATCTCATATTTGTAGGAATTGAGGCACAACGGCCTTCGCAATTGAATCACTTGAATGATCTTCCGCAATAAATCAAAATCCTATATGAATGCATGCTGGGTTAAAATAAAAATTTAAAACAAACTAAAATAGAAGATAGCCAAGGATAATATTGTCAACTTGTTAAGAACGGGTCAGGATACCGATCCGGTGAGCCGACACTGGGCTGGGGCCCGTTTATCCGCGCACCAACTCACTGAATGGAACCGTCGTCCCCATGCTACCACAAGTTAACGGCCTATCCGTACAACCCAAATTCTTCCGGGATCATCACCGTTTTTGTTGAAGGGGAACTCAAATCCCAGATTTGTTCGGGTCGCAAGGTCCTTGACATGTTCTAGTAGCGTAGGTATCGTATACTATGGTGCATGACATGGTGGGACCAACTATTGAAAGGTGGGACAGGAGACTGGACAAAGACGTCCGTTAGTAAAACCTGCACAGGCCAGCATGGATTAATAACATCAGAAAGTAGCAGAATCATAGCAGAATCGCACCACAATGGGAAGGAGATCTAGCCAAAATCCCGACATTGACCGCTGATGTGACATGTTCTGTCCTGTAGCGATCTTCCCTTCCTATAAGAACTCCCCTTAGGCTAGTTCATTCAGATGCACTAAGGTGGGTTTTGGAAGCTCAGGAGAGGAAGGAGAGGAGAATCTAGAGATTTCAGGATGGAAGGAGAGTCTTCCCGCGTTATGAAGAGGAGCAGGCCTAGCAGCGAGATCAGGCGACTCTCCGACCTCGAGGGTCATTTGAGTGGGACGATCATGTCGCATATGGTAAGCTGATTCATTTCAAATTTTCCATGTGAACCTTCTTCTTACTTCCTTCATTTCTTCTTTCTTTCTCTTCCAGCCATATCCACTCTTCCCAGGCCCGAGGAAGTTTTCCAAACTGCCATGGCTTTCAAAGCTAACTTCCAATATCTCCATTGGCATGAGGGCCATACTCTCGAAGTGGCATCTGCAGGGGCTCCTTATTCACGCCAAGCATTACGAGAAGATTCGTATGGACTGGGCGGCTATGGGCGCACTAGTGGAGATCTGGCATCCCCAGACCCACACTTTTATCTTCCCGACCTTCGAGGTTACCATCCTCCTCGAGGAGGTGGAACTTCTGCTCGGATTGAAGAAATTCAAGAGTGACGGGAGGGTGAAGGCTATGCGGATGCTGACACGGGGGACTTCTGAAAGCGTCCTTGGAAGCTTCATGCCGCCCGACGCAGTCCGAAAGGTCCGTACTCAAAAGGGGATCGATCTCCAAAAGCTCGCGGAGTGGGTCATGGACGCCCTGAGAGGGTCACCAGACGATGACTATTTGGAGGGAATCATGAAGGGGTTCACTATCTGTCTGGCGGGTGCTCTCTTGTTTCCTCATACCGACAACATAGTGGAAGAGGATCAACTAAGTGCCATTCGCGGGATCTGGAGTGGAAAGAGGGTGGGACCCGCCGTCCTTGCCTATCTTTACAGCGGCCTTACTGTCTCGAGCATGGGTAAGCCTCCTTTTGGTTGCGCACTTGTCTTGAATTGCTGGCTTGATTTGCACTTCAAATTCGACCACCGCGAGGGAATGCCAACTGCTTCGAAGCTCTTCCAACAAAGCCCGCTTCACCACATAGCCGACGTGTTAGGCTTCGGTGGTACTGTAGTGAACCGCGTTCCGTGGCTGAAGAAACGTGAAGACTGGCGGTCTCACTTCCGCACCGTGACACAAGGCTTCTTTACTTGCGCACCGGCATGTTTGCTTTCGCTAGATCTCCTCATGAGGCCTTCTCCCGAAGTTGATCTTCAACTGATCGGCGCGACCGAGTTTATCCTTTATAATGCGCATCGATGCTGCCTCCAGATTGGCATCCCACGCCATTCGTTCCCGCCACCGACTGACATCGTTCCTTTGAAGAAAAGGGAGTTGGGCACTGAAGCGGACGCGAAGGAAGCGAAGGCCATTAAAGCTCCCTGGAAGACAAGTGTTGCGGGAAAGGCCTTAGCGCACGTGGTGGAAGAATGCGAGCCGTGGAGGGCTTATGTAACCGAACTGGGGAAGTTAAGGCCTAAGGCGCCTAAGCCCCTGATGTAGTTCACTCTGCTTTTCTGACGGAATAAAATCTGGTATTTGGCAGTTTTGGACCAGTTCCGTTAATTATTATTATCTTTTTTGTGGTTTTTCTTTTCCTTTGTATTTTTATTTTTTTGTTTGGATTATATACATACTCTTATATTTTTTACTTTTATTATATATATATACTTTTTTTTGAAATTTTTTTATTATGGGGGCGTCCAGGGGGCTGGACGCCCCTAATTTCTTTATTTTTGATTTTTTTAAGTTTTTTGTCTTGGGGGCGTCCAGACGCCTGGACGCCCCTAATTTTTTTATTTTTGATTTTTTTTAAATTTTTTGATTTGGGGGGGCGTCCAAGGTCCTGGACGCCCCAACGTTTTATTTATTATTATTATTTTTTTTTTGGGGGCGTCCACGCGCCTGGACGCCCCAAATTTTTGAATTTTGAAAAAAAAAATAAAAAAAGGTGGGGGCGTCCAGGCGCCTGGACCCCCCAATTAAAGTGGATCCTATATATATGGGGGGGGCCTCACCCCCTGCTCATTTGTACTGTTCATTCTGACGACCCAGTCACCCCAGACGACCCATTCTTAGTCCCAATGGAGCGAGGAGGATCGAGCCAGGGTCCAGCGAAGCGGAAACGACGGGCTCGTCGTCCGAGGAGGCTGAGGGATGATGCCGAGGAGGCTGCTGCGGCGGAGGAGATTGCCGCGGGTGAGGAGGCTCTTCCTTTGGCCTTGGAGGCTGCAGTGGATGCTGGCGACGCGGCAGAGGACGAGCACGATCCGGTAAGCCCCTTAGACCTCCATTCTATTGGTTCACTGGGTTAAAAGGGCGGACGAGAGGCTGTGTGGAGAATGCCGGGTGTGAGGGAAGGAGGCGTCCAGGGGCCTGGACGCCTCCACATTTTCTTTTTTGATCTCCTTTTTTAATTTATTTATTTTTTTGTAAATAATAAAAAAGAATTAAAAAAAAGGAGGCGTCCAGGGCATGGGATGCCTCTATGATAATATATATATATATATTTTATTTATTTTTGTTTTTGTTTTTTGGGTTTTTCTAAAATTAAAATAAAGAAAATGAAATGGAGGCGTCCAAGGTGTTGGACGCCTCCAAAAAAAAACATAAATATTTTTAAAATAAAAATAAAATAAGATGAATAAGTAGTATATATAGTGTTATTGTTTAATATTATTCATGATGCTGATATATTTTTTATTGGTTTTGTGGTGTGCAGGGTGTGATGAAAGGACGGATCAGCTGATCCCTGGTGGTGGCAGCATACCGCGGGCTGCCGGACTTCCAGAGGGCGCGTGTGGACGCCATGGGCTTTGGAGCTTTCCTTAGGATCGAGCCCTTCCGGCTCGACCTTCCTCTTATCCAGACATTGAGGGAGCGGTGGCACGCACCGAGCCGGGCGTTTCTGATGCCCTGGGGGCACATGGTGCCGACACTAGAGGACGTGGCTCGGATCACCGGGCTACAGGTTGACGGAGAGGCGGTGAGCGGGGTCACCTACCCCGAATACCGAGAGAGTGCCCTGGACCTGCTGTGGTTAGAGACGAGCGTGACTGATAGAGACAGTAGGGTAGTCGGCCGAGTGGAGATCATGGAGGCGCTCGGATTCGTTGACCCGCGCCAGCGGGTTAGCGAGACTGGGGCGGAGTTTCTGGCACGATTGGAGGGAGATGCCCGCGCAGCTTTCACCCAGGATCCGAGCGAGAGGGAGCTGGTGAATCTAGACCTTCGGAGGTTTCTTTTCTTCTTCCTAGGCCGCCTTCTGCTGGGGACGAAGGGGGATGGCATCCACTGCCGTTTCCTTGGGATCTTGGCGGATCTGGACAGAGTGGGACACTACGCGTGGGGAGCGGCTCTGCTTGCCCATTTGATTGCTGATCTCTCCCAGACTTCGGAGAAGGAGACGACAGTCAGCGGCTTCGCACCTTTTCTCCAGGTACACAATTTATTTATGCATTTTCACAGTTAAATATGCAATTATTGTACTAATGATATATGATGAATGCAGGTGTGGAGCTATTACTATTTCCCGATGGGAAGGGCTAGGCATGGGAACAGGAGGGCCGTGCCTCTGGCGCGGCGGTGGAGGCCGGTCGTGGTTGCAGCACCCCACGGCTACCAGCTGGCGTCGCTTCGTCGGGAGCTGAGCGAGTATCCCGAGGCCATGGTATGATGCATATGATTTTTTTATGTTTTTATGCATGTGACTATCATGATGTATGCATGGTGATGCAGGTGGTGTGGAGGCCCTACCTGGGCATGGGCGATGCTGGCCAGCCCTGGGTTGTAGCGGGTCTTCCTCGTTTCAGGCGGGACGTGTGGGTCCATTGCCTGAACGAGATCGAGTCGCTTCGGCTGAGGCTGGTTATGAGGACGTTGGGGCTAGCCCAGGAGTGGGTTGATGTAGAAGAGCCGGCCCGCATTGGGCGGAAGACCAAGGGGAAGGCGAAGGTCGTGGACTGGCGTACGCGCTTCCCAGCACAGTACCAAGACTGGCAGCAGGGCGGGGTCCCAGTGGTGTCCCATGTACAGGACAGTACTGATTACCTGAGACGGTACCGGGCTACGTATGGGGACCGCCTCTTCCTTGGTGGTATGGCAGGGATAAGTGAAATGAGAATGCTTCACTCTTCTATATGTATATGCATGTAACACTAACTTATGTGCAATGCAGGATGCTCGTGATACCATGATCGCCGACCTGCGGGCCCAGTTGGCGGACGCCAGGCGACAGTTGGTGGCCATCCGACAGGAGTTGGAGATCCTGGTGAGTTTATGTGATGCATTTTTTTTTGACCTGGATTTTTGATGCTTAGCCTTTGACTGACGTTTGCCCCGTGTTTCAGCGGGCCCACCAGACAGCGGCAGCCGGGACGGCTGGTGGAGCGGGTTCCAGTTCGCGGGGCCCTCCTCTGGAGGTTTCTGCCCTCCAGGAGCAGCTGGCGTATGCGGTGGCTCGGGCTGAGGAGGCCGAGCGTGACCGCGAGGCTCGAGTGAGTGCTTGCCTGACCTTGACTCTCTTCTGGCTGCTTTCCTTCTATCACTGTTGTTCTCTTATGGTGCACGCGTGCTTTGACAGGTGGCCGAGATCCGAGAGGCCCTGGCGCGTGCTGTTCGTGCCGAGCAGGAGCGCGACGCTCGGGTGGCGGAGCATGACGCCCGGATTGCAGAGCTGGAGGAGGAGCGTCGACGGGAGGCTGAGGAGCTCCCTCGCGACGTAGTGGATCTGCGGATCGCCCTCGAGCTGTCGAGGAGAGAGGCGATGAGGGAGAGAGAGGAGAGGGAGAGGGATAGGGAGAGCGTGGAGAGAGAGAGGGAGGAGCGACAGCGGGATCAGACCGAGAGGAGGGCTCTAGAGGCCCAGCTGCTGGAGCTCCGATTGAGTCTCGGCACGGCGGAGGGGAGGCTTCGGGAGAGCGAGGAGCGGTACCAGAGGGCGAAGGAACGCGGGGCGCGACTTCGTCAGTCTGGTTCTTTTTCCATGGGCAGCTATCTGGTTTCTTCGGCCGAGGAGCGTCGTCGTGCTTTCGAGGCTGGAGTGCCACCGCAGGACGAGGCGAGCACGGCTTCTCAGGGTTCGCAGAGGCCCCCTAGGGATCCCCGGCAGAGGAGGGAGGAGAGAGATGACCAGGAGGGTGATGGTGAGAGTTAGAGAGTTACTTGTACACGTCACCCTTCTCATTGTATGATATACTTTCGGCTATTATATGAAATGAAAATGGCTTTCTTGTGTTGTGTGTACTTTTCTCTCTCCCACACCTTCTTCTTTGCACTGAGTTATCCTTCGAGGCACGCTCCACGAGACCTTGCCCTGAACAGCGGGGAACTACGCTTTGTATGGGGGGATTCTGTTTCCTTTCTCCCCCTTTTGGGCGCGTCCAGGCGCGAGGACGCGTCTTAGTCCCTGAATTCAAATTTAAAGCGTCGGGTGCCCTTTCTTCTCCCGTGCCTTACCCGCAAACGAGCCCGCCTTCCGCCGAAACTCGCTTGCCCCTTTTTCGTCTTCCTCCTCTTTTGATTGATGGAGTTCGGTGGGCCCGATCATGGTGAAGGTGGAGAGGGACGAGGAACTCCTCGCCCGAGGAGGGACGCGCCAGAGCACGGAACGGCGTCTATGGAGGAGGAAGGGTCGCTTCGGGCCCCCGAGGGACCCGAGGGGCCCGATGTCACGGAGGGAGGTGAACACGGTCTGGTAGGTGCTTGGTTTTCCCTCTCTTTGATCCATTTTGAGTTTTGAAGCAAACCGTGCGAGGGGGGAAAGGGTTCGGCGAGTGTTGCACTTAAATGGTGGATGCGTCCTAGACAGGGGACGCGTTCTTTTTGACTGATGTGGGACCCCTTTCTTGGTGCAGGACATGGCAAGGACCCTGGGCCTGGCCGATGAGTGGGCGAGTACGGACGAGCCGAGCCGCGTCAGGAGGGAGAGTCGCGGCAAGGCGAGGCTCGAGGACTGGCCCGTATGTCTCCCTGGACAGCAAGGGGGTGTACTGGTGCAGGACAGTGCCGACTTCCTGCGGCGGCAGAGAGAGAGTTACGCGGGGCTTCCCCAAGCTGGGGACACGCGTGGCATCGGCAGCTCGCGCGCGCCCAACTGTCAGAGACTAGGCGGCAGCTGGCCGTCGCTCAACATGAGCTGTCGCTCCTGGTAAGTTACGTGCCGCACTTTTAACTTCAGATTTTGGAGTTTCACTGACGACCGTTGTTTATTTTGTTCCAGCGTGCCCAGCAGACAGCGGCGGCAGGGATGATTGGTGGTGCATCTTCCAGTTCCTCGGCCCCTTTTCTCGAGATTACCTCCCTCCCGGAGCAACTTGCCGGTGCGGTGGCTCGGGCGACCCGGGCGGAAGAGGAGCGTGATGCCTGGGTGGCGACTGTAACGGAGCTACGGCATCGTGGTGAGGAGAGGCCTTCTCCAGACATCCTGGAGTTAAGGGTTCTTCTGTAGATGATGAGGAGAGAGGCAGAGAGAGAGAAAGCTGAGAGAAGGTCCGAGCGACAGCGGGATCAGACCGAGAGGAGGGCCTTGGAGGCCCAAGTGAGGGAGCTCCAGCTGGGTCTTCAGGCCGTCGTACAGAGGCTAGGAGGGATGGAGACGCACTACGAGAGAGCGCGAAAGTTCGGGGAGCGACTCCGTCAGTCCGGTCGCTTTGCCGCTAGTGGCTTCTTCGCCACGCCAGGGGAGGAGCAGCGAGTCACTGCTGCGGAGCAGGCGCCAAGAGGCGAGACAGGTGCTGCTGCACGAGGATCCCGGAGACTTCTGAGGGATCCTCACCTCGGGGGAGAGGAGAGGGACGCCTAGAGGGACGAGCATGGAAATAATGGCAAGAGCTGGCGAGCTAGTGGACCCGCCACCTCTCTATGATTGTAGTGTTTGTGACAGCATATGTAGAATTATGAATGGAATGATTTGATTTTCTACTGCTTGTTTGTTCTCTTGTGCGTTCCTTCTTCCCTACACTTCTTCTCCTTTGGCACTGTTTCCATGTGATGGGTCTGCCGAGACTCCACCCCAAGCAGAGAATCGCGTCTTGTTGTGACCATTTTCCACGGGAATCTCCCGTCGAAGTCAATAATGACGGCCCTAATCCCTTTTCCCGGATGTTGTGTCAAATTTTGCGGACGTCCTCCAAAACATGATAGGGTTTCCCTAGACAACATAGGGGGCTAGTCGTCATATTCTTCGTCCAATCAATCACCATGTGTGAGCAGTGAAGTGACATACGGGACCGCATGGCAGGTTCCTCATTGCGAGGGCTATCATTAACAGGTGATTGAGGCAATCTTGGCCCGCACTCCTTCCATTTCTATAAATTCTTGTCCCTTTTATCTTCCCAAGTATATCGAGAGCTAACTCGAGGAGCACAAGTTCTCACGGGAGAGGAGGAGTTCAAAATTCCGAGAGTTGGATGGAGGGCGAATCTTCCCACTCCTCGAAGAGAAGCAGATCCAGTGGTAGTAGTTCCAGGAGGCTTTCGGACCTCGAAGGGCACTTCAGTGAAAGGGCTCAATCACAACTCGTAAGCCAAGTTTTCCTACCCCTCTTCTCATTCTTTCTTCCTTTCTTCTGACCAAACCTCACCTCCATTCCTTGTATGTGTAGGTTGTGATGAAATCACAAATCTTATGGGAGTTGGTAGTAGCAGCGTACAGGGGCCTCCCAGATTTTCAGAAGGCGAGGCTAGACGTGATGGGATTTGGTACCTTCCTTCGGATCGAGCCGATCAAGCCTGACCTGGTTCTGATCCAAGCCTTGTGTGAGAGATGGGACCCAGTGAGTCGGGCATTCCTGATGCCCTGGGGGCACATGGTGCCCAGCTTGGAGGATGTGGTCCGGATCACAAGCCTGAAGGTAGAGGGCGAGGCAGTGACCGGAGTCACTTACGCGGACTACAGAGAAGGTGCCCAGAAGTTACTGGGTTTGGACCTAGATGGTCGGAAAAACAGGTCGGTAGCTAGGGCGTCCCTCATGGATGCATTAGGGCTCACCGACACTCGTCGGCGGGACGATGAATCCTCAGAAGAGTTCATGGAAAGGATGGAAATAGGATGTCGTGCCGTGTACTGTACAGATTTCAGCGACTGGGAAAGATGCAACATAAATTTGAGGAGATTTCTCCTCTTCCTTTTGGGGAGATTGGTATTGAGCTCGAAAGGGGACGGTATCCAATGTTGCTTCCTGGAGCTGCTGTCAGACCTTGAAAGAGTAGGGTATTATGCCTGGGGAGCCGCCATGCTGGCACACTTGTTTGCAGGCCTATTCCAAGAAACGGATCGTGAGATGACTGTGAGTGGTTTCACACCATTCATCCAGGTATTTTTTTGGTTTTGCTTGTTTTGTATTTTTTTGTGTTTTTGCAAAGTACTGATGACCTGCGCCGAGCAGCTGTGGAGTTATGATTACCTCCCTATGGGGAGAGCTCGGCATTGGCGACCCGTGATGGTGCCGTTAGCCAGGCGGTGGGAACCTATCATGAGTGCGGCACCCCTAACCTACCAACTGATGGTGCTAAGACGGGAGCTACAGGAGTTCCCTGCAGCGATGGTAAACTGGAGACCCTACTCAGACATGGTCGATGCCGACCAGCCGTGGGTTCTAGCAAGTCGTGCCCGATTTGGACGGGAACTGTGGATGCACTACCTGAATGAAATCGAGCCGCTTCGGCTACGATTGGTTATGAGGACTTTAGGACTGGCTCAAGAATGGGTGGATTCAGCTACGCCACCTCGTGTCGGGAGAAAGACGCGAGGACCGGCGACCTGCATTGACTGGCGCGTGCGGTTCCCTGAACAGTATGAAGACTGGCAACGGGGTGGCACGATTGTAGAATCACAGGCACGGGATAGCGAGGACTACTTGCGTCTATATAGGACAAAGTACGCAGAGCGGCTCCAACCCCGGGGACTTGTGGAGGTAGGTTTCCCCTTTTCTCTTCTCTTCTTTCTCCTTTTCTTGGTTTTCTGGTGAAAATGCTGACTTGTAAGGCTGCAGGATGTCCGGGATGCCATGATAGCGAATTTACGAACTCGCTTGGCAGAGATGGAACAACAGTTGGGCGATGCCCGCGGAGCTACGAGCGCCTTGGTAGGTGTACAGTACGTTCCTAATTAAAACCCCAGATTCCGGATGTTGGCTGCTAATTCACGCGGTCGTAGCATGTCCAGATTGGCGCGGCTTCCCCAGCGATGGGAGTGGGTGGTGCCTCTTCCAGCTTGTGGATTCCCACCTCAGAACTTGACTTGCTTCATGAGTAACTTGCTCACGCCACGCAGCGTGCTGCGGAGGCAGAAGGGATGCTCTCTATACAGGTAAAAGTTTCAGTGTTGAGTTCTCTTGGTTTATGCCTTATCGCGTATCTGAGATGGTACACTTGGCAGGAAAAGGAGACGGAAGAAGCGCTTGCCAAGGCTGCGCAGAAGGAGGCTAGGATAGCAGAACTGGAGAGGGAACTGCGGCGTCATTCTGATGACGACTCCTCTAGGGATGCCGTAGAACTGAGGATCACTCTCCAGTTGGAGAGGGAAGACCGCGAGAGAGAACGTGCAGAGAGAGAAAGAGACGCAGAGAGAGAAAGAGCCAACAGATTGACTGAAAGGGAGGAACGAAGGGCCATGGAGGCCCAACTATTCGAACTCCGAATCAGCCTTGGTCTTGCTGAACAGTGGCTGAGAGATGGTGAGGAGCGCTACCGAAGAGCACGAGAGCGTGGCTTTCGTGTTGGTAGCTTCTCTGCTGCTTCCGTAGATCAACGCCGGGATGCGAGAATAGGAAGAGGAGTACAGAGCGGTAGGAGTACCACTTTTCGTAGTTGGGTAGCACCTTTGAGAGTGTTTTGCCCGGAGAGTAGTGGGACGAGTAATGCAGAGAGAGAGGGCGGAACTTGATGTAATTTTTTTGGTTTTTGGAATAAAATATAAGGTTCGGTTTGTTTGTTTTTCACCTACGCTTCAGTTGCCTGAATCCCTGCATATATCACTGAAAATAACAAATCAGAATTTCTGTTCTGACTTGGCCCCTTGCTCAATAAGCAAATGGTCACTGCGACTGTCCTTGATAATTGGTCAAGGGGCCAAGCCTTTATTAATAAAGGCAAGATAAAGATATGATGATGATAAATGCGACAGGCAAGCACACGAATGCAAGTGGTATTAAAAGTGAGATGCTGCACGCAAATGCAATCATGCAAAATTGATTTGTTTTCTTTTTAATATTTGACATTTTTTTGTTGTTTTATCATAAAAAAGATTTTTGTTTGTAAATATGTACATTTTCTCTTTTTCCTCTTTTTTTTGTTATTTTTATCATTTCAATTTTTTTGTTGCTAACGCCCGGCAAGCACCCAAATGGCACCTAACCTACGTGAGAACAGGGGTTTCTTACTAACCTCCCAGGTATCCTAAGTGCACATCTAGGTTGATTTGGGCCTCTAGACCCCTCGAATGATGATCCCGCCGGCTAAGACTTACCCTGATGACAATACCGTCATGCCATGCTTAGGCTCCCAGTCGCTTCCGACCACAGGGATTCACCCAAAAGGTGTTCGAGGTAAATGATTTGCCCGACCCGGGTCTATTTCCTCACAACTCTAGATGGTATAAGATGGAACACCGTGGAACCCTAACGACCAACCGCGCGACGCTGACCCGGAATCAGACGCCGTCGCACCCATAGGTGACGCGCTTGCATTGGCCTAAGCCCGAGGTTAAACAAGAAGACATCAAGGTGGTAAACAGGGGTCTTGACCAGCCAGAAACACGGAGACTCCTTCGCAGCGATAGCTTTTGCTTTTCAAAGTAGGCAACCAAATGTGTATATTAAAATAAGATCGCAGACCCTAGGCAGTTTTCACCTTTCAGAAACTCCATCGAACTTTCATCTTTAGAGGGAGAAGGAAGAGTGTAGGGGATAAACCTCCTGAGAGGACCAGCAAAGCCGTTAACCCGGCGAGCGAATAAGGGCCCATTAACTCTTTCCTTTCAGACAACTTCGGACCAAATCTCGAGCATTTACATTCCACGGCCCCCTTTGTGGATTCAGACTTTTACTTTGAGGGGTTCCGTTTATCGCACCAGGCACGGTCACGACCAGGCTTTTCTCTTGATTTTGATTTTGTATTTCTTTTTGTGAGGGAGATAAAGTCGTTTGACGTTTGTGGGCTCCCTTTTCGTGTGCCTGCGGGGACACTGCCCTCTTCTCGTGCTCTGATCGATGCTCGAGGAAATGGATCCTACTCTTGCCTTTGGGGTTTGAGTTTCGGTTTCCCATGCTCAGCGTTTTAAGGGCGCCGACTGTCTCATTTGGTCGAAGAGAAAAGAATAAAGATTACAGCTTCCGGAGATCTTCTGGGTGGATTCCCACCGTAGGTGATGCTACCGACTTTTTTGAATGAAATACATAAGTGAGCACATGTTAGCTTCCTTCGAGCGAGCATAGGCTGACGTGACCGGACAGGGATCTCCACGGTTCTGGCAAACCAAGACCCGGTGCCTACCAAGCCTTAATGGGCCCTATCCTAACATGAAGGTTAAATGCAGGGACTTAACTATATGGTGACTGCCAGGCATCGGCAGTTTGAATTTTCCATATTTTTAGTGGTTTTCAATATTTCTTTATTTTTGATGTTTTTATCTTTTCATCATTTTTTTTTGTTTGTGCTAAGGGTAGTATTTCTTAAGATAAAGCCCATTCCAAGGGTGGGATAACTCGGTCCCTTCGGCGTTGATTAGCTTGTAGGCGTTGCCAGGGTACACGGCTTGAATTACAAATGGTCCTTCCCAATTGGGTTGGAGCTTAGAACGCGGACCTCCAGGTTTGACAAAAATTCTTTTTACGACCATCTCACCGACTTTGAATTTTCTCTCAACGACTTTCTTTTGGTAAAAGCGAGCGAGTCTATTTTGATACACACGCGCGTGTTCGGCAGCGGCCAGCCGTTTCTCATCCAAGAGTTCCAACTGGGCGAGGAGTGAATTACGACGATCGTCGAGGGGAAATTCCTCGTCCAATTGTACCCTGAGAGAAGGGATCAGAGTCTCATACGGGACTATCGCTTCCATACCATAAGTAAGGGCAAATGGAGTCTGCCCGGTGGGGGTACGGATTGAAGTGCGATAGGCCCATAGGGCTTCGATAAGTTTTTCTGGCCAGTCTGAAAACTTACTAGACTCGCAGGTTTTTTTGATGATTTTGAGCAATGTTTTATTGGTGGCCTCCGCTTGGCCGTTACCTTGTGGGTAATAAGGCGATGAATGATGCAATGCAATTGCGTACCTTTTGCAAAGGTCCTGTAGGTCCTGAGAAATGAACTGTGGCCCATTGTCGGTGACGATTGTGCTTGGGACGCCGAATCTGACGAGGATGTTTTTCATGATGAACTTGCAGACTGTTGACGCCTTGATTTCTGCGTAAGCTTCGGCCCATTTGGTGAAGTATTCCGTCGCAGTAAGGATGAAAGATTTCTGCTTGGTGAGGGAATTGGGATCACCTAGGGGACCAATGATGTCGAATGCCCACATTGAGAAAGGTCACGGGAAAGATATTGGATGAAGTGAGGAAGATGGTGAATGGATTTTATCGGCGTGAAGTTGACACTTGACACACCTACGGACATAGACATCACAATCTTCTTCCATAGTGGGCCAATAAAAGCCTTGGCGAATGATCTTTTTGGCGAGCATCTGACTATTCACGTGGCCACCGCACACACCCGAGTGCGTCTCCTCCATACATTTCCAAACCTCATCGTCACCAAGACATCTTAATAGAATACCAGTAAGGCTCCTCCTATAGAGTAGACCTCCAACCAAAGTATATTTCTGAGCCGCTCTTCTTATGGCTTTCTTGTCCTCTGTGGTGGCCCCTTCAGGATAAGACTGATCTTGGCAGTATTTGACAATTTCATAGAACCATGGTTTCTCTTCATCAGCCAGTTCTTCTTCGGCCTCCGCCAACATGATCTCCCTCTTCTCAAGGATATCTTCCTGCAGGATCTTTCTTGCTATCCTGTCTTTGATGTTTACGTAGGAAGCATCATCGATTGCAGGGGCGTGAAGTTTATAGATGGAAATGGACTTAAACCATCTTCCTAGAGGGAACCTTATAGATGATGCCAACGAGGCGAGGGCATCGGCGAGAATATTCTGATGACGAGGGACATGAACAAAGATCAGTTTGGCGAATAGTTTGGCAAAGGCAGCAGTGAGTTCTTGGTATGGCTTGAGTTTGGGATCGCGAGTGCGATATTTAGTGAGCACCTGGCGAAGGATGAGTTGACTATCACCTACGACTCGCAACTCAGTGATACGAAAAGAATGAGCGAGTTCTAGGCCAGCTAGAAGAGCTTCATATTCGGCTATATTGTTGGTGACTAGAAATTTGAGTTGGTATGCCAATGGGAATGTGAGGCCTTCAGGCGACAGGAGGGCGATGCCGATTCCTCTCCCTTGAGAATTCAGAGCTCCATCAAAATATAGTGTCCACATTGGCTCATCTGATTGGTTGACGGATATTAGTTCCTCATCTGGAAACTCTGATTGGACGGGATCGAACTTGGGAAGAGGATGGTGAGCGAGATGCTCGGCTATGGCATAGCCTTTAATCGCCTTTTGCTGGATGTAGGTGATGTCGAACTGAGAGAGAAAACTTTGCCAGCGTGCTAGCCTATCCGTAAGGACGGATTTCTCCAGAAGGAATTTGATAGGATTCATTCGAGCAATCAAGTGGACCTCGTGAGCCAAGAAGTAGTGCTTCAATTTCTGCACTACCCAAACGAGGGCAGCACAGGTTTTCTCCATGCCGGTGTACTTCTGCTCACAGGGATTGAGAAGTTTGGACAAGTAATAGGTTGCCCGTTCCTTACCTTCTTCATCAGCTTGTGCAAGGACGGCTCCCACGGAGTCATCCAAGACTGAGACGTAAAGGATCAGAGGTTTTTCTGGTTTGGGTGGAATGAGAACGGGTGGACTAGCCAGATATTCCTTCAACCCTTCAAAAGCTTTCTGACATTTAGAATTCCAGTGGAATTCTACTCCTGGCTTGGTCAACTCGTAGAGAGGTCTACACCTTTGTGAATGTTGGGACACAAATCGACGAATAAACTGTAACCTCCCGATTAAACCTCGGACTTCCCTCAAATTCTTGGGAGGTGACATATCCTTGATAGCCTTGGCTTTGTCGGGATCTATCTCGATCCCTCTTTTACTCACGATGAACCCCAGCAATTTACCTGACGACACACCAAACACACACTTCTTCGGGTTCATTTTCAATTGGAACTCTCTTGACCTTTGCAAGACCTTAGCCAAAACTTCTGGATGTTCCATCCTGGTCCTTGATTTCACCAATAAGTCATCCACATACACTTCCAGATATATGTGCATCATGTCATGAAATATGGCCATCATCGCTCTTTGGTAAGTAGCTCCAGCATTCTTTAATCCGAACGGCATGACCACGTAACAATATGTTCCCCAAGGGGTAGTGAATGACGTCTTTTCCTGATCCTCTTCTGCCAAACGAATTTGATTGTATCCTGAAAATCCATCAATGAAAGAGAGGGTTTCGTAGCCTGCCGTGTTATCAATCAGCACATCAATGTGAGGTAAGGAAAATCATCCTTTAGACACGCGCGGTTAAGGTCCCGGAAGTCGATGCAAATCCTGACTTTCCCATCTTTTTTCATGACCGGGACAATGTTCGCCACCCATTGAGGATAAAGAATGACTCTAATGAACCTAGCTTTGTGGAGCTTATCGACCTCTTCTTTCATTTTCAAAGCCATCTGAGGGTGGAAACGCCTTAACCTTTGTTTTACCGAGATGGACCCTGGTTTTAGGGTTAAACGGTGTTCGACCAAGGTTGAATCCAGACCCGGCATATCCTCGTAGCTCCATGCAAACGTGTCCTTATATTCCTTGAGAACCTCAATTAATGCCTCTTCTTCAGAGGGTGGTAGGTTGTCACTTATGAGGATGATCCTAGGGTCTTCCTCAGTTCCCAAGTTGACTTCTTTGGTGGATTCTTCTACGGCGGTTGACGGCTCGTCGAATCTCCTCATTCCACTAGCGTATGCGCCCGCCGCATCCTCATATTCTTCACCCTCATCTTCAGTGGGGCATTCTTCATCCGTGATCTCGTAGACTCCATACCCTTCATCAGATGCACAGTCGCCCTCGCATTCTATTTCGGGTAGCTGGATGGGATTTTCTAACAACTGGGGGATGGCAAGAAGGGCCAGACACCTGGCGGCCAAATCCAGAAGGAATCGACGAGGGATCTGCCTACCCTTGGCTTTCTTCCAAGGTACTACCCTTGGCCTATCATTCCTAGATTGACTGACAATATTTACAGAAGAAGAGGAAGACGAAGAGGATGGTGTAGAATGTACAGGAGAAGACCCCTCAGAGGAGGGGTAGAAAAGGTCGCTCATCGGACCTTGGACGGGTGGTCCGCAAGGCGGTACGCACCCGTGGGAGATGTAGGAGGTTTCCTCAACGAAGATGTGTTGTTGGGGAGTTTGAAAATTGACGTTTTTTTTTCGTTTTCATTTTTAATGACAAAGCAGTGAAAAGAGATTGGAGGAGAGAGGAAAGTGGTTACGGCTAGAGGATTGTGAGGCTCATAGAGCAGATCATGGTTGAAGACCTGACGCGGGTTGAAAAGCCCGCGTAGGTATGTAAACAAAGAAGGGGACCTGGGAAGATCATCAGACAATTGTCTGACCCAGGAAGAAGATATCAGCAAAGGCTGAGACGAGTGGAGGGAGAAGATGGCGGCTAATGAGCCGTCGACGGTAATGTTAAGGACGGATGAAGATCCGTCGATGACAGGGTCCTTCTGGCAAGGACGAGGATAGTTTGGAACCTTGGCAAGAGTGGTAATATTCTCTGGTATTTCGGAGATCAATGGTGGTCCTTCAAGCTGCGGAGACGAGAACATCCTTTCCAGTGCAACGGAAATGTCCCGTATGTCGAACCATTTGTTCCACTCGCATTCCGGATCTTTGATCTTGCCTCTTTTGGTGATCCTCGGATATTTTTCAGCCAAATATACAGCATGTGATCCCCCATATACTTCTCGTGGGTAATCTCCCATCTGAACAATGGGCCCTCTATTGAAGTGGTTTGATAGAGTCCATGTGAGGGGCTTCCAATCTGCCTTGAACGGTCCTTTGAAGCCTAGGCCAAACCTGCGGTTCGGCCTAATTTCCTTTGGCGGTTTGAGCATACCCTGTAACTGTGCGCCCAGACCTTTTCCTTGTTGATAGCCGATGTTTCTCATAATCTCCCAACCTTTGGAGTGAAAAGGGAGACATGATGTTGTGGTTGCCCTGACCGGTTCCTTTGGTGCTAGTGGAACATGAGATGGATCACGTACGTCCAGCAGTGACAATATGGGCCGATGAGACGGCCAAACAGAAGGCAGAGAGGTGTTGATAGCATCCACTGTGTGAAGGACAGGTGTACTGACCACTTTAATAATTCTCCCATTGTAAGGAAACTTCAGGCACTGATGGTTGGTGGAAGGCACAGCGTCCATGGCTTCGATGTAAGGGCGACCCAGTATAGCCTTGAATGTGGGGTCCATGTCGAGGACATGAAATTCCGTGGGAATTGACATAGGGCCTAGTTCTGCCTTCAGAATAATCATCCCCTACGGCGGCCTTTTGCTATTGTCATAAGCCGTGACCGTGATCGAGGAAGGTCTTATTTGTTCCTCGTTGACCCCACACAACTGAAGAGTGCTCATGGAGATCATATTTATGGATGCACCCGTGTCCACAAGACACGGGTTTATGGATACCCCATTAATTTTTATTGAAATGCACAATGCATATTTCCGAGCTTCCTTGGGAGCGAGCTCGTAGTTGTGAAACATGATGGCTGGTTGTGTGTCTGTTGGGGTTAGGACGGTCGAAATCTTCTCCACGGGGAGGTCTTCATTAACCATGACCTTTTGAAGATATTCCATCAAGGTGGCCTGGTGGGATGTGGATCTTTGAAGTAGCTCCAGGATGGAGATCCGGGCAGGTGTCTTGTCCAAGTGCTTCAATAGATCATACTGTGTTCCAGGGATAGCTCTTTCTGGTTGTTCTGCATCATCCTTCTCTGGCTGAGATTGCTCGGGATTCTGACTGTTGTGGGGGAAGACCCTGTGGAAAATCCTTCCACTCCGGAGCACCATTACCTGCGGCTTTTGTACCTCTGTGGGGGTAGCAGTGGGTTTTAACAGGGGTTTGAGGGGTAGTAGTGGAGGAATGGTTGATGAAGCAGGGGTTATGATGGGAGCAGGGATTCTGATGAGGGGTTTGTTAGGTGGCGGCATGGAGGTAGAGGGGATATCGCGCGGATTATGAAGGATAAGGGGTCTAGAAGGTGGCGGTGGAGACGAAGTAGGAGTGGGTAGGGCTTGAAGTGGGCAATGATTTTGAGGTGGGTGATGGTTAATGAGTGGTTTTGAAGGCATTAGTGGTGATATGGTGGAGAAAGACGGGGTTATGTATGGTTGACGGATGATAAGGGGTTTAGAAGGCGTAGGGGTAAATGTGGTAGAGGTGGATGGTAAAGTGGGGGAGTGAGAGAAGATGAGAGGGTGTGAAGGCCTAGTGGAGAGTGTCGGTTGATAGGAGGTCGGGGTGCGGATGAGAGGGCGTAATGGTAGTGGAAATGGTGATGGCGATATTGACGCGGGTTGATGAGAGAGAGGTGCTACCCGGGCAAGGCGAGGGGGTTGCATGACGATGGGGTTGGAGGAAGAAAAAATGGAGGTACTTTCCTGGTGCCACACCTGCTCTCTCCCGACTTTCGGGAAGGAGGAGATGGGGTTAACCTGATGATTGGGCTGTTGGTGCTCCGGTAATGGATTCTGGATTATGCCCATGTCGGGCTGTTGTTGTGGGGCATGCTGAGCCTGCTGTTGTTGTTGTGGTTGCTATTGCTGTTGCTGTTGTAACTGCTGCTGTGGCCTATGAGGAGGTCTCCTAGCCTTGAGAGCCGCGACGTATCGTCTCATCTCATCCCAATCTATTTGATGTTCATCATTCATATCATGGATGTAATCTTTGAAATGGAAGCAGTAATCTACTGTGTGTCCCGGCTGCCTGTGGTAGACACAGTATTTGGAGGTATCAACATTGGGGGGCCACGCGGGCCTTTCTCTGGGTAGGGCGAGTTGGTTTGATGCCATGAGGGCATTAAAAATGTCTGCTAAGGTTTCCGGCAATGGTGGATATAGGCTTTCTTGGGACCGAGCGGCCTCCTTTGTTGCTGTTGGGGACCATAGTTCCCCGGGGGTGGAACTTGATTGTACTGAAGCGGTGGTTGTTGTTGCTGAGGTTGTGGTTGTTGTTGCTGGGGTTGGCGTAATGGAGGCATATTATCCTGGGGTGGATTATTTTGGGGTGGAGGACGAAGAGGGAAAGGACCTGGTTGAAGGGGAAGTCGGGGCATTTGTGGAGGCCTTGGGTTGACTGCATAGTTGGCATTGTTGACCACACTGACTTGCTCATTTGTCACGACCCCTTCTGTGGCTCCGCCCGGGACACCAGCGCCTGTCTTTCTGACCACTTTGGGCTTCGGCGACTCAAACATGTTCATGATGGGGGAGTCTTTTAACTGGGTTTGGATGTATCGGGCCCTTTCATAGAGTTCCTCCATTGTAGTAAGTTTATTCATGGCCAGGACGTGTCTGAACTGTGGGGTTGCATTAGACACAATCATCTTCACTTGTTTGGGCTCAGAGAGGGTATCCCTTATTCTTTCCGCCAGAGACCTCCATCTATCAGCATAGCGGACAAAATCCTCGTCGGGTTTCATCTTTTCGGCCACTAGGTCGGTAATGGAGAGTGAGGGACCGACCCTATCCCTATATTTCTGCAAGAACCTTCTCTGGACTATTTCAAAATTCTCGGCCTCGCGGGGCTCCAAGGAATAGAACCACTCAAGCGCGGGACCATCCAATGATCTCCGAAAGAGGTATGCCAGGGACCTCTGATCGTTTTGCCAATAGGAGGATTCATACATGAAATCCTTGAGGTGAATGAAGGGGTTGCCGGTACCATTGTATCTGCGGTACGTGGGCATTTCGGAGGGAGGAAGATGAATGACGGGAAGGATTGGTAAAGCAACCTCCGGGGTGACTTTCACGTCCACCATCCTTCTCAGATTTTGAAACTGCTCGTCCATGCGATTGAACCTATTGAGGAGCGATTGGGCGAGCTCCTCTGGAGGTGAAGGTGGCACTTGCCACTGGGGGAGAAACTGTCTCCCGGAGACTTGAGGGGGAAACCCTGAATGAGAGGGAGCTGTCGGACCGCCGACAGTTGGCCCTGGCTGAAGCGGTGTGTGGGGAACAACGGGAGTTTGAGATTGTGACGGGAACTGGAATGAGGGTGGTTGTTGGCTCGCTTGTCCTTGAAGCGAGGGAGACTGGATGGCTTGCGCCAATGAAGGAGATGGAATGGCTTGCACGGACTCTTGGAGAGGTGTGATGGCCGGAGTTGATTCCTGGGACGTGGGGGAAATAGATTTCCCCTTTAGAATAGCCAAGAAGGCCCGGAGCTGTTCAGAGGTAAGCTCCGTGTTGGCGAGGACGCCCAGTAAGGAAGAGATATCCTGTGGTGGGGACGTGTCCCCGATAATAACCTGCACCTCATGCGAGGGGTCATGAGAAGGACCCGAGTCCATAGCATAGACTCGCGGGTCGGCTGACAAACCACGGCTAGGGTGGTTCTCCTCAAAAGACTCGTGAGACATGCTCACAGTTTTCCCAGAACGTAAAAACATACACTAGCAAGTAGGTAGCAGAGATTATCAAACAAGTGGATGCCTTTACGCCCTTTTTTGTGTTTTGATTTTGATGATTTTTTGTATTTTTAGCGAGATCCGAAGTTCACACAAAATGGGGACCCTAGTTTATTTTTGTTTCACCGCCGTGTTAGCTAGGGTCTCTCGTCTCACCACGAATGAAATGACTAACTCCGGGGAACTTCAATGGTACAACCAGCCCAGTGAACGAAGAGGAGATTCTTCGATGTCGGGGACTTACGGAGGTCCCAGTGTAGGAGATTCTAGTCCGTTGAGAGGAATTCCCAAACGGAGAGTCCTTCCTTCACCGGGAAAGGGTGATCCTCAAAAAATGAAAAAAGGATAGAGAAGAGGAATGGATGTATGCAATGGAATGCTGACAGATATATAGAGTAAGAAAACAACAGAAATAACAGACATATAATAAACAAACAACCAATCACAACTGATAGTCCTGCCGTGAGCACAACGGGGGCGCGCGCGGGCGCCAAGGTGGAGAGGCACGGATGGTGCCGAACTTGCAGGGGTAGCCGAAAGGAAGCAGTAGAGGTCCCACCGTGATCGTCAATCTGTGAGCGACGTCACGCGGTTCGGGGAAGAGCAGAGAAGACGCGGAGCGCGCGTACTTCTCTATTTTTTTGGTGTTTGTTTGCTGCAACACAGAAATAAGGGAAGAGAGAGAAGGGGCCACCACGGGGGATTTCTCCGGCGGGGCGAGCGGGACAAGTGTGATATAGCAAGATATGGGGGCTAAACGGCCATAGCGGGAAGTGACTCGCCGCGACCTCGGGGGGACGGGAATGGTGCAGAAATTAAATAACAAGAATTAAACGGCCATTGGGGAAGTGACTCGCCGCGGCCTCGAGAATATGAGCAGATAATAAGATGACAGAATATAAAGAGAATACAAAGAGCGATAATTTAAACGGCCATTGGGGAAGTGACTCGCCGCGGCCTCGAGAACATAAACAGATAAGAATATAACGTATAAGAACGTGAATTTAAACGGCCATTGGGGAAGTGACTCGCCGCGGCCTCGAGAATATGAGTAGAATATAACAGAATATAAAGAGAATATAAGAACAGAAATTTAAACGGCCATTGGGGAAGTGACTCGCCGCGGCCTCGAAAACAAGATGTGATCGCCAGGGGCCGAAAGACCCCAAAATAAGAAAGTGATCGCGCCTACCTCAAGAGCGGGAGATGGCGGGTTGCTTCTTCCTCTCCCTCCGGCCGGTCGACGGAGAGGGCTTTCCTCGGCTACCCTTGCAGAACAACGACAAACAAATGACAAGTGGATTAGAAAGATGGAGGTGTAGTATTCAAATCCTTGCGATAAAAATAACGAAATGATGGCAAGACACACACCTGGTTGGTGTTATCTTTTAAACCCCTCTCGGACTCGAGTAGGAGGAAAATGAGATGATGGATGTAAGAAGTGTATAAGAAAAGGCGCCCTTATGAAGGGGGATAGGGGATGCAAGATGATGAATGCAAAAGAACTACGAAGAAAAGGAAAGAATTAACTTATTGGATGTGCCGATGGTGAAATCCGGCGGAGCTCCGGCAGCGTGGGGATGACGTGGAAGCGCGGTGGATGAAGACGACCTTCCTCTCGCGAGCGTGAGCACCCGAGAAGCCGGCAGAACCTCCACCTACAAAAGAACCCACGGGTTAGAAAATGACTCTGTAGCCTCTGGGCTCCGGCAGCCTATCGGATCACTTCGAAGCTCCCCCAGAACTGAGGGGGTGGGCCTCTATTTATAGAGATACGGAGGGTGGAGGCGTCCAGAACCCTGGACACCTCCATCAGGGCCGAATTAATATTTTATTCTATTTTTATATATTTTTTTGGAATACTTTTGTGGAGGCGTCCAGGGCCCCGTGTTGAGCCATGGTTTTGATGATAACTAAACTTCATGTGTGATGGAGATTGTTGAGCTATGACTTTGATGATAACTAAACCTCATGTGTGATGATAGTGGTTTTGATAATCACAACATATTGTGTGCTTGATTAGTGGAAAACATCTTCATGATAAATGAACTCACATGTGGCTATATTATCTTACAGGTTGCTTTACTAAAACATCTTCATGATAAATGAACTCACATGTGGCTATCTTATCTTGCAGGTTGCTTTACTAAGTAGGTTGATGATTGAATCATGCATGCTGCACATTAGTCTTTGGAGGTTTCATGTGAAGACTATGCTTCTCAGTGAAATGGTTGAGTCCTTATGGATATGAAATTGATTGCATGGCCTTGTGTTGTGTAAATGCATAGCCATTTCATTACATGCTCTGTTGAGGATTTCCTCTGGTTCTTGTATATCATGAATGCATGAGTGATGGCTCCTAGTCATTCTGATCATATGGCTTAAATGCTTTGAAATGGTTTAAGGGAGAACTGGGTTGAAGTTGGGATCTTCAGATTCGTTGGTTGAATATTAACTTGCTTCTAAATTCCCGGAAAGTGCAGGTTAATATTTCCCACATTATGATGGATTCAAGGTAAGAATTTATATTGGAATCCATGGTGACACTCTTCTAATCTTGAGTTGAAAAATGGGTTCTCAAGTGCTTTCATACAGATCTTTCATGTGGATTCTTATATGCCTCATGATAATGCTTTCGTAATCATATTTCATGTCATTTGGGTCTTGGTCTCAAAACTAGCTTCATATGTTAATGCATGACCCATATATTTTGATCTTGATCTAACCTCTTAGTTTATCATATTTTTCAGGATGCAAAATCATTGTTGATCTTCATGGGATTATGGTAATATTTAATCAATTGTTTCCCTTTAGTTTGATGGAGGTTTTAGTTATTTTTCAAACTTAAACTGTCTTACAGTCTTCACCATTTTCAATCCAACCATTGGATCTCCATTCTAAAAATTTTATGTTATAGCTCTGGGAGTCCTCTTTCCAACGCTTCCAGTCTCGCTTCGATCGGAGTTCGGAGCTAGGAGAATTAATTCCTGCCGCCGAAGCGTGCAGAGCTGTTTTTATGAAGCTGCCTGAAAGGGTCGACCCTTAGGGTCGACCCCTCAAGAAAGGGTCGACCCTAAGGGTCGACCCCTGTAAACCAGAATCAAAATTTGTTCTGTTTGGGTTCTGGAAACCCAAGGGTCGACCCTTGGGGTCGACCCCTTGAATTCTGGAAACCCGAGGGTCGACCCCAAGGGTCGACCCATGTAAAACAGAACACAAAATCCATTCTGTTTGACTTCTGTATGCCCAAGGGTCGACCCCAAGGGTAGACCCATGCCCCGAGGGTCGACCCCAAGGGTCGACCCCTACAGGTCCTCTTGCTGTTTTTGTTGAACCAGAACCTGGTTCTGAGAGGGTCGACCCCTGGGGTCGACCCATGAACTTCTGTACCTCTAGCACAGCACGAGGGTCGACCCCAAGGGTCGACCCTTCTGTTCTGGGCGGCGCCGATTTTGTTGACTTGTTGGTTTCGAGCCACATGGGCTTATACAGCTGTTAGGGTCTTCGGGAATCACTCCATAATATATGGATCTGGTCCCCTGAACGTCCCTTGACCTGTCTAGGAGTATAAATCATCTTGTTAAGGGTGTAAACCCTAAGGGATTTTCGTATACACTATTTTCAGGTTTCTTTCTAACCCTTCTTTGTGCAGGTCACAGCAGCCACCTCCAGCCCTTGTTCCTCTTGTGTTTGTGCGTGAATGTGAAGGGAAGAAGGAGGATTCGAAGTTCCAATCAACCCTCTACTGCTGGCTGCGAGTGAAAACAAGATTCAAGCTCATCCGATTCAAGATTGTCAAGAACGTCTTCCTGCTGCACAAGTGTTCGATTAAATTCCGAGAAGAGAATGGGGGAGCTTCTACAAGGATAAATCATTCTCTCTTCACACCTTTCATTCTGATTCTTTGAGTTTAAACTTCAGCATATGTTGTAATATTTATCTCAGATATTTGTGTGTGTGTGGATCATTGTTGGATCCGTGGTCGTGTGTGTGTCATGATTTATTCGTGTGTGTACGTAGGTCTTCCTAGATCTACGTTTGTGTGTGTGGGTGTCTAGTTAGATCAGTTCTGTATCTTGTGTGTGGTTTGCTGCACTTGTGGCAGTGTGTGTTCGTGTTGGTGATCCGGCCATCGGATCGTGTGTGTGTTGTTATTCCGGTCGTTGGACCGTGTGGGAGACTACGTCTCTGTGTGTGTGTCTGTGTTTTGGGGCGCGTCCCCGTGTGTGTGTGCAGGCGTCATCCTGCGTGTGTATTTGGAGCGTCGTCTCCGGTTGGGAATTTATTCCCGAGTAAAGCCTCACCTAGTTTGGTGAGGGGTGGACGTAGGGAGCTCGTCGTGGTCCCGAACCACCTTAAAATCCCTGTGTATTGTGGTTTGCTTTGCGCACTGGTTTGGTTTATTTTGTGTATCCATCTATATGATCGTGTGGGATCGGTGAACTTGAGAGAATCGATTTAATGGCTTAATCAACTTCCTTAATTCTGTTATATGTCATTAACTCCACCGTGTGCACTCGTCTTGTCTCATAATGTTTGTTGTTATCAAGCTTGCCAGATCAACAGTTTTGGGTGTTTTAATTGTTGTCTCATTGCCTTTGATAAAAGGTCAAGAGTTTTATTTAAAATTGTAGTCACCCAATTCACCCCCCTCTTGGGTGTCATTGATCGAGGGACCCAACAATTGGTATCAGAGCTATGGCTCTAATTTGATAGATCTAACGATCTAGAGTTATCCGAATCAATGACTACCATGATCTACACCTTGAATTCTCCACCCGTGTTTGATGGCTGTAATTTTGATTTGTGGTTAGGAAGGTTGTGTAGTCTAGTCAATTCATACGACCCTAAGCTATGGAAGCTTATTTCACATGGTCCTTATGAATTGCCTAAAGACAAAAGTGTTTGGACTGCAGATCAAAAACTTAAACATGATCAAAATGGTTTGACTCTAAAATTACTTATTGCTGCAGTTGACTCTAACTATTTTCCTTTTGTCTCCCATTGCAGATCCGCGAAGGAAATATTGGATGGATTAGCAGACCTCAAGGAGGAGCTTAAAGACAGATGTCTTATAGCGGGCACGAGTGAACAAAGGAGTGGTCAGCCAAGTGAATCGAACTCAAGGGTAAACTCTGATTCTGATTATGAAGATGATTTTAACTATGAAGAATTGTTGAATGCTTATGAAGAGCTTGCTGAAAAATACAAGAAGTTAAAATCTGAAAACAAAAAATTGCAAAAGAATGTAGGTCAAAATAAAACTGATTCCTCTTGTAAAGAATGCTTACACCTTAAGGAATTGATTGATGGTTACATGTTTGACATTGAAATTCACAAAGATCAAATCTCTTTCTTGAGAAATGAAAATAAAGAGCTGAGAGAGAGAGTTAGTCTTATGAACAATGGTCAAAATGAGCTTGCTCATGATAAAAATCTTGAAATGGAAAATGAGAAACTGAAGGAATTGAACAATACCATTTCTGAAAAATTGCTTGTTTTTGAAAAAGGAAAAGGTTTGCTTGTTGATCAATGTAAAGAAATGCATGTGATGAAACAAGAAATGGAAACCTACAAAATCATCAACACCCAACTACATGAACAAGTCAAGACTTGTGAAAATAAGATGGTCTCTATGAATTGCACATTTCATCACTTGAAAAAGAAATTTCTGATTTGAATGCTTCTTTATCTAGATTTGTCAATGGTCAAGAAAACTTGGATAAACTGTTGGGAATGAAAGTAAACTTTCAAAGAGAAGGGCTGGGGTTCAATCCTGTGAACAAAAAGAAATTTGAAAGTAAAATATATACTTCATTTGTTCATGACAATTGTGCACCTACCACCTCCACATCTTACTCCCAGCAACCCACTGTATCAAGAACCCAATCAAATCAGAAAAATAATGTGAATGTCCAAAAGCTTCAAAAAGAAAACAAAAATCAGAAAATCAACATGCATCAAAAATCCAAAAATACTGCTAGCATCTCCATGCATGTTGAACATACTTCTTCCACACACACACAACCACCTAGAAAGAAATTCTCATGTTTTTATTGTGGAAAATATGGACATGCCATGCATGATTGTTTTATGAGAAAGAATGATGATTTAGAAGCATGTAGGAAAAGAATGAAACCTTTTGCAAATGGGAAACAAGAGTGGAACAAAAAATCACATGCTTCAAAGAATCCTCGTGCTTTTAAGAACTCAAAGTCATGTTGCAACTACTGTGGTAAATTTGGACATATGGTGCATGATTATTTTCTGAAGAAAATTGATGATTTGAATGTTGTTATGAAGTGGAAGCCACGTGCCAAAGATGCTGCTAACCCACAAGGACCCAAGATGGATTGGGTACCTAAGAATACCAAATGAGAAATTTGTTTTGCAGGTGTGCCTTGGGAATGTAAAGCATGAAATCTATTTTTCTCACGAAGGTAAGGCACACAAGTGGGATAAATCAGGTTAAAAGAAAAAACCAAAACTGAAATTTGAAAATTCAGGTGATATCCCTCTCACTCTCTTCAGTAATTATGTCATTGTTTGATTCATATTGTGCTGAATTGTCTTGTGTTAATGCACATGTTTGTTCATGCATTCCATCCATAGATAGTTGCATACACTTGTGCATATCATCCTCATATAGCATCTTGTTGAAGTGGTGCTTTGAAACCATCAATAAAGTTCACTACATTTGTTGAGCTTGCATGCACCCTCATGTTTGCATACACCCTTTCACATATTATCTTGCATAAGTTGAACATTGTGAAGTCATGTCATAATGCATAGCATTCCTCCTACCTTCATTACCCTTGACTACATAGTATATCAAATGGTGACATGTGGAAGGACATGTTATGCCTGTCTGAAAGCTATCACTACGCGTGAGGTGATCTTTGGATCTAAGTTCTCCGCCTAGTACTATGAGTCGTTTACATAAAAGGCTGCATATGACATTAGATTGTTACTGAACATCTTACATTCTTGCACACACTAAGGGGGAGCAACCACATTCTTCATATGAGCTTAGTGTTTAAGGTTCACACATGAGTCATGCATTGCATCTTGAGCTATCTAGTGGATTTTGGTTGTTAAAATAATTTGTTATGCCAAAGTTAATAAATTTGAATCAAAATTGACAAATCAATTCTTGTTGTTCTTGGATACAGATTACACTCACAAAATCCAAATACTGATGGGCTGGCCGTGACCAAGTTTGAATCAAATGAGGAATACCTTGCAAGGATGAAAATGATAAAAATTTTCTCAATCCACCACTGGGAGATAGGAAGTGATTTTGATAGTACCCAAGACATGGTATGAAAAGTGCGCATCTCTGTTAACAAAGGATGGGTTCAATAGGTGAAAGACTTGGAAGAAAAAGGATTCTCAAGGCAAAGGTAAGAAAGCAAAATCTGAAATATCAACCCCTGTGAGGTTGGCAATCTCAGTGATTGAAGGCTTCCAATCTTGTCTCCTGAACCAAGGTAATTCAACCTTGTTAAATCATGCAATGGTCTTTTTATCACTTGGTGATACCTTTAGATGACAAGTGTTGATTCTAAAAATTTGAGTTGTCATTTACTAGCATGCTGTGACAAATTGGTTGAATCTAGTTTGATGTGATGAACATAATTGATTTAACAGAATGAATCCTTGAGATGAGTTATGTGACTTGAAAATATGTTTGTGATTATATGATCCATACATTTGACTTTTGGATGAACTCTCATTTCAAAACTTGTGAAAGACCTTTCAAAATCTATTTTTGAACAATTCTGAAATTTGGGTTCCACTGCTTACTTTTAATCATTTATGCACCCTCATTCATAAAGGTCTTGTCATAAACAATGTTTACTGATTCATGGATTGAATGTGGATGAACTTAATAAGAATTCTATCACACTGACTTGGAAATGAAAGCTCTCATCTTCTTTTTGCATCCTATCCTTCATTCTCATACAGTAATAGGCTGCATGCATCAGAATCCAATGCATTAGGTGCATTTAGTTCTCTCAAATGAAAAACCAAAAACACACACCTTGCACCCATGTTAATTTCTGCATTGCATTAGAACTCATGCATTCGTCACACTTAGTTCATTCGTTTGGCATCCATTCAATTAGTATCAAATTGACATCACATTGCTCGCATACATGTCATAGTGCATTTGCATAAACTCCCAATGTATGCTTGTGTGTTATTATATGCTATTCACCCCCATCCTTGAAAATTCTATGACCTTATACATTCTTGATAAATAATGTTGCATTTGAGTCATTATTGGTGTGCTTCATGTTGTACACTTTGGGGGGAGTAAAGTGCATCTATTTAGGGGGAGTTGTATTGTTATGTATTCATGGTATTTTCGGTATACATGCTGAATCAAATTCACACAATTCATGCACAAAATATGAAAATGAGTGTTAAGAATAAGGATATATATTTTTCTTTTCAACACTCTCGAGATGTTAAACTTGCTGCATGTATGTTGAAGAGACAGTTGAGGAAAAAGCTGCCTACCTATCTTTGTTGAAAAATCTGAAATGAAAATGAACGGTAGAGCAATGCTTGGTCTCACTGAGTAAACTGGGCACATGTCACCTGAGACGTGATGTGGTTCATATCTGAAAAGTGTGGACTAGTACCTCTGTTCAAAATGAGGTGAGATGGTTCAGTATTCTAAGTAACCGGGGATTCTGGCATGAGCTCCATGCGTCTACTCTCGTAAAAAGGAATCATTTTGGACCTGATCACTCTTGAAAAATTCTGACTATCATGTGGTACTAGTTGAGTTGAAAAAATGATGGTGAAAACTCATTGTGGTAGAGCGAAGCCTCCAATACGCTGCTCTCAAAATCGAAGTGCAGTCTGTAAAATGTCTCCCTGTGTTGATCTGAAAATCTAAATATCCATATTGAAACTATCATTTTTCATGTTACTCACTTACACATTTGAGAATTTGATTTAATATGTATTCAAAAAGTTGATTGACTGCATTAGCAATTGCATTAATCTCCTATATGATTGGAAAATCTCCCATGTGCTACATATGTGTATTCCGATTGTCATGACTCTCTTGCATCTTTCCTATACCCATCCCTTCTTAAATAAGTACGGGGGAGCAGTGTTGCATGTATATATATGTATCTATTTGTTTGCTTGTGTATGCATCTCACATGCCATCACATGCATAAGTTGCATCTCATGCATTTCAAACCACAAATCAAAAATTAAAAAATCTGGAAAATACTGAAAACCAAAAATTGAGTGAACTTCCCATGCTATTTACTTGCTCAATAAATTCTTGTGTTTGCTTGGAAAATGGGGAGAAAGATTTGGCACAACCAAGTAATCAACATTTGATATCCTCTCTAGCCAACAATTGGTTCTCGAGTCCACAATTGGTGTTTCCCATCCTTTCCATGAACCCATTTATTTATAACTTACTCCTGCTTCATCAGAATTTCAAATGTGGGTTACTGTTCCTTGCACTTTTATCATGCTACAATGTGCATCTCCACTGTTTCTTCTTCATGAGGGAGTATGTTTGGCATTACCCCGCTTTTTGATAATGTCAAAGGGGGAGAAATATTTCATGTGATTCATGCTTGTTAGATTCATGATTGGGGTTTCATGATTGGGGGAGAACAACTTGCCACTTGTTTGTCATCTTCACTAAGATTGTCATCATTCATCACTAAGTTTGTCATCATCAAAAAGGGGGAGATTGTTGAGCTATGGTTTTGATGATAACTAAACTTCATGTGTGATGGAGATTGTTGAGCTATGACTTTGATGATAACTAAACCTCATGTGTGATGATAGTGGTTTTGATAATCACAACATATTGTGTGCTTGATTAGTGGAAAACATCTTCATGATAAATGAACTCACATGTGGCTATATTATCTTACAGGTTGCTTTACTAAAACATCTTCATAATAAATGAACTCACATGTGGCTATCTTATCTTGCAGGTTGCTTTACTAAGTAGGTTGATGATTGAATCATGCATGCTGCACATTAGTCTTTGGAGGTTTCATGTGAAGACTATGCTTCTCAGTGAAATGGTTGAGTCCTTATGGATATGAAATTGATTGCATGGCCTTGTGTTGTGTAAATGCATAGCCATTTTATTACATGCTCTGTTGAGGATTTCCTCTGGTTCTTGTATATCATGAATGCATGAGTGATGGCTCCTAGTCATTCTGATCATATGGCTTAAATGCTTTGAAATGGTTTAAGGGAGAACTGGGTTGAAGTTGGGATCTTCAGATTCGTTGGTTGAATATTAACTTGCTTCTAAATTCCCGGAAAGTGCATGTTAATATTTCCCACATTATGATGGATTCAAGGTAAGAATTTATATTGGAATCCATGGTGACACTCTTCTAATATTGAGTTGAAAAATGGGTTCTCAAGTGCTTTCATACAGATCTTTCATGTGGATTCTTATATGCCTCATGATAATGCTTTCGTAATCATATTTCATGTCATTTGGGTCTTGGTCTCAAAACTAGCTTCATATGTTAATGCATGACCCATATATTTTGATCTTGATCTAACCTCTTGGTTTATCATATTTTTCAGGATGCAAAATCATTGTTGATCTTCATGGGATTATGATAATATTTAATCAATTGTTTCCCTTTAGTTTGATGGAGGTTTTAGTTATTTTTCAAACTCAAACTGCCTTACAGTCTTCACCATTTTCAATCCAACCATTGGATCTCCATTCTAAAAATTTTATGTTATAGCTCTGGGAGTCCTCTTTCCAACGCTTCCAGTCTCGCTTCGATCGGAGTTCGGAGCTAGGAGAATTAATTCCTGCCGTCAAAGCGTGCAGAGCTGTTTTTATGAAGCTGCCTGAAAGGGTCGACCCTTAGGGTCGACCCCTCAAGAAAGGGTCGACCCTAAGGGTCGACCCCTGTAAACCAGAATCAAAATTTGTTCTGTTTGGGTTCTGAAAACCCAAGGGTCGACCCTTGGGGTCGACCCCTTGAATTCTGGAAACCCGAGGGTCGACCCCAAGGGTCGACCCATGTAAAACAGAACACAAAATCCATTCTGAGGGTCGACCCCATGCCCCGAGGGTCGACCCCAAGGGTCGACCCCTACAGGTCCTCTTGCTGTTTTTGTTGAACCAGAACCTGGTTCTGAGAGGGTCGACCCCAAGGGTCGACCCTTCTATTCTGGGCGGCGCCGGTTTTGTTGACTTGTTGGTTTCGAGCCACATGGGCTTATACAGCTGTTAGGGTCTTCGGGAATCACTCCATAATATATGGATCTGGTCCCCTGAACGTCCCTTGACCTGTCTAGGAGTATAAATCATCTTGTTAAGGGTGTAAACCCTAAGGGATTTTCGTATACACTATTTTCAGGTTTCTTTCTAACCCTTCTTTGTGCAGGTCGCAGCAGCCACCTCCAGCCCTTGTTCCTCTTGTGTTTGTGCGTGAATGTGAAGGGAAGAAGGAGGATTCGAAGTTCCAATCAACCCTCTACTGCTGGCTGCGAGTGAAAACAAGATTCAAGCTCATCCGATTCAAGATTGTCAAGAACGTCTTCCTGCTGCACAAGTGTTCGATTAAATTCCGAGAAGAGAAAGGGGGAGCTTCTACAAGGATAAATCATTCTCTCTTCACACCTTTCATTCTGATTCTTTGAGTTTAAACTTCAGCATATGTTGTAATCTTTATCTCAGATATTTGTGTGTGTGTGGATCATTGTTGGATCCGTGGTCGTGTGTGTGTCGTGATTTATTCGTGTGTGTACGTAGGTCTTCCTAGATCTACGTTTGTGTGTGTGGGTGTCTAGTTAGATCAGTTCTGTATCTTGTGTGTGGTTTGCTGCACTTGTGGCAGTGTGTGTTCGTGTTGGTGATCCGGCCATCGGATCGTGTGTGTGTTGTTATTCCGGTCGTTGGACCGTGTGGGAGACTATGTCTCTGTGTGTGTGTCTGTGTTTTGGGGCGCGTCCCCGTGTGTGTGTGTGCAGGCGTCATCCTGCGTGTGTATTTGGAGCGTCGTCTCCGGTTGGGAATTTATTCCCGAGTGAAGCCTCACCTAGTTTGGTGAGGGGTGGACGTAGGGAGCTCGTCGTGGTCCCGAACCACCTTAAAATCCCTGTGTATTGTGGTTTGCTTTGCGCACTGGTTTGGTTTATTTTGTGTATCTATCTATATGATCGTGTGGGATCGGTGAACTTGAGAGAATCGGTTTAATGGCTTAATCAACTTCCTTAATTCTGTTATATGTCATTAACTCCACCATGTGCACTCGTCTTGTCTCATAATGTTTGTTGTTATCAAGCTTGCCAGATCAACAGTTTTGGGTGTTTTAATTGTTGTCTCATTGCCTTTGATAAAAGGTCAAGAGTTTTATTTAAAATTGTAGTCACCCAATTCACCCCCCTCTTGGGTGTCATTGATCGAGGGAGCCAACACCCCGGACGCCTCAAACAGGTCCACCGAAAACCGACGACGGCCGCACGCGGTTTGGCACAATGCGTGGTTTTGTGAGCGGCGACGCGTGATTCAGAAATGGGCGCGTCCACGGGCCTGGACGTCTCTCTAATTTGGATTTTTTCACACACGACAAACCGTCGTTCGGTGGCCGGCGCCCGTGAGAGAGTTGATGGAGGCGTCCAGGGGCCTGGACGCCTCCAAAAATATGTTATTTTTTATTTTGATTTTGTCTTTTATGCCAAGGCTGGCATTTTAATTTTTTATATTTGTTTTTATGGAGGCGTCCAGGGTCATGGACGCCTCCATTAATATATATATTTATTTATTTATTTATTTGTTTTTTTTATGCCAACTGGCATTTTACACACATTTTTTATTTTTATTTTTATGGAGGCGTCCAGGTCTCTGGACGCCTCCATTAAAATATATATTTTTTATTTGGTTTTGGGCCCTGAGAAAAAAAAATAAAATAAATTAAAAACATGGGGGCGTCCAGGGGCCTGGACGCCCCCATTAAGACCTACCCTGGTCCTCAGATCAGGCGTCGGCGGCCGCCCGGCAGACACCCTTCTTGATTCCGGAACCTCTTGGTGCGTCTGACTGGTGTTGATGCCGTCCGAATGCCGTGACGAGACGATTACGGATGCCGAAAAAGGCAGAAGAAGACCCAGGAAAAGGAAGTACTCAAGTGATTCGAAATGCGTAAGCCGTCGCGGGCCGTCGTATAGTAATATGAGACTTTCTCAGGAGACGTCAAGAATGGCGTGTCTACAATGAGGACCCAGGCGGCCAGAGATGGAAGGTCACACGCCCCTCCGGAGAGTCCTCCCCGCGAGAACGTGTCACAACACACCGCCGGAGACCGCTTTACCCTCCGAGGTCGGCAGATTATCTGTAACAGGTCAGGAGGACCCTCACAAGCCCCTCCTCCGGAGCAAGAGGCTTCCTCCACGCCAAAAAGGGGAAAACCTGCGGCACGCCGCTTGAACCCGGAGACCGAAGTCCCCGAGGAGCACCCAAACAGCCCCCCCCAGTCGCACGACGCAGCGACAGTCAGAGCTATCCCTCCGACTGCGATAAATCGAGAGGCGTTTCACAGAACAAGAGCGCGCCCTACGCGCCCTGCAGAAGGTCTCTTCCACGGAGGACGAGGAGGAATCCCCGTTCTCCGACTGTATCTTGAAGGCAGAGGTGTCTCCCAGAACCTCCATCCCGACCTTCAAGCTTTATGACGGCCAGGGTGACCCGGCCGATCATTTCGACAGTTTCGACGCCCTGATGACCCTTCACGGAGCGTCCGACGCCATCAAATGCTGAGCCTTTGTGACTACCCTAGTCCAAGGCGCCCAAGCCTGGTTCCGGGCCCTCGCCCCCGGATCCATCCGAGACTTCAAGCAGTTTGGGCGAGTCTTCAAAGAGAGTTTCACCGGGAGCGGTCCCCCAAGGTCGGTGGCGGGGCTTTTGACCCTCAAACAGGCGCAAGGGGAGAAGCTTCGGGCTTACATTACCTGATTTAAATCGGAAGCCCTGAGGATCCCCCGCCTGGACGTCGCCTCGGCCATAACCGCACTGACCGGGGGCACCCGGGATGAGAACCTCCACCGCGAGCTTGTCCTCCACCCTCCCTCGACCCTTGCCGAGCTAGTGACTCTGGCTTTGCGCCATGTCGAGTGCGAAGAGGTGCTCAGCGCATGCCGAGATGCAACCGGCTCGGGTCGGGAGGGGGACAAGAAGCGGGCACCCGAGCCAAGTTCGGGTCCAGGAAAGTGGCGGAATCGAGACGGGGAACGCAAGGAACCGTCACGAAAGTACGAGAGGTATACTCCTCTAACCACTTCGATTTACGAGGACATCAAGGGCTCGGGCCTCCTCCGCCAACCCGAGCCAATGAGATCGAAAAACTACAGCCGCAGCAAGCACTGCCTGTTCCACAGCGATCACGGGCACCACACCAGTGATTGCCACCAGCTCCAGGATGAGATCGAGCGCCTCGTCCGTCAGGGACACCTATCCCGGTTCGTAGCGGAGCGCAAGGAAGACCGAGGCGCCCTAGAGGAAATCGACAATGCCCCCCGAGGGGTCCACATCAACATCATCGCTGGAGGAGCTGCATCAGGAGGAGACAGCGGCCGAGGAAGGAAGCGCCATGCTGAGCGGGCAAGCCGAGCCACCGAGCCTCCCAGGGCCCCGCCAAGTGAGCCCCAGGTCATAGTCTTCTCCGACCAAGACCTGGAAGGGCTAAGCACCCCGCACGACGACACCCTAGTCATATCAGCCACAATAAACCATTGTAACGTAGATAGGATTCTAGTTGATAATGGGAGTGCCCCTGATGTATTATCTTATGATTGTTTCCTTAAGATGGGGGAGGGTCCGTCTAAATTCCGCCCGATCCGAACCCCTCTTTGTGGGTTCAATGGCCAGGCCACTTATCCCGAGGGAGCCCAAAGTCTGCCGGTTACTCTCGGCACCCCACCCAAAACCGTTACGGTCATGGTGGACTTCATAGTGATCAAAGGTATGATAGCATACAATGCCATCTTGGGCCGAGGAATCCTCAGCCGAACGAAAGCGGTGCCCTCTACCTATCACCAAAAGATGAAGTTTCCCACCAAAAATGGGTTGGGGGAAGTCCGAGGTAACCAGGCCACGGTTAGAAGGTGCTACAACATCTCGGTAGAGGCCACAAGGCCGGACGGGAAGAACAAGGGCCCCCGGAAAGTCGAAGAAAAACCCGCAACCGCCGAACCTGGAGCCGAATTGCTAGCGGTTTTTCTAAACGACGACCCGACCCAAAGAGTTAAGATTGGAGCCGACCTGCCGTCTGAGGTCCAACAACAATATAAAGAGTTTCTTTCCACGTACATCCGAGTCTTCGCGTGGTCTGATGATCAGCTCCCCGGGATACCAGAAGAGACGGTGATGCATAAGCTCAACCTCGACCTAATCATCAAACCCGTACAATAACGGAGAAGGAAGCATGCACTAGAGAAGCAGGCGATCATCAAGGAACAAGTCACCAAGGGGAAAAAGACCGGCCTTTTTAGACCGGTCATGTACCCGACGTGACTAGTCAACGTCGTCCTAGTGCCGAAAGCTTCGAGAAAATGGCGGATGTGCGTGGACTTCACTGACTTGAATAAGGCCACCCCTAAAGACTGCTATCCGCTGCCAAGTATCGACCAACTGGTTGACTCAACATCGGGCAACGAGATACTCAGTTTTTTGGATGCCTATTCCGATTATCATCAGATCAGAATGAATCCAGAAGACATCGAGAAGACCGCCTTTATCACCGACTTCGGCGTATACTGCTACACCCGGATGCCTTTCGGGTTGAAGAACGCTGGAGCCACGTACCAGAGGCTGGTCAACCATATGTTCGAGGGACAGCTCGGTCGAAATGTCGAGGCATATATTGACAACATGCTCGTCAAGACTCCCAAGGCCGAGGACCACTTCGCCGACCTAGCCGAAACCTTCGACACCCTCCTGAGGTACAATATGAAGCTCAATCCTACCAAGTGCGCCTTTGGAGTAATATCCGGGAAATTCTTGGGTTTCTTAGTCACCCAGCGTGGGATCGAGGCCAACCCCGACAAGGTCCAGGCCATCCTGGACATGCGCCCACCTACCTGCATCAATGACGTCCAACGCCTGACCGGGCGCATTGCTGCACTCAGCAGGTTCCTATCCCGTGTGGCCGAACGATGCCTACCTTTCTTCAAGCTTTTAAGGGGGCCCAAATTGGCATCTGCTACGTTCGAATGGGACGAGGAATGCCAAAGAGCATTTGCTGAGCTTAAATAATTTCTGGCTTCGCCCCTGGTGCTATCCAAGCCTGTCCCAGGCAAAGCCCTGTGTCTCTACCTCTCAGCAACCCCATCTACAGTTAGCTCGGTCCTGGTCAGAAATGACTCGGGAGTCGAGAGACCGGTCTACTACACCAGCAAGGTGCTCAACAAGGCCGAGAGAAGGTACCCCGCAACCGAGAAACTCGTGCTAGCGTTGGTTACCTTGGCCAAGCGCCTCCGACCCTATTTCTAAGGGCATTCCATTACCGTGCTGACCGACGAACTGTTGAAGAGGATCCTCGCTCACCCTGAAACCTCAAGACACCTCATCAAATGGGCCATCATGCTCAGGGCCTACGATATATCGTACCGACCTCGCTCGGCTATCAAAGGCTAGGCACTCGCTGACTTCATCGCCGAGAGCACCATCCCGGCCGAAGAAAGATCCCCGTCCGCACCTGGGCCAACCTGGGAGCTGTTCGTCGATGGATCCTCCAACTCAGCCGGAAGTGGCGTTGGAATCCTCCTGAAGTCCCCCGAAGGAGCCGAGCTACAATATGCCTTGAAGTTCAACTTCCAGGCGTCCAACAATGCTTCCGAGTATGAGGCCCTTATCTCAGGAGCCCACATGGCCCAACGGCTGGGAGCTGAGCGAGTCAAAATTCACACTAACTCCCAACTAGTCGCTAGCCAAGTCAACGGTGATTGCGAAGCTCGAGAAGCACCGATTGTCAAATACCTCCAACTGGTCAGAGCCGTGGCACAGCAGTTCGAGAGATTTGAGGTAGTCTGAATAGCTCGAGAGGAAAACTCTCGAGCGGACGCCCTCTCTTGGCTGGCCTCCTCTCTTGACCCCGAGGGTACTCGGTCGGTCTTCCTCGAAGAGCTAGAGCGCCCGAGCATCGACTCGGAGCTCCTGGTTGTTGACTCGGCCTCCCCAAGCGACTGGCGCCCCCCGTACCTGTCGTGGCTCCAAGATTCTCAAGAGCCTCCCGACCCTCGGGAAGCCCACAAATTGAAGTACCAAGCTCGACGATTCGTCACTCTGGATGGCATTCTTTACTAGAGATCCTTCTCCAGTCCTCTCCAGAAATGCGTCAGCACTGATGAAGCCAACCGAGCGATTCAAGAAGTTCACGAAGGTCTCTGCGGAGCGCATTTAGGAGGAAGGTCGCTCGCTAGGATCTTGCTGCGGCAGGGATACTGGTGCCCCACTCTGCAGCGCGACTGCTCGACTTATACACAACACTGTGACCGATGCGAGCGATTTGACCACCTAGTCCATCAGCCGACAACAGAGCTCATCACCTTGGCCGAGCCATATCCTTTCGCTCGCTGGGGAATCGACATCCTCGGGCCATTCCCCACGGCCCAGGCCCAGAAGAAGTTCGTTATCGTTGCAATCGACTACTTCACCAAGTGGATCGAAGCCGAGGCCACAACAAGGATCACCGAGATAGTCGTCTGGAATTTCGTTTGGAAGTCGATCATCTGTCGTTACGGCATCCCCAGGTGATAGTAAGCGATAACGGTCGGCAATTTTACTCTCGTTATTTTCGAGACAGATGTGCCGACCTGGGCATTCGCAATCACTTCACCTCGGTCGCACACCCTCAGGCTAACGGGCTAGTCCAAAATGCCAATAAGACTATCTTAAAAGGCATCAAGACCAGGCTCGGCAAGGTCAAGGGTAGCTGGCTTGAGGAATTATCGAACGTACTTTGGTCACACAGAACGACTCCCAGAACGGCAACCGGTGAGAGCCCTTTTTAGTTGGTATACGGCGCCGAGGCCGTCATCCCGTTGGAGATTGCCAATCCTTCGTTCCGAGTCATCTATTTCTCCTCCGAGGCAAATGATCAGAAATTGCTTGAAAATCTCGACCTAACAGATGAACTCCGAGAGATTGCCAACATCCGAGCAACGGAATACCAACGCCATCTCACTTGATACTACAACGCCAAGGTCCGAGATAGGTGCTTTCAAGCGGGAGATTTCATCCTCAGGAAGGCCGAAGCCTCTCGACCACTTGAGGTGGCAGGCAAGCTATCCCCTAATTGGGAAGGCCCCTACCGAGTGGTCGAGACGCTCGGGAAAGGAGCATACCAGTTATCTACGATGGAAGGAGAACCCATCCCTCGGACCTGGAATGACGCAAGTTCTATTTCTGAATACCGAACATTGTGTAAGCAACATGGAATAAAACAAAAGTTTCCATTTCCTTTACTCAAACAACTCGCTTGTACATCAGGAAGGCCGAAGCCAAGAAAATACATGTCAAAAAAGCAAAAAATCCATCTGGCGCCACTGTATGAGCCTATCGCTTGGCTGACTCGGTTGACCTTCCCGCGTCCAGCCACTGACTTTGCCCTGTGCAGAAACTGGCTCCGATAAGGAGAAGTCGACCCCGTTGGCTCGGGTAGCTCGGAATAAAGGTGACAGAGGGACTGGGGAGAAGAAGGCTACCTTCCAAGTTGACAGAGATGGAGGAAGGAGAAGAGGGAATGCATATGAAGGCCTCCTCTCTGCCAATCTGCCAACTCTTTGGAAGGCAGAGAGTGCAGGCACCCTCCGAAGAGTTAAAGAAATGACAAGGAGGGCAGAAGAGGGAGAAAGAGGCTACGGAAGAAGAGAGGAGAAGCAGGAAGTGGAGAGGGATCTTGAGAGATATCCCCTCCAGGGAGCGAGCAGGAAGGGACGGGTGGCAGGGATGCCTAATGCCCCCATCCGTCCGCCATCACGCCTCCCCCTGCAAGCGCCGGCCGAAGTTGTTAGAGGAAGATGATGTGTCTTCACACGTCGAGCCCTCTTCAACCTCGCCCATCGGCCGTCAAGCCCTCTTTAAACCCGAAGCAGCGAAGACTTTCCGCCCTCCATCATCGGCAGCCTCATCTTTCGGGGCATCTTCCATGCTGCAAATATACTAGCACAGCGCTACGTAAAGAAGGGCTGAGGAAAGATTGTCGGGGAAAACCCTAAGCGGTGGAGAGGAAGGGACGCCCTTCAGACCTTTTATAGGCGAAGGGAGGCTATTTGCCTTAAATGATTCTCCCCTCGAAAACATGCCCAATGGACCCCTCCCTACGAACGATCACCTCAAACCCCTCGTTTCCACCCCAGCGGGACACACGAAGCGGCCAAGCATTCAAAGCATGAGAAAACGGAAAGACACCCTGTCAGAGGCCTGCCCAACCATCACGCGAAAACCACGCAGAAAGTATCGGTACTTTCCAACTACTGCAGATACGCTGAACAAAATACGGTAATGGCGATACGGAACAGTTAAGTCTTCGTCATAATATTATTGCCTTATCTATTTTTCTACACAACAGAGAAAGTTTCTTCTTCAAAAGGAAAAAGATATACAAAGAGAGGAAGCAAAGCGGATACATTAGGCCTCTGGCCCACCCTGAAGCTCGGAAGTGGAAGGCTTGGGCGGTCTGCCCCCGGCATCCCCGACGACGGCCGACCCTGGCACTGACCCCACCGGCATGGGAACTGCCTCGATTGCGTGCCCTCCCGAGGCGTCCGACGCTGACGACCCCTCGGGCGAAGAGCCCTCCTGATCTTCTTCGTCTGACACCGAAACAGAGGAGCCGGAAGATGACAGATCCGAGTCATAGCATTGTCCGGATGGGAATTCAATCCCAGACACCTGCTCCTCAGCATAAGATACAGCCCGGTCGTAGCCCTGCTTGAACCCCTTGCGGATGCCTCGGCGAAGCGCTGACTCATAGTAGGGGAGGGCAGATTCCTTAAGGTCACCCGGTAGGCCTCTGAGCATTTGTACTGCTCGAGCGCCTCCGCCCCGGCCAATCCCACTCTGCTAGCGAGCTCGGCCTTCTCCCCCTCCGCCTCTGCTAATCTCCGCTCGGCCTCAGCCGCCCGCTCCTCGGCCTTCGCCGACCGCTTCTCCGCCTTGGCTCGATCGGCCTCAGCCTCCCCCCGAAGGCGCTCAGCTTCCTCCACCCGATCCACCAGCTCGGAGTGCTCAGCCTCCCACCGGCCATCCAGCTCGACACGAAAAAGGCGCTCCTCTTCAAGAAGCCTGCTCTTCCTCTCGAGCGATTCACGGGCCTTAGCTAGCTGCTCGGTTAGCGCCCGGGCCTTCAGCTGGCTCGACCGCACCAGCTCCCTAACCGAGGAAAGCTCCCGTCGAAGCCCACGCTCCTCGGCAAGCCGGGCCGACTTCCATTCAGACCCACTAAGGGTCCGAGCCAGAGTCACTCGCTCCGACTCCAACCGAGCGTACGCTTTTGCCAGAGTGGCCGCCATCTGGGCTAGGACTAAGCTACCCTCCATAACTCTCTCGAGAGCCGCGGACGGGGAGTACTGCCTGCTTCCCCCCTTCACCTTCGTGGCTATACCGCGACATACCTGATACAAAGGGCCCTGAATGCCAAGCCTCTCCAAGATCGCCAGGATAGAGATCCCCCCTTCGGCAGCCGCCCTACCGGGCGGCCCTGACCCAGTCGCGGTCTCGATCGCCTCTCGTGCTTCGATCGGATTTTCCTGTGGCCCTCCAACCCGGACCGGTTCGGTGCCAGCACCGCCAACTGGAGCTTCGCCCACCCCAACCTTGGCCGCGGCCCCACCGTCACCCGCCTCGTCCACTACCCCCTCGGTTCCAGTCGAGAAGAGAGCCGGGCTTGCGCTGCCGATCGCAGAAACAGCCTCGGCCCCCTCGGCCCTGGCCGAGAGGGGAGCCGAACCAACATCATCACCGACCGCAGGAGCGGCCTCATCCTCCTCGGCCCCCTCTTGACCGGCAGATGGGAGATCCGGCCTAACAAGGTCGGCCCCATCTTGCTCGGAAGAGGGGAGAGCCGCCGAGCTAGAACTTCCCTCGACGATGGAGACAGATCCGGCCTTCCTGGCCCGCTTCTTGGCTTTCACGGCATCCCGTATCATGTCCTCCACGGGATCCTTGCGCTTGGCCCCCCGCGGCTGGGAAGACCCCTCCTAGGCCACCATCTTACCCATGCCTCAGGCTCGGGTGCTCGCCTCGGGAGATCGCGGCTCGTCGGTGGCCGAGTCATTGCCGAGATCGATCACCTCTGCGGTCTCCTCCAATGCCGACCGCCTAGTGTCTACACAGGAGGAAGATATGGTCAGAAAAAGAAAAATAGACCCAACATCCAGAGAAGAGTCTAACTTGTGGCACCTGAGCCAGACGGATGCAGCCGCGTGAGGAGGCACCGCTCGACGTTCTCTGGGGTAACCAGCTCTTCTGTGGATTGGCGGTGCTTCAACAAGATAGTCGCATATTCCTCCACATGTGGAGGGAACTCATCCTGCCTAGGAGGGATATTCGGGTGGAAATTGGGGATTACTGGACACCTCCAGGTTTCCTCCACCGAACAAATCCCCACCCAGAAGAATTGAGTTTTCCATTCCTTATGCGAAGAATCCTTCGCAGCCAAGGAGATGGAGCTCCTATTCCGCCTCGCCTGGATGAAATAGAAACCCTTCCCGGCCGAGGAATGCGCCTTCAACTCAAAAAAGTAATGAAAGAGGTCCAGGGAAGGGGGAACTCCGCGTTGGCGGCAGAGGATGCGAAAGGCAGAGAGGAGGAGATAGGAGTTGGCTACCAACTGAATGGGCGCCAACCGGAAAAAATTGAGAAGCTTAAGGATGAAAGGCTCGAAGGGAAGGCGGAACCTGCCCTTCCACGCCAGAAGGAAGGTACAGATATGACCTGTACGAGAGTCCAAGCTTGTCTCATGCGGAGCAGCCGCGGTAAAACTAAACTTGTGGGGCAAGCGAAACTGGTGCTCCAGCCTTCTCACCTCCGCCTCCCCCAGTTCACTACAGTTTGGGACAGCCGTTTTCATCACCGGCTCATCCTCCCACTCTTCGGCATCCGGACATTGATCCGCCATGGATTCCGGAGAAGAACTCGAAGAAAGACGCTCTCGGGACCCCGAAGACTCCGGAGGAAGAGGAAGCTGCCGAACTACCTCTGCAGTTATCTCTGCCAACTCCGTGAACGCCGCTGCAAGCCTCTGCTCTTCCGTCGTGTCCTCGCGACGCATCAAAGAGCCCAAAAAGCAAACACGAAGGCGAGCCAAACCCTAAAAATGGAGGGAGTCTGGAATGACAACAAACGCCCAACGCCTATATCCCCACGCGGAAGGCGGCGTGCCGTTTCGACCTCCGAGAGAAAGGGGCCCCTTCTATTAAAATCCATCAGGATTATCATTATTACGGGCCCAGGTGACCACGACACGTGGCTTCCTAACACCACCAGATCTCCACCCACCCGAGCCACGCTGGTCCAAAACCCTAACGACTACTCTTTCGAGCCTACCAAGGCTCAGGAGTAGGAGGGGGACAAGTGGAGAGGGGGATTTCTGTAGCCCATCTAGAAAGCGGCCAAAGTAGGTCCATCAGGACCAAACGAGGCCCAACTCATCTAAGTGACAGCCCCGCAGGGCCCACTTAAGCTAGAAAGCCCAAATAAGTTCACTCGGGATCACACCCTTCCTCGGCGGCCCATAGGCTCGGAAGGCCCGAGCGTCGGCTAGGTCAGAGAAAGACCCATGCCTGATCTATCCCCTCGCCGGGATAAGGGCAGGCGCTCAGCGCCCACTCCGACCTATCCTCATCCGAGCTATGCCTATCGCCCGGACAGGGTTGGCACCTTTTATGCTTGGGACGACCGACGATTGCTTATCCATGCTGCCGTTGAGAACCCTTTATAAGCAGGAGTTTATGAGGATAAGGGGCCCATGATCCCTCAAGGCTACAAAGATCCCACGATGAAGACGTAAAGATCCCACGTTGAGGACATAATGCCCGCCTGAAACCCCTCTGCTTACGAGACTCATGAAGCCGGTGCACTATATAAACCTTGGACTACCTCCAACGAAAGGTAAGGGCTAGCACACGCCTATACCCCCTGAGCAGGAACCACTTCACCACCTTGGTGTAGAGGGATCTCGTGTATCTCCTTCCTTCTCCCTTCATCGCTTCCATCATTGCTCGACTGACTTAAGCATAGGAGGGTTTACCCTAGGGAATCATCCCTGGGCCCCCTGATCCGTTTCCCTTCTTTGCAATTCACTATCCGGTGATCATCTACCCCACTCAGGACAAGCACGAGATCACGCCTCTTCACCTTGCATAGAAAAGTCAACAAAAAGTGGGAAGTAAAGAGTAGCCTATATGCCAAAGCCTACTCCCCCTGAGGCCACCCCGACGAATGCTCCTCTCCACCTCCGCTAGGCTACTCCGACAGACCATGGACACCTCCTACTTCTCAAAGCCATTCTTCCTTCAAGCAAAGCATCTACTAACTTGAGTGCGAGAGGGTTTTGCTAGGGCACACCCACCTCGCCAAGAACTTTTCTTACACCAAGAAGTTTGACATGATCCTCTCATGGCGAGTGTGACGACCCAGGGTCCGGATACCGGGTAAACCCGATAACACTTGGATCCTGCGAGGCCTCCCAAGAGTGGTAAAGCTCCGAAGGGATAAAAGGAGTGTGTGTAGTACATTGAAGTTCCCAGATAAAGTAGTAAGCAATTAATATTTCATTGATTAGGTTTCTTAAAGTAGCAGAAATAAAATTACTTTTTCAATTAACAGTTTAAATTAACAGAGTCCAGTCCAAGTAAAGGCAAGTACAGTCCAACAGAAAATAAAACGTACACTGAAGTCTGGGGAAGCCCAACCCAGAGAACGCTGGCAACGCTGGCAACAACGAGCTGACACACCGCATCACGAACCACCAGAAAGAAGAATGACCACACCTGAAGAGCATGGGTGAGTCTCGTGTCACTAGCTCAGTAGGGGTCACGCGGATCCCCACTGGAAACAACGCAGTAACACGGTAAACAACACTAAATAGTAAAGCAGGAAAGAACAGAAGTAACATCAGTACTAACTACGAAAGTAAAGCTATAAAAGTAGGAGTAAGCAAAAGGAAGAATAGCTAAAGAGAGAGAGGGGAGTCGTACTAACCAAAAACACGGCCGTCGACCAAACCACGGTCCTCTAAGCTACTCCAAACGGCAACAGAAAGGTGAACCCCGATCTCACCAAGTCGGGCATTACCGATCCGTCAACCAAACACAAGCTCCAAAACTAAAGCCTACTAGAATAGGCAAAAGCCTATAAAAAGACCTACATAGTCAAAGACATACACACACACAACTAGATCATCATGTACGGTACACAAGACTGGACCTCGAGTAAAGCCACACAGGGGCTACTCGGAAACCAATGACGGAAACACAAGTCACGATAGTTATGCGTCAAGTGACAAGAGCACCTCCTCACTAGAAGAACAGCCAGATGCGTCCACTGACGTGTTACACTACGCCACAAGTATCTCCCACACACCTGGAACGGCGGTAACTTTGACACTCACTGAACCGAGTACAAGGAACAATAGTAACGAGTGACTAGTCAGGGTCACGCCCGTCGGCGTTCGTCCAAATGACCCTGACCACGTGTGCACACACAAGCTCAATACCTTGAGCCAGACCTCTAGCTAGCTTTCCCCCCCAATAGGACGCTACTGCTGTAGACACGCTAAAATTGACATCATTTTGAGCATATCTCCTATCGCACTGCGATGCCCCATTTGGCCCTCAGATTGACTTATTCGAGTGGTTTTCCTCTCTTTTCTTGAATATCCAAATGCTTCCAGCTTTCACACATGTTTTCCTATTTTTTCAGATTTTTCTGAGATTTTTCTCCATTTTTCCGTGGGCTTTTCAAATTAGTGGCGGCCACCCCCGCCGCTATTTAACGAATTAGTGGCAGCCTACCTACCACTATTTAAATAGCGCCCAGGAAGGGGGTGCCAATTCTAGCAGGATTCCGATTTACTATTTTTGGATTATTTGAAATAGTGACACTGTGTGAAGTCGCCAATTCATTAAATAGCGACCGGTCGGAAGGTTACCAATTTTTTTCTTCATATTTTGAGCCAAAATCGGATTATTTTTGATTTCACGACTTCTTGGAAAGTCGTTATTTTGTGAAATAGTGCACGTGTGTAAAGTCGCCAATTTCGTTGCCATATTTTGAGGTTTTAACTCCGTCTGAAATTCGTATTAAATTCTAACTAGCGACCTCCTCATGGTCGTCAATTCTTTTCAAATTTCAGAAAGTCCAAATCCATCTCGAAATGCCTCAGAATTAGCAACACTTTGCGCGGGCGTTATTTTAAATAGCGACCATCTGCATGGTCGTCATTTCTTTCAGAGATCCGAATTCCGACAGAACCTCCTTCTTTCTCTCTTATGAGCCCTCTTTCACTTGGGAAAGGTCTCCTAAGGCTTTCTAAGGTTGAAGGGACACATAGCCATGGTTTATCACCTTCAAAATCTCATTAAAACATGATTTTCTAATTTTTCTTGGATTAAACTCTGAATTTTTGCCCTATAAATAGGACCCCTCTCTCCCTTGTGTAAAAGGGCATCATCAATCAACTAAGGGAATGTGCTGCTGGATTGGAGGCTCAAGGAGAAGTCTTCTCCATACTTAAAGCTTTATCCATGGAGTTCTTCTTCCTCTCTTGAAGATTTGGAGTCTCTTTATCCTTGGAGCCTCTACGAGCTCTTCATCCTCTTTGAAGCACATTGAAGATTTTGAAGCCCCCTCTTGGAGAATCAATCAATACTCCTATTTCTTCTTTAATCCCTTATGTTTCTTTATGAATTTTACTTAGATTGCATACATCATATTCTTCTTCTCCTCTTCTTATTTTATCATCTCAATATTGAGATCTCCATATTGTGCACTCTAGCACATCTCCATAGTGCAACACTTGCACCCTCCTATCATACATCATATTTTTCTTACCCTTTTGCATAGGGGTTTTAAAGGCCAACACCAACAAGGTGTGTTCTAGTCTATGCTTTTCATTATTTATATATCTTATTTGGATTTGATGCTACACATCTTGGTTTCTAATCATATCTTTATTGTTGGTGTTTTCTTTATTATTTTGCAAGGGTAATCAAGCTAGAGGAAAACTCTCTTCATCGGCCGACCGATAGAAAGAGAAGGTGCACTCACAATCTCCCCCGCTTCTTTTAAGGTATTTTTCACGATCCCTCCTATTCTTTATTGTTATATGTTTGAGGCCCTCGCGTCTCTGGCGATCACCCTCCATTAGTATCCTACACATGCTCCCTTTTTCCTCTCTTCCCATGCTTTTCTAGCCATATTATCATTTTCTTATCTTTTGTGGATTTTCTTAGATCTACAAATTGACGATCACGGTGGGACGTCCCCTTATTTTTCTTTTGATTACCCCTCCCTCCGGCACCCACGTGTGCCATCTCGCCTTTGCACCCACGGTGCACCTCCCTTTGTGCTCCACGTAGCACTCTCCCTATGTGATTGTTGATTTGATAGATATTTTTTTAAAAATTTCATTTATCTATCCCCCTCAAATAAAATTTAAAAAAAGAGGAGCATGTCATGCTTTGTTTCTTAATTTTTGATTGCCATGATTCATGCTTTGAGTTTGTGAGTGTTTCCTTCATTTTTATTGGCCTTTTATTCACTATCTAGCTCTCTAGCCGTTGTAGTGTTTCTGGGACACAGGGATATAGCGCCCCCTCACAGGGGCGTTGTTTCTACATTTGGCGGCAGGGGTCAGGCGCTATTTCCCTGCCCCTCTAAAAAAAAGAAAAAAATAAAAAAAGAGAAGAAATTCATAAGGATATAGCGCCCCCTCACAGCGGCGTTGTTTCCCCATTTGGCGGCAGGGGTCAGGGCGTCATTTCCCTGAGTGTCTGCAGTGATCTCTTTTCCTGCGTGTTCTGCCTCATTCTTATCATATCCTATTCATGCATGTATATTGTCTCGATTCTGCGTTAGTTTTGCATTCATCTTTGCATTTGGCTTGGGTGACCTCCTCTCTCCATCCCTTTTAGGATTCATACCCTCTCTTGGTTAAGGAAGGACCCTCCATTGAGCATTCCGTCTCTTTGGACCGTAAATTTCTAAACCAAGCCTCCATCAGTCTCCGCACCCATGGATTCCCTCACAGACGTAGGGCAGGGTGTACCTTTGAAGTACCCCTGGTTTAGTTGGCCTATGCATGGCGAGAGAGTGTACCTAGTTGGCATTGAAAAAAATTCATATTGAAACTAGGTTCCAACCTTGTGTGAATCATATTAAATCACCTAATTCATCAAAGTTTAAGTCAAAACAAAATCAAGCGTAAACATCCAACTTGATCAATATCTTTGTAACATTGCTTTGATTGATTGAAGTGTTTGCTTACATGATGTTTAATCTTTATAAGAAAACCACCATGTCTAATCAATCATATAGTCATAAGGATGATCAACCTAGCATATCTTATAATCCTCAACTTTATAATTCTCACTACAATCTTTCTAAGGGATCGCATCCTCACTTTTACGGTATTGCCCGACCCATGGGTAATTTCCAATCTCATGGTCCCTCGCATTTATTGCACGCCAATATTCCCTCGGGACTATCTCCTCTACATGATGAGAAGGTCTCCCAAGTCATCCGTGCATTAGATCATCTCACCCCTCAACAAATCCAAACCCTTAAGGCTATTATTGTGGGCACATCTTCTTCTCACCCACCTCCTTCCATTCATACCCGGGTGGCCCATCATCATCATCCCTCTCTTATTCGCACTCCCGTTCGAGGAGTCCATCCACCCCCTTCTACACAAACTCCTCCTCGAGTGAGCCATCACCCGCCTCCTTCTATTCCTCCTTCACCGCGGTGGGAACGTGACTTCCGGAAACCCATGAATCTCACCCAATTGGGGTCTAATTGGATTGAGATCATAACCCCATGCCCGTAGGTTCTTGATGGACATATTAGGGTAATATTACAAGGGTTTGGAACACTAAATTCACCGAAAAACCAATCGAAATCACAACCTTTCTAGGAAGAACACTTAAAAACCTAGTCTTAGCATGCTTCTAATCAAACACGAAATACTCTAAGCATGGTCTATAAAAATTGGGGCTTTCTACGCCAAATGATAGATAACATGCTGATGATTACAACCATATATATTAATTAGAGTTGGGTCTGTTATCATCTACCTGAATCGAAGAGAGATTTAGAAGTTAGAACGAAGAATGCCCGTTTGACAGCCCTTCACTATTTCCACAAGATCTCCCTCCACACCTAATAGAATTTGGGGCTTTTACTACCAATGGAAAGAGCTCTCCGAGAGGATCAAAATGGTATACTCATGTGCAGATTTTGGTCGAGGGTACCTACCTTAATCGAAGGAACAAAGAAGAAGGAAGGAGGACGACGGGATGCCGACACACCTCCACTAATCTCCCGAGATCTCCCTGGATCGATCTCCACTGCGGCCGCCGCTGCTACCAAAGGATTCTAGGATTGAAGAGCTTTATTTTTATAGCTCATACACCTTCTGGAGCCTTCAGTGCTAGGAGAATTCGTCGATGCAAGGTGAGTGTTTGAAACGGCGCCGAAATGTTTGACCTAACCCATGCGCGACCAAATGCTTCCCGTACGATAAAAATTTCATGGCATTGTGAGAGGGGAAATGATCCTCTCTTTAATACCTTTCATTTGCCCCTAGAATCACCTAATTTGGTTGAGAAATGAGCTCGAATTTGATGTTTTAAGGTGGTGGTTACTATTGAGCACGAATTTGGTTAGGTAAGTGTGAAAATTTGACTAATCCCACTAATTCGGCCTAGTTAATAATTTTATTAGGGTTGGCCATAGAAGAATAAATTGTTAAACGCAATTGATTATACAAGAATATGATTTTTATGGATTTTTATAAAATAGTCAAAATGTGACTTATTCTATTTATTAAAGAATTAATCTAATTAATTTCGAATTAATTCCCATTAATTCAAAAAAATTCAAATAATTTCTAATTAAATTTAAATAAATTTCTAATTAATTTCTAAAAGAATTTGGGGTATTACATGGTCTCTCCGTGACGTACGGGTCGACCAGAATGGGAGGGGAACGCGGGACAAATCCCAATTGTTGGAACAAAGAGGCAAGAAAGGACGGGGACAGAGAAAAGGTAGTGATAGAGCTCCCCACTTCTCGTGGCCCCCGGCGGACCAGCTGCGTTGGAGAATGGTTCACCAGCTGCATCTCCTTCTTCTTCGGACGGTCTTCCCTTTTACTGAGCAACTTTTCGAAACAACCAGCAAAATCTTCCATATCATCCACCAACCCTTGCAGTGGCGGTGGTGGGTCAGCAATAACACATGCATCATCGGCCTTTTCTTCGAAACTGGGCGGCGGCTTCTTCAAAGTGCCAGGCTGCAATGGGCCTTTCACAAAATGTTGTCGATAGTCCCACGTTAAAGGCCCAGAGTCTCCAAGTATTGACATTGCTGAGTCACGGTAGCCAAGGCCTCGGCGGCCCATCTTTCTGCCTTTAGGGACGGGGTTGGTCTGCCCCTGTAATTGTGAGTCGAGACCCAGGCCCGACTGATAGCCCAGTTTCAGAATCATGTGCCACCCCTTTGAATCTCTTATCTTGGACTTGATCTTGACATTTGTTGGTGCAGTAGCGGGCTTGCATGACGCATATGCCCATGAATAATTCAAGTCCATTACTGACAAAACTGGCCTATTGCTTGGCCACAATGTAGGGAGAACCTTATCTGTGATGGTATCAATAGACTGGACGGTGGAGATGCTTTTCACTTTAACCACCCGGCCCTGGAATGGGAATTTTAAGCATTGATGGGCGGTTGAAGGTACAGCATTTAAACTGTTTATCCATAGACGACCCAGAATAGCTTTGAACATTGGGTCAATGTCCAACACATAAAACTCCACGTCCATAACCAACGGCCCTAGCTCGGCCTGTACAGTCACGACCCCGTGACAAGTGCTCCTGGAATTGTCATATCCTGCTATTGTGGTGGGTGTTGGCTTAAGCATATCCTCTGAAATGTTACAGGCACGAAGGGTACTCAATGGACACACGTTTATCGATGCTCCTGTGTCCACAAGGGCAAACTCAACAGTCACTTTATTCAAAGAAATGGTAATACAAAGTGGCATCTGCCGTGCCTCTGGGGAGCTAGTTCTGAGTAAGAAAATGAAATAGAGGCCCCCCTTGTGATGGTTGCCAACACCGTTGGTAAACTGTCCACCGCCACATCTTCATTCACCATCACTTTCTGCAAAAAGTCTTCAAAGCATCCTGATGTAGCGGCGACCTCTTGATCAATTCCAAAACTGAAATCTTGGCCGGCATCTAGTCCAAGTGCTGTAACAAGTCGTACTTCTTGCCTGGCACGGGGTCTGCATCTTCAGCTGTTGAGGAAGAAGGCTGAGGGGTATGTGCGGGTGCACGAGAAGAAGGGTAAACTTTGTGGAATGGATTCCCGCTTCGAAGGGCGCAATGTGGTGCCGGCACGGCCTGAGATGGACCCCCACTTGGCCCGGTGGGGTAGGTGGAAGGGGTAGAAATGGGGGTGAGGATGGCGGAAGTTGGCCTGATGGGCCCTGGTGAAGGGAAAATGGGCGAAGGGTTAAGTGGAGGGGTGATGACGGAGGGTATGGTGGGTGATGGCGAAATGACTGGCGGTATGGAGGGGAATGCGGTGCACCTGATGGGTGATGTGGAGGGAATAATGGGTGGAGTGGTGGTCAGAACGGCGGGCCTGAGAATGGAGGGGATAGCAGGTGCGGGGGAATGGTTGTGGTGGAAGGCCAAGAGGTGTGCGGGGGTTTCATCATCAAAAGTCCACCCAGCGTTGGGGGCTGGGTGCTGGATAATGTTTACCTGGGCCGGTGCCGGCATCGGAGGCTGTTGTTGTTGCTGAGGAGCGGGTTGGTGTACTGGCATGGGATTCTGATGGATCCCAAGGTCTTGTTGCTGCTGCTGTTGCTGGGGTTGCTACTGCTGTGGGGGTTGTTGTTGCTACTGTTGCTGGGGCGCCGCCTGCTGCGGCCTAGCTTGTCTCTGTCTTTGCTTGATGTCCTCGATCAGCTGGTGCATCTGGGCCCAATCAATCCTCTGGCCCTCATGTAAATCATACACCAGATCTCTAAACTGATAGCACCACTCTATTATGTGCCCGGGCTGCCGATGATATATGCAATATCGAGACTGATCGACGGTCAGATTCCAATTCTAACGTTTCGGAGGCAATTGAATATCACCAGTATACATCAAAGTAGAGAAAATATCAGGCAATGTCTCAGGAAGAGGAGGGTAATGGGTCTTCTTTGGGCTCGATCGAGCAGGTCCGTAAGCGGCAGGTAGAGGAACATTATGATATTGCGGCGGCCGCTGAGGCTGTTGGGGTGGTGGTGGTTGTTGCGGGTGTTGAGGAACCTGGAAAGTGGGTTGGGGAACTTGTGGAGCGGCGAACTGGGGTTGCGTGGTGGCTGCGGGAAGCGAGGCGGAGCGGCTTGGTGGGGAAACTGAACAGCCTGGACCTGCTCGTTGATTTGCACTCCCTCAGTGACAGGGCCCTGGGACTTTCTGGTGGTTTTGGGTTTCTGGGCCTCAAACATTTAATGAATAGGGGAGTCTTTAAACTATGTCTGTATGAACCGAGCTCTACTGTACAACTGGTGCATATTCGAAATGTCATTCATTGCCAAAATATTTCTGAATGTTGGGGTGACGTTGGAGACTAACAACTTAACTTTCTCTTCTTCCGAAATTTGCCCGGGCACACATGAGGCCATCTGCCTCCATCGATCCGCATAGGCTACAAATTCCTCCTCCAGCTTCATCTTTTCTGCTACCAGGTCGGTGAAGGAATACTCGGGACGGACCTGATCTTGGAACCTCTGAATGAACTTCTCCTTGACAGTCTTGAAATTTTTGGCCTCCTCCATAGGCAAGGTATAGAACCACTGCAGGGCGACCCCCTCCAATGATCGGCGAAATAAGTAAGCCATCAGGCGATCATCATGCTAGAACTGTGCTGACTCGTAAAGAAACTCCCAAACATGAATGAACGGGTTGCCGTTCCCGTCATATTTTCGGTACACGGGGAGCTCAGACTGAGGAGGAAAACAAATGTCCCTGAAGTTAGGAATAGGGACGTCAGGCAAAGACTGCGGGCCAACCTGCTTGTGGAGGAGGTCAATTTGTTGCTGCATAGCAGCCCATTTGTCAAGAATTTCCCGTTCCTGGGATGGAGGAGAAGGAGCAGGAGGAGCAGTACCTGGATACGTAGCCAAAGGAAAAGCTGACTGAGGGGGCAGCCCGTAAGATGGGTAATGGGCCAGGAAAGGGCTCGCATCCACATGAGCCAGCTGGGCGGGCCCTGGTTGCAACCGAGTGAAGTCTACCAGGGCTACAAGGGCCTGCAGCGATGGAGAAATAGTGACATAAGGATCAAGGTAAGGAACAGAGGGGATTTGAGACTTCCCCTTATCGAGCGGCTGATGGGCCGAGGTAGAAGCCTGGCCTGTTTTCATGCTGGAGTACCGAAGGATCTGAGGACGGGTGGGAGTAAGGTCAATGGGGGCCACAGAGGTTGTCCCAGCAACAGAAGATGTAGTGGCAACAGCAGTCATGCCACGAGAAGGAGCTGAAGCCGGGGCATCGGCCCCTTGCAAGGCTTGCCGGATGAGATGGAGCTGAGTAGGGTCCAGCTGGGCCATCATGTTGAGAATTTGATTGGCCGGATTCTGAATGGATGGATTGGAAAAAGAGGGTTGGGAACCCTTGCCAAGAATGGTCGGGAGTGGAGGGGCAGTCCCCTCTCCTCCCTGCATATGGGTGACCCTAGATGGGTCCTCAAGAAGGCCGCGAGGAAGAGAGTCCTCGTGGGACTGGGAGAAGTCGTATGACGACATGGAAGATGATGAATCAAACAAAGGATTAAAGTGAGAATGGAAATGAGAACTGACTCTAGGAGAAGATCCTGAGGGAAAGAAACAACCCCACATACACTAAACCCCTCAAGACTAGAACAAATAATCCTAACCAAAGCAAAACCTCAAACAACCAAGCATCCAATGGAGAGGAGAGATGAGAGGAGAGTCAAGCACTCAAGCAATAAAGTTGTTGAATGATGCACGACAATTTTTAAATTCTTCTTGTAGGACCTTAGTGGATTTAATTAATATATGAATTCGCTCAACCACAAGGTACCTAACCGGGGTAGAAAATGTGGAACTGGGTGACTCTACGGGGATCTCTCGCTCGCGGATGCAAACCCTAGACTAGGGGTGGATACGGTACAACCTGCCCGGTGTCCGTGTGGGAATCCACGGCTCACGGGGGCTTACGGAGGTCCTCAGTAAGGTCCCCTAGTCGGCTCCAAGGAGTATGGAGACGAGAGGAAACCCTACCTCAGTAAGAATGCAACTATTATGAAAGAGATGGATGCTCCTATGTGCACCGGAGTGCATGCAAAATCTAGCCTAGCAACTATCAACCAATGATCAATCAAATATATAAGCAATGAAAACAATCATGCAGCAATGATATGGGAGCAGGGGGAGACCAATAACTAGCACCAAAGATCATGAATCTCATGGAACATGGCAATCAAAAAAGAATTACGGGTGCACTGTAGCACCACAAGGACGGTCTATAGAAGACCGCTCAAAGGGACAGACGGTCTGTACAGAACCGTACAACCCAGGGAGTAACAGGGAGTAACGACAGAATAACTGCAAAAATCAGAAAATGCTGGAAATGAAGGACGGCAGAGATGAGAAACGTACCAGGAAGAGCAGTCTGTGGACAACTGCGTAAGCTCTGGAACGGCTCTCCAGCAACCGTGTACCTACAACCAGACCAACCAGAAGCGTACCTGTGCCAGAAAGATGGATGGCCAGAGATAGGCCGTTCGGAAGTGTGTACGGTCGACAGGAGGCCGTCTATGACAGGACGCTTGCAGGAGAACTGGCACTGTTCGCAGGGAGGAATGGTTGACGTGCAGCCGCACAGGGGATGGACGGCTCTGTGAGAACCGTTGACATTCCAGAAAGTAGAAAACGCAACCCAACCTGCAATCACCTCAAGAAAAAGACTAACACAATGAAAGAAGGGGTCAGCAAATCACCCACACGATGGGCACTAGGTGTCCCACTGTGATCGCCACAAAAGAAGGGTGTAGATATATTTCTCCTCCCGTCCGTTCTTCTAATGCCTTCCCAATGTCTATGCTACCATATCCAACATGGGAAACGAATGAAGACAGAAGGAAAAGGGAGGTGTAAAAACCTGTGATCGCCACCAAGGTGCCGAATGCGATGAACACGCCGTACCTTGGAAAGAGGGAGAGGTACTCGCCTGAGCAGCAGCGCTGGGAAGATGGACGGTTCAGGAAGAACCGCCTGTAAGATGCACGGTCTTACGATAGACCATTTAAGAACGCTGCAGAAGATGCGGGAGGAAGCACTCCTGGAAGTTGAACGGCTCTGTCACGACCGCCGAAAGAAGAAGGACGGTGCAGGCTGCACCGCACGTCTTCTTGAACGGACTGTAGAGAACCGTGCAAGACCACCAAGCCAGAAGTCACAAAGGGTCCAACCTCCACCCTCTCCGACCGGCCAGAGGGGATGGGCCTCGTGCTAGGGATTGCTGACCTTCAAAACGACGTGAAATCATAAAGAGAAAACCTAGATTAGAACTGAAAAGTGTAGTAGATGCCAAAATAATAAGAAATGAACATGAATAAGTGGAAAGGGGGATACCTGGGGGATTTTAAACCCCTACGGTGTCATAAACGTGGGTGGGTGTGTGCATGGCAATGAAGATGAAGAAAAACATGGGGAGAAAGTGAGAAAAGTGATGCATGCAATGAAAAAGAGGACAAAACATATTAAACACACAAGACTAAAAAAACTAGACTTCTCCCTGAACCGGAGGCTTATATGGACGTGGAAAGCCTCCCTCCTGAGTGCTAGGTCGCTCAAGAATGCGGCAGGGCTTCGCCGTCGACCAAAAATCTCCCCCCTTTCAAACCCGGCCTTTAGGGTCTATTTATAGAGCACCTAAAGTCCTAGCTCAAAATTAGGGTTTAGAAGCATTTTTAGGTCAAGATAATCAAAGGAAAATCATAGATAATCAAATTATCTCCCATCCAGTCGAAACGGCACTCAAAATGGTTCATTATCCGCGGAGAAAATGACGGGAGAAGTTGTGGATAAAACCACGGATAAAAAGATAAAATATGTTGAAACTTAGGAATCGAACGGATGAACGGTCTTACGATAGACCATTCAACTAGATGTGTGGTCATGTCCTGGCCGTCCAACCCCGTCGGTGGAAATTTAAAATAAATCATAAATAATCCAAATTATCCATCGAACTGACTGAAACCTTCACCGTTGGACTCTCATACATGAACGGCTCATATTAGACCGTTCAAAAGTTGAGCGGCCAAAGACAAACCATTCTAGCCTTGTCGGTGATAAATAGATTAATTGGATAATTATCTGAGAAAACCATCAAGCGCAGGACTCTGAGATATGAGCGGCTACCACACGTTCGTTCATCAAGTTGAACGGCCAGAGGAGGGCAGCATAAAAGCTTGTCGGTGGAAATTCAAAAAATCAACCAAAATATTCCAAAATAGATGGACGGTCCACAGGCAACTGCACATTTATTGGGCGGCCAGGGATGAACCGTACATGTACATGGGTGTTGAAACTCAAAGAAAAGCCCAATCAACCAAAACCAAGGCCCGTTAAGCCCTGAATCAACTCGGACCTAACCAGGGAGGGAGGCTACCTATAAAATTGGCCCAAAACATGCCTTAAAATAGCCCCAACGAGTGATGGACAACTTGAGGCATCAACAAATGAGAGTAAGAGGAACGACTCAACTTATCGACAAAAAATGGGTGTCAACACACGTGATGCCCCAAAGTGGACTTCAATAATGGCTTAATATAGAGTTTTTCTAATTTGTTTAATATTTTTCTATTATATCTATAATTAGAGACTGTCGTTAGGGTGTCATTTAATCAACGACTCTATGGATGTCATTATTTCAATTAATTAACGACCGTGCGCGCATGCGTTATTTCTTGATTTTATGAATTCCATTTAAAATTAAATACAAAGAATTGACGTCTGGTTTGAAGGCACTCATTAATTGACGCCATTCCGTGCCGGCATCATTTCCTATTTTTAAAATATGGAAAGTCATTTATTTCTATAAATTAACTCAGGAATTAGCGACTGCATGCGCAGTCGTCATTTCAATCAGCGACCCCCCCTGAAGTCGTCATTTATCTTCCGTGTCCGTCTCTGCTGCTGCTTCCCTGCAGGAGGAGTCTTTCTATCTTTTGATCTCGATCCTTTCCATGGAGGTCAATCCATATTCTGGAAGTTTATCTCTAGTTTTAATCCCATCAGAACTAGATCTTAAGCCCTATAAATACCCTCCCGTGAAGGCCACCCGCAAAAAAAAAAAAGAGTTCGAACAGAAGAGAGGAGAAAGATTCCAATATTCATGTTGAAAAGAGAGAGTTTCTTTTAGTCTTGTTAGCAAGTCTCTTGCAGGTTCTATTTTCTACGGCGGTCTTCTTCCCACTGTGATCTTCCTCCTGCGTTCTCCCGACGACTGCTGCTCTCCTTTTCTCTCTCCATATACTGCTGCAGCAACAGCAGAAAGGGCACTTTTCTTCTTTAGTTTATTTACTACACATCTCACACGCATATCCCCTTCTAGTTATTTTGCTAGAACAATCATCATATACTTCTCTGCATATCATACGTGATTTGCACTCATAGCATATATCTTCCACCCTTTACTCCTCCGAGGGGTTTAAACAAAAACACACCAGGTGTGTTCATGTTTGTGTTGCATAATCTTCTTTATTGTGACCAGTGATACTACACTTTGGCTAATCCATACTATTTGCTTGTCTTTTCTTGTCTTACAACGGTAATCAAAGTAAGAACCCCCTTCATCGGCCGGCCGGTAGAAGGAGGAAGAAAAGACTCACAATCTCACCCGCTTCTTCACAAGGTACACGCGATCATCCTTGTATTTGTTTTTGAGGTAACCCCTCTAGCGATCACCCTCCTTTATAGCATCGCATGCTCTCCTTTTTATTCCTTTTATTCTTCTTATTTCCCATCATATATCACATCATCTTATCATCTTTTTCACATTCTATTTCTTTTTTAAAGAAACCAAATTCTCTTTCTTTTAAATGTCTATGTGACACGTTCACAGTGTGTACTATGTTCAATGTGCATCGACCTTCTTGTGCATTCAATGTATAAGGTGCATCGACCTTCTTAATGAAAAAGCCTATGTGCATTGACTGAAGACACAAACATGCATTGACCTTATTAGCTACAGCGTGAGTGTGCATCGACCTTATCTAACTTGTATGTGAATGTGCATCGACCTAATATGACCAAAACATGAATGTGCATCGACCTTATGTGATTAAAGCATGAATGTGCATCGACCTGATTTTTCTGGTACTTAGAATATGAAATGACTTGATCAACATGAATGGCTTTATGCAATTCTGTCTAAACATGATTCATAGTGTGACGTCATCAAAACCAGGGTTCCCAATAAGTCCCCCTTTTTGATGATGACAACTATAAGTCATGTACATGTTTAATCAAGATGGAAAAATATTCAATCATTCAGTTATTCACTCATTGAAACATTCATTCAGTCAATGTCATCTCTATTCAGTTCAGACAAACACATTCATTTCATCAGAATTTTCAATTCATTTCTCATGATAATTTTTGAAGTTTACAACCTGACAAAAATATATGCAAATGCAAAACTACCATGCAAACACTAAACACTATGTACAATAGGAGAAGGAGGTTGCTGTGACAAAAATCTCATCATCTGATCAATCTCATCGTCTCTCTTCATCTGATCAAATCTCTTCAGTCAGCTCAGCTCATGACTTCATGACTCACATGACTCACATAACTCATCTTAGCTCCAACTATCTCTCCCCCTTTGTCATTATCAAAAATAAGTAGAAGAGAGATATACAGTGTCCTCCCCCTGAATCTAGCACACCATCAGATATCAGCTAGAGAGCTTCCACCTCTGTGTCGTGGACGTCTTGTAGGTGTCCTGCTGGAACTTCCACGCTCTGTCAGAGGTACAACTTCTGGAATATTTCGAGGAATTCTGTCAACCTTAGTGCCCAAAGCTGCAAGCTTTGCAGAGAGCTTCTGATCAACATTCTGAACTTGTGCTTGAAGCTCATTAACAGTGCCAGTCAGATCAACAAACCAACTTTGAAGCATAGTGCACATGTTCTCAACTTGGCATGATTGTTGTTGATGAATATCTGCCATAGAAGTTGAAGTGCTTGTAGCTTGTTCATTGAAAATATTTTTAAAGTTGCTGGACAGATTCTGTACTCTTTCTTGGACTATGTCAAGCTTTCCATGTATGTTCCCCAGCTAAATTATACTACCTTGGACTTGATCTGATATATTGTTTATTCTAAGAGATAGTGAGTGTTGTTCTTGTCGAATAATATTCAATTCTTCTCTGATTCTTTGTTGTTCTTTCCTGATGTCAAAAGCATGGATTAGATTTTGTGTTATCTTCTCATGAGTTTCTGTCTGATTTTCTCTTAGAATACTCATCATAGCACCAGCTGTTTCAGAAACATGTATCAAAGAATCTAAAAACCCATGCAATCTTTCATCAGATTTATACTTATCTCTCACAAATTTCTCCCATTGGCTGTTAACAGTCTGCTCAACAAGCAACATTCTGGCATCAATCCTCTCTACAGCCATATTCAAATGCATAAAGGAAGCATTCAGAATTCTGAATTGATTTAGCAGTAGATTTACCAATGAGGGATGTTGAGAAGAACTTGGCCTTACTGAGCTTGAAGCCTGAAATTCTGGTGGGATTTGAGGTTCCTCAAGAGATAAAGGTGGCTGAATGCCATATACTATTAGAGGTCCATGCTGAGGTCCAAGGAATATAGCATGACCTTGTTCTTGTTGGTCTATATGCTGCTGCACTTCTGTCTGTAGTTCTGCCAACTCCTGTTGTTCTTCCTACTCATGCACATCTAGCTGCTCATTTTGCCGTTCTTGCAACTGTTCTTGCACCATCTCTTCTTCTTGATTTACAGTGTCTATTTGCACCTCTAGCTGTTCATCTACTTGCATCTGTTCATGCTGTAGATCTGAATGTTCAGATTCATGTTCCTGTTGCAACTCAAACTACTGCTGATGCTCTATCTGTTCAACTAGTTGATCAATTTGATGTTCCAATAGCTGCACTATTTCCATCTCAGATTGCATCTGTTGTTGTTCTTCTTGTAATTGTGTTTGTTCTTGTTGTTCAATAATCAGCTGTTCTTACTGTTCCTCATCAACCTGCTGCTCCAACTATTCTATCACTTCTTGTTGTGTTGGCAGCTGCTCTGGCTGTTCTTTTGGCTGTTCTGATTGCAATTCAAGCTACTGTTGTTACTGTGGCAACTCCTTCAAAGCTTTAGGCTTCATTTTCATAAACTTTGTAATAAAGTCCATGTTGTATACATTTACTTTAGGAATATCCTTGACCTTTTCATCCTCTAAAGGAAATTTCATTTTCTTGAATATTGCAGTCAAATGGGCTGCATAAGGCAAATATCTTCTTGATTCTTTACATGTCCCCATGATTTGAATCATCATTTCAGGCAGACATATGTTAACTTTCTTGAACATGCAGTAAAAAATGAATCTTTGCGATTCATCAAGCCTCCCTCTACCTCCACCTTGAGGGGTAATAATTGTGGTAAGCATATGGTGCAACAATCTTTTTAGAGGAGAAAATTTATTTACATTGAGCAGTGGCAACTTGATCTACCTGCGGTCACTAGGGTTACTAGGCTGATCGGTCAGAATAGTATATGCCTCAAACTTATCATACTCAAAATCTATTTCACATACACCCTCCTCAAGTATCCTGAAGATTTTTTGAAGGGAATGTCCTGTTAGCTCAATTCTGATTCTCTTAACAAATGACCAAATTTTGGACGAGTCTGGGTCATACTTCAAATTTCCATAAAACTCAGTTACAAGCTTCGGGTAGTACCATATGTGCTTACCCATGAATTTTTTCCAACCTTGAAATTTGATAAGCTCTAATAATTCAGGAAATGAATCGAGCAGTTCATGATCATGAAAATTGACGTACCAAGCGAATATGATTTTTACAGCTTCAATCTGTTCGTCTGCTTGACCAGACAAAGACCCAGATTCTGATTCATCCTCAGATGCCTAATGCGTTTCCTTCTTTCCAGAAATCCGACGCCGCTTTGCATGTGCCTCGGATGCTTTCTCTTTATCCTTAATTGATTCCTCTGCAATCTTGCCTGAACCAGACTCCTTGTCATGCAGAAGCTTAGACCTTCCCTCCTTGCGAGGAGTATCAACAGCTTTCTCTGTTTGAATGGCCGTTGGGTGCTGCTCCTCGGAGACCTTTCATTTCCCTTTGCTCTTGGTGACAGGAGACGACATGGTTTATACTAGAGATGAGGACTAACGACACCAATATAGGGAGTGAAACGAAGGTGAAGAATAGAGAATGAAAAATATGGGATCAAGTAGGAGACAGGAAATATTGGCAGCTCCACTGTGACGATGAGAGAAGGTTTAGAAGGAATAGAAGGAAAAGAACCCTCGACCTGGATAGGTTATGCTTCGACGGTAAGGAGGATTCTTATTAATAGGGTAAAATAAGATGAAAAAAAATTAACTTTACCAATTTCAGAGAGAATGACCAGACTGCCCTTTTCTTTGAGGTAAAATACCCTTCCTTTCATATATGTGGTCTGCGGCTTATTAAATATTAAATCTTGATATAATCATTTTCTAAAATCAATCCTTTGATGTAGAAACAATGGAGATAAAACAATTTAATCGATGTACTATGCCCAGACAGAAAAACTAACAATCTTACTTATCATTTACATTTGACAAAAACTGATTTAAATCTGCCTTATATTGACACTAAACAATTTTAAGTTTTCAAGAAGAAGCACAGAGTCAACCATATTTTTCTTTTTCTTTTTGATTGAAAACCTTGACCATTCAAGTATGATCACACCTTTTTACTTAAGGAAACACATTTATCAGACGCTTGAATCCCTAATTACTCAGTGTAATTAACAATTATGCCTCATTTAATGAACAAAGTTAGCATCTTTTATCATGACATGACCTCTAAATTTCATTGATACCAATTGATACAAATGGTCAGTTTCTACAAAAGATATGCCATTGCTCTGCCTTTTTCTTATTTTTATCTAATGGTGTATTCCCTGAACTTACTTCAGATTTCACATTAAAACAGTTTAAAGACAATATAAGTGAGTGGTTTTCTATCAGGCTGTCTCATTAATTATAATTTTCAGATTTTTGAAGTTCAACTGGACAGTTCCATTTTAGAGCGTTTTAAGACTATTGTAGGTACATTCAAGATAATCTAGAACAATTAAGGATAGATTTAATCTTCATAAACACTAGATCACATTTCTTCAAGATCAGGCAATTACTTTTAGATCTGGGAGGTCTAGTAATTATATCTCTGGATTAGTAAAGATAACAGACTCCCCCTGAATGACAGACTCTAATGACAAACTCACTATGAAAGAATGCAGGCATTAAGAAGTGGGAAAGACTTGACATAGATGGCACATATAAGAAAAACCGGGATGGAGAATTCAAGGAGAGTAAAGATAGGTAAGATGAATAAAGTAGAAAGTCACATAGAAGCATAAGAAGAAACTAAGGTCAGACTTGCAGACAACCAATGGCACAGTCTCTCACAATAGCCAAAATGATTCTCAGCAACAGCTCTGCACATCTCACAAGACTAACCCCATTGATAAGCACCTAATCCTCTGCAGTGAGGTTGAGTCTCCTCTCATGTGCTTCAACTAGGCAGTTAACTAAGGTCGATGTTTCTTACATATGCTTCGACTAGCTAGCATGGTAAGGTGGGTGCACCTATCACATGCACTAGCCTACTAGCATAACAAGATCGGTGCAACTTCTATATGCATCAACCTGCTAACTTATACAGACATACTGTTTAGCCAAACAATATAGCAGCATTGACTCCACTGGATAGTGATTCATCAATATAACAATCCAACAAGCAGCAGCTTCATGAACCCTTATTCTAACACCTTAGGCAAACCAAAAATTTCATGATCACATGAACTCAGCTCCTCCTCAATGTGTGCAGAATCTCAATCAAACATCAATCCCTTTCTTATTGTACACAGATATGCAACTATTAAATGTAAAGTGCAAATTTATCACTATATGCAAGTTGACTAAGGGTACCTGGCAGAGGACTTAGATCTAAGGGATCACCATCATGCATAGTGATAGTTTCCAGATAAGCATAACCTGCCCTTCCACATTCACCATTTAATATACCACCTAGTCAACACATATTGAATGAGATGCAACAAAATGATATACTAAATGATCATGCATGAATATGCATCTATTGTGAACATGAATGACTAATTAACATGTAAAATCTCATATGGAATTACATGTAGCAGATTATCAACATACATCAAACATGACAAGATAACATCAGATAGCATCAATGAATTTAATCTAGGTAGACATGCAATATTCCACAGAAAGCATTATTCAAGTAACAGTAAAGAAATGAAAGTGGGGTTTAATTGACCTTCATGTGCCTTGAAATTTATTTAACCTCTTTTTATTGATAGGAAGCAAGGCCTGGATACAGAGGGGGGGTGAATGTATCCTGCTCTAAATATCGCCCAATTAAAACTCTAATGCTCAAGAGTGCGGAATTAAAAGCAGTTGATGAAATGTGCTGAAAATACTTAGAAGCAACTCAGCAGGACAACACAAATCTATTAGCTCTCACACGCTCCTAAGCAAACATCTAAAGATCGCAGCAGAGAAAATAACATATAAGGAAAAATAAACCACAAGAGAACACCAAGATTTTTTAGGTGGTTCGGTCCAAAGACCTACGTCCACCCCTCACTCCAAACCGGAGTGAGGCTTCCACTAGCTAGGCTAGAAACTGCAGACTCAGTCTGTAACAAATTGCTGCCACACAGCTTGACCAGGGGAACAACCTCCCCTCTGCCTCCCAACCGGAGGGACACCCCAAGTGACTCCCAGCCACTTGGAAACCAGAGACGCAAGTCTCTCTTCCTCCAGATCAGGAGGGAAGACCTAGTCTTGCAACCCACAAGACCAGAACCGGAGGACCAATCCTCCCTTACTCCAAACCGGAGGGGAACCTAGAGACCTAAGTCTCTCTTCCTCTGAAACCCAGAGGGAAGCACAGGTGACACCAAGTCACCTGCAAACTAGAGGTCTCGGACCTCTCTTCCTCCCAACCGGAGGGAACCCGACCTCACACAAGAGAATCGGAAGAGCAACTGGTGAATGGTTAAAAAGAAAAACAAAACCGCAGCAACAGAAGGCTGAAAAAATAAAATCAAACTGTGGCTCTCGCAGGAGCTGGCTGGCCTGGATTTGATCCACGGTCTAGCAGAAACTGATCTTCAGATGAAGCTTCCTTTACTCTAGCTCTCTCTTCTTCTCACTCTTCATTTTCTTCTCTTTCGCAGGCTCTCTCTCTATCTCTTCTTTCTTCTTTCTTCTTCTTCTTTCTTCTTCTTCTTTCTTCTTCTTCTGCTCACTGCCTTTCTGCAGCTCTATATTCTATCTCGATCACACTCTTTCTCTTTCTTATCATATCTATCTTCTCCAGCTGGATGCGGCTGTGTATTTATAGCTGTAGCATTTAGGGCATTATCCTCGGATCACGTGCCAGGTGCCAACCTCGGATCACGTGCACTTCATAGTCTTTACGAATAGTACTTGTCACACAGACATAAAAGGATATCAGTTGGATGTATATACTTGGTTCAGGCTGTTAACAAAGTGTGTACAGGCAAGATGCAGCTTGAGTGTATAGACTTGAAGGTTAACAAACGAGTGCACAGACTTCTTGTGTCACGCCCCGAGCGCGGAAGATACCCAGAGATGCGCGACGTGTCTATATCAATCATGTCAATCAGAGTGGTCGTGTATTCGACACGAATACAGAGATGCGCAAAATAGCAAGATAACCCAATCCTTTATTTCATAATGGATAGACTATTACAAATCCAATACTCTGTTTAATAAAAAGGAAAAGAATACATATTTGACTCAAGAAACTATAGAAAAGACTAGACGACACTTGTAGAAGCTCTATCACTTTCACTCTTGACCATTCCCATCCGATTGACTTCCATCGTCGTCGGACTTACCTGAAAAGTAGAAAGGGACAAACGGAATGAGCGAACGCTCAGTAGGAAATTATATCTCAAGTACTAGCGAGGGGTTTAAGTAATTACATTTTCATGAATGCAATAAAGCTATGCATGCTCGCGTGAAAACGACAAGATAGAGAGAATGTAATATCAAGAAAATAAGACGAACTTAGTCATGAACTTCCAACAAGATAACAAGTTTATTCGAGATATTCAAGCAAGCACGTTTAACAAGTCATGTCAAGAACTTTGGCTATCATGTATCAAGCAAGTAAATTACCCCTTTTCGGGCCACGCATTTCATGTAAAGTCAAGTACGATTCAAGTACAAGATGTGTGTGGAATGTCCAATCAAGCAAGTCAAGTACTCGGTATAATGCCAGATACCTTATCATTTTAACTCCCATGGGCACAAGTACTTTCGGGTGCTCCTCCCAGGACCAGATCGGGCCCTATATGCGCAGGCATTTATCATGTGTTTTGACATCCACTCTTGTTTATATAGCCAATATAGAATTTCAATAATCAAGCTTGTAGACACGTATGACAACTTTGATAGAATAGAGTCCAAAATATGACAAAGGACATAGAATGGCGATAATAACGATATAATCACGATGTCGATAAAACTAGGTAGAATATGGTTCCCTTAACTTAGGTACCATGACAAATCAATATGGACATTCTTTATATAGAATTTAGGTCCACATGAACAGTATATCAAAGGTAAGATACCCCCATTCTTATCATAGAATTGAGGTTTACAAGAATGACACGATATGGCATGATATCATCATCCCATCAAGAATTTCTTATGATATACTCTTTGTATAATCATAAGGGCCGGTATACCATGTTTCTTTAGATTGACATGGCAAAAACTGTGTAATGGGTTTTTAGGGTACAACCAGCTCAGTCGGCCTTGAGGGAATCCAAGGCTACGAGGAGTCTTACGGAGGTCTCTATGACTAACTCGCTAGTCCAAAGGAACGGAATGTCCAATGGAGAGCTTGTATGTCAATGAGAGTTGAGTGTGATCGATAAATCAACATGAAACGTGGGACTATACTCACGGAATGGAGAATAGTGCCGATATATATATATATATATATGTATAATATGAAACCATCGGTAATAGAATCAGGATAAAATCAGTTTACAGTAAAATAACGACTTAAGTAAAGTCGTGTATTGAATAATTAACGCCTATCAGAAGGGCGTTTACATATATTGCCAATTTGCAGAATTTCCATTATTTCATTAATTTATCAACAACACGCCTTCCCTGGGGGCGTTTCTTCAAAGTTGACGACTGCAGAGGCAGGCGTCTCATCATTTACATATTCGACAGGATATAATTATTCTCAGAAATTTATCAAAAACGCGCCCTTGGAAGGGGCGTTACTTTCTAATTCCATTTCAGGATTTTAACAGATACACGCCCTAGGAAGGGGCGTTTCTTTTCAGATTCACGCCTTGTACTGGGGCGTTAGAATATGGAAAACGACTTTGTCCAAGTCGTGAATTTCAAGGGATTTACGATATTTTAATAAATAATATTTCGAGAGACAGGAGACATGTCATGGCAGTAAAATTCAACAGGAATTCACAGAGTCATGCAAGATATTAAAAATCAATATTTCATATGTATTATAATTTTTAAACAGGATCAATTATTAATCACATGCGATTCTTATGAAATTAACGCCTGCGTAGAGGGCGTCAAATATTAAATTGATGACCACTAGAATGGTCGTTTCTTTTAAATTAGCGCCCTAATCAAGGGCGTTTCTTTCAAAATTTTGCAGAAAACGTAATAAAACCTTATAAACAGTATGCATGCCATGCTCATATACGTATGTATAGATATCTTGCATTAATTCTTATTTGGGCTACAATAACTTGAGAAAATCCTACCTTAACAATGGATTTGAAGGTGACAGACACGTGAAGACGTTGATAAGGATAAACTGAATCAGCAGTAGGCAGAGAACCTTTGTTCTTTGGTCGATCCCTAGAGTTTTCCTACAGAGGAATATGAAGAGATATTAGAAATTTCTTCATAAGCTTGGCTGAAGATGGAAGTTTAGAAGAACTTACCCTTGTTCTTCACGATGTCTAGGCTTCCTCAACCTGTAAGAAGAAAAGAGAGTGAAGAATCATTAGTTCTTCGTGTAGGCAAAGCAGAGATCAAAGGAATAGTTTGTTCTTCACGTACCTAGCAGCAGACGTTCGATCAAATGGGTTTTAGGGTTCGATCGAACATGTTATTTATAGGATTTTGAAGTCCTAACAAGAGTAGTGTTTGATTGAGGGTAATATATCCTTAATAGAGTCCTTACTCTAATAGACACTTACTAGATTAGGTTAATCTTTCCTTGGATAAGTTCTGGGTTCGATCGGTTCTCGAACTGAATTAACGACTTTGGTCAGGGCGTCTATTCTTTAATTGACGCCTTACTTTAGGGCGTTTCTTAAAAAGCGCCTTGACAAAGGGCGTTTCGTGTTTTAAAACACGCCCAAGATAGAGGCGTTTCTTTTACTTACCCATTTGGTCGCGTGAGAACTGACGACCGTAGGTGTGGGCGTCCTTTCTTTATTCACGCCATGGATAGATGCGTTTCTTTATAAATTAACGCCTTAATAAGAGGCGTTATTTTTAATTTGTTTTATTTCGTCCAATTAACCCTATTCCTTTTATATATATATTACTTCTGTAATATATATGTTTTAATTCATTTCAATTATTCATTTATTAGGGTTGCTACACCCTCCCCCACTTAAAAAGAATTTGGTCCCCAAATTCAATATATATATATAATTATACGTGGAGAGTGTAGGACATATACCTCTTAGAATAACTCGGGAAATCGTTTCTTCATAGATTCCTCGGTCTCCCATGTCGCTTCGCGTTCAGGATTCTTATTCCATTGCACCTTGAGCATGGGAATAACCTTATTCCTTAGAGCTCGTATTTCTCGATCTAATATCTTTAAAGGCCTCTGTTCATATGTGAGATCTTTCTGGATCACCAGATCTCCATGCTCAATAATATGTGACGGATCGTGCACATACTTCTTCAACATAGATATGTGAAATACATTGTGTACCTCGGACAACTGAGGAGGCAACGCGATGCGATAAGCAACCTCGCCAACTCTTTCGAGTACCTCAAATGGTCCGATGAATCTTGGCGTAAGCTTGCCCTTAACACCAAATCTTCGTATGCCACGTCCAGGGGATATTTTAAGAAATACATGATCTCTAACCTGGAATTCAAGATCTCTTTTCCTGGTATCAGCATAAGCCTTTTGCCTTGTCTGAGCAACTTGTAATCTTTCTCTGATTACCTGTATCTTCTCAGTTGTATCCCTTACCATGTCTGGACCTAATAGTTGTTTCTCTCCAACTTCGTTCCAACATATGGGAGATCGGCAACTCCTTCCATATAAGCCTTCGAAAGGTGCCATTTGGATACTCCTTCCGTATAAGGCTTCGAAAGGTGCCATTTTGAAGTCCTAACAAGAGTAGTGTTTGATTGAGGGTAATATATCCTTAATAGAGTCCTTACTCTAATAGACACTTACTAGATTAGGTTAATCTTTCCTTGGATAAGTTCTGGGTTCGATCGGTTCTCGAACTGAATTAACGACTTTGGTCAGGGCGTCTATTCTTTAATTGACGCCTTACTTTAGGGCGTTTCTTAAAAAGCGCCTTGACAAAGGGCGTTTCGTGTTTTAAAACACGCCCAAGATAGAGGTGTTTCTTTTACTTACCCATTTGGTCGCGTGAGAACTGACGACCGTAGGTGTGGGCGTCCTTTCTTTATTCACGCCATGGATAGAGGCGTTTCTTTATAAATTAACGCCTTAATAAGAGGCGTTATTTTTAATTTGTTTTATTTCGTCCAATTAACCCTATTCCTTTTATATATATATTACTTCTGTAATATATATGTTTTAATTCATTTCAATTATTCATTTATTAGGGTTGCTACACCCTCCCCCACTTAAAAAGAATTTGGTCCCCAAATTCAATATATATATATAATTATACGTGGAGAGTGTAGGACATATACCTCTTAGAATAACTCGGGAAATCGTTTCTTCATAGATTCCTCGGTCTCCCATGTCGCTTCGCGTTCAGGATTCTTATTCCATTGCACCTTGAGCATGGGAATAACCTTATTCCTTAGAGCTCGTATTTCTCGATCTAATATCTTTAAAGGCCTCTGTTCATATGTGAGATCTTTCTGGATCACCAGATCTCCATGCTCAATAATATGTGACGGATCGTGCACATACTTCTTCAACATAGATATGTGAAATACATTGTGTACCTCGGACAACTGAGGAGGCAACGCGATGCGATAAGCAACCTCGCCAACTCTTTCGAGTACCTCAAATGGTCCGATGAATCTTGGCGTAAGCTTGCCCTTAACACCAAATCTTCGTATGCCACGTCCAGGGGATATTTTAAGAAATACATGATCTCCAACCTGGAATTCAAGATCTCTTTTCCTGGTATCAGCATAAGCCTTTTGCCTTGTCTGAGCAACTTGTAATCTTTCTCTGATTACCTGTATCTTCTCAGTTGTATCCCTTACCATGTCTGGACCTAATAGTTGTTTCTCTCCAACTTCGTTCCAACATATGGGAGATCGGCAACTCCTTCCGTATAAGGCTTCGAAAGGTGCCATTTGGATACTAGCTTGGTAGCTATTATTATATGCAAATTCAACTAAAGGTAAGTGGTCATGCCAGCTTCCTCCAAAGTCAATAATGCATGCTCTCAGCATATCTTCAACAACTTGATTAGTTCGCTCGGTCTGACCATCCGTTTGTGGGTGAAAAGCAGTACTAAAGTTGAGCCTTGTTCCCAACGAATGTTGTAATCCCTTCCAAAAATGAGAAGTAAAACGGGGATCTCTATCAGACACGATTGAGACAGGAATTCCATGTATCCTGACTATTTCTTTGATGTATAGTGCAGCTAGCACATCAATTGACCATCGGCTTTTGATTGGCAAGAAATGTGCCGATTTAGTCAATCGGTCAATGATAACCCAGATTCCATCATGTCCTCCTTTAGATTTAGACAAACCCATGATGAAGTCCATACCAATATCCTCCCATTTCCACTTAGGAATATCTAGAGGATGTAGTTTTCCCGCAGGCTTTTGGTGTTCCGCCTTGACCTGTTGGCATGTGAGACAGCGTGATACATAGTCCGCTATTTCTCTTTTCATATTGGGCCACCAAAAGTTCCTCTTTACATCTTGGTACATTTTAGTTGATCCAGGATGAATAGTGTGTCTTGATCTGTGAGCTTCATCTAAGATCTTCTTCTTTAATTCCGGACAATCGGGTATACAAGTTCTATCTTTGAACGATAATCTTCCATCAGAAGTTAGTTGAAAATCAGATTGTCCTTCTAATCTGCCTTTGATTTCTACTAACATAGGATCATCATCCTGAAGTGTTTGTATTTCAGATAATAAGTCTGACTGTATGCTTACATGAGATAATGTGATAAATTTGGATTCCGTGTCCAAGCTTATATTGAGCTCGGAGAATTGTTCAAGTAACCTCCATTCTTGTATCATACAATTGGCTATCCTTGCTCTCGGCTTTCGACTAAGGGCATCAGCCACATAATTACCCTTTCCGGGATGGTATTGTATACTGAAGTCGAAGTCCTTGAGATATTCTAGCCAGCGTCTTTGTCTCATGTTCAGCTCCTTTTGTGAAAATAGATATTTGAGACTTTTGTGATCGGAGTATACAGTAAACTGTACCCCATAGAGATAGTGTCTCCATATCTTTAGGGCAAATACTACCGCGGCCAGTTCCAAGTCATGGACGGGGTAATTCTCCTCATGCTTCTTCAGTTGACGAGAAGAGTATGCTATGACCTTCCCTTGTTGCATTAGAACACATCCGAGGCCAATGCCAGAAGCATCAGTGTAGACCTCGAATTTCTCTCCTTCAATTGGTAGGGCTAAGACCGGAGCTGTGGTGAGATGATCCTTGAGGGTTTGAAAACTGCTTTCACATTCCTCACTCCATTCATATCGGATCTCCTTACGAGTTAATCTTGTAAGTGGTACGGCGATCTTAGAGAAATCTTTGATAAATCGCCGATAATAGCCTGCAAGACCTAAGAAACTTCTGATCTCGCTTGCATTAGTGGGTCTCTCCCAGTTTCTCACAGCTTCAACTTTTGACGGATCCACAGATAAACCGTCCTTGGATATGACATGTCCGAGAAAAGCCACTTCTTCAAGCCAGAACTCGCATTTGCTGAGTTTAGCATATAATTGATTTGTCCTCAAGACTTGCAATGCAATCCTCAAATGCTCTTCATGTTCTTCCTTAGTCTTAGAATATATCAATATATCATCAATGAAGACTACTATGAATTGATCCAAGTAAGGCCTGAATATGCTATTCATTAACTGCATAAAGGCAGCAGGGGCATTTGTTAGTCCAAAAGGCATAACAACAAATTCGTAATGGCCATACCTGCTTCTGAATGCAGTCTTGTGAATGTCATCGTCCTTGATTCTTAATTGATGATATCCCGACCTGAGATCAATCTTGGAGAAATATTTGGATCCTGAAATCTGATCAAATAACTCATCGATTCTCGGCAGTGGATACTTGTTCTTGATAGTAAGATGATTCAACTGTCGATAGTCGATACACAATCTCATGGACCCATCCTTCTTCTTTACAAATAAGACTGGTGCTCCCCACGGGGAAGTACTTGGTCTAATAAACCCTTTTCGGATTAGTTCCATCAACTGCTCCTTCAACTCCTTGAGTTCCGCAGGGGACATTCTATATGGTGCCTTGGAAACAGGACCAGCACCAGGGACTAAGTCAATGGTGAAGGCCACTTCTCTTTGAGGGGGTAATCCCGGCAATTCTTCCGGAAATACGTCTGGAAATTCTCGCACTACCTGAATGTCCTCTATCTTGGTTTCTTTAGCTTCTTTAATAGTGACAAAAGCAAGGAAGGATACACATCCTTTCTTGACGAGCTTGCTTGCTCGAAGAGCCGAGATAAGAGGGGATTTGCTTCGACTCTTAGGACTAGTATAAGTCAGTTCCGGAAATTCCTTGAAAACAATCTTGCTATCACGGCAATCAACCGTTGCCTGGTATTTGGATAACCAATCTGCCCCTAGTATAACATCATATTCTTTTAGATCTAAGCAGATAAGATCAATAGGAAAATTCTTTCCTCGAACCAATACCTCACAATTTTGGTAATGATGTGTGATATCCGTCTCGTTTCCGAGAGGAGTAGACAATATTATCTTCATCCATTCTGGTTCTAGAGGTAATGGGTCAGCAAACTTCTTGGAAATAATGGAATGTGATGCACCCGTATCAAATAAAACATGTGCATATTTAGAACAAATTTTTAATGTACCTTCCACCAATCCGCCTTCTTCTTCTGGTTCGGTCCCTTGGATTGTATGAAGACGAGCATTCTTTGTCACTGGACGTTTACCCTCACCGGCTTGGTCATTCATTAATGGATAATCGGGAATCCGATGTTCACGACTCCCACAACGGAGACATGCTCCTAGTTTCCTTTTCTAACTGGAAAGTAGCTAATAAGACTTTGTCCTGATCCGTGCATTGCATAACACGGAATATACGTTCAATCTCCCGAACCCAATGCTCGGCATCGTCTGGATCGGTCGATCCCATGAACTTCGGGGGATTCATATTCTTGAATGCTTGGTGTAAGCTTCCAGCTCGTGGAGCACCACCTTGTGCTACCTGTTGTAGCACTTGGGTCATCCCTTGAAGGGTACGCTGCATGTTGCGCCATTGAGCACGTTCGGCAGCCATTATCCTACAATTACGATAGCTACGTTAGTATTATATCACTATGATCTTATAAAGGACTCATTGATCATTTAACCCTTGGTTCTACCCACTCTCACTTGGTTAAAGGTTTTGAAACCTATCCTTGGACTTGGGTTTCCTAGGAATTGAATACCTTAGGCTCTGATACCACAATCTGTCACGCCCCGTACTCTATACCATCGAGGTATTGTCCGCTTTGGCCTACCGGCCTCACGGTTTTGTCCCTTACTAAGGGTGATCGGCTCCAGAATGGAGGACTTCCCGGGAGGTCACCCATCCCAGTACTGCTCCCCATTAAGCACGCTTAACTTCGAAGTTCTTTACAAGAACTGAGCCGATACTTCAAAAGGCGCCTCGGTGATATAGAGTACAACTTAGCTATATTTGAGGGTGTTACAATCTACCCCTCTTATATAGGCGACGTCCTCGTCGCTGGGCACATATAGCACGCAATCATGCAATCAAGCCCCCAGGCAGGTAGGACTCTAGAGGTGGCCCCTACAGGCTCAAGAGGTGGCTCCCACTATGTAGCACTTTGCTCCATTACGGACTCAAGAGGTGGCTCCCATAGCGTAGCACTTTGCCCTGCATGGCACTTAGTTCCCACACTTCCGGCTGGGGTATAGCTCTGATACCACAAAGACTGTCACGCCCCGAGCGCGGAAGATACCCGGAGATGCGCGACGTGTCTATATCAATCATGTCAATCAGAGTGGTCGTGTATTCGACACGAATACAGAGATGCGCAAAATAGCAAGATAACCCAATCCTTTATTTCATAATGGATAGACTATTACAAATCCAATACTCTGTTTAATAAAAAGGAAAAGAATACATATTTGACTCAAGAAACTATAGAAAAGACTAGACGACACTTGTAGAAGCTCTATCACTTTCACTCTTGACCATTCCCATCCGATTGACTTCCATCGTCGTCGGACTTACCTGAAAAGTAGAAAGGGACAAACGGAATGAGCGAACGCTCAGTAGGAAATTATATCTCAAGTACTAGCGAGGGGTTTAAGTAATTACATTTTCATGAATGCAATAAAGCTATGCATGCTCGCGTGAAAACGACAAGATAGAGAGAATGTAATATCAAGAAAATAAGACGAACTTAGTCATGAACTTCCAACAAGATAACAAGTTTATTCGAGATATTCAAGCAAGCACGTTTAACAAGTCATGTCAAGAACTTTGGCTATCATGTATCAAGCAAGTAAATTACCCCTTTTCGGGTCACGCATTTCATGTAAAGTCAAGTACGATTCAAGTACAAGATGTGTGTGGAATGTCCAATCAAGCAAGTCAAGTACTCGGTATAATGCCAGATACCTTATCATTTTAACTCCCATGGGCACAAGTACTTTCGGGTGCTCCTCCCAGGACCAGATCGGGCCCTATATGCGCAGGCATTTATCATGTGTTTTGACATCCACTCTTGTTTATATAGCCAATATAGAATTTCAATAATCAAGCTTGTAGACACGTATGACAACTTTGATAGAATAGAGTCCAAAATATGACAAAGGACATAGAATGGCGATAATAACGGTATAATCACGATGTCGATAAAACTAGGTAGAATATGGTTCCCTTAACTTAGGTACCATGACAAATCAATATGGACATTCTTTATATAGAATTTAGGTCCACATGAACAGTATATCAAAGGTAAGATACCCCCATTCTTATCATAGAATTGAGGTTTACAAGAATGACACGATATGGCATGATATCATCATCCCATCAAGAATTTCTTATGATATACTCTTTGTATAATCATAAGGGCCGGTATACCATGTTTCTTTAGATTGACATGGCAAAAACTGTGTAATGGGTTTTTAGGGTACAACCAGCTCAGTCGGCCTTGAGGGAATCCAAGGCTACGAGGAGTCTTACGGAGGTCTCTATGACTAACTCGCTAGTCCAAAGGAACGGAATGTCCAATGGAGAGCTTGTATGTCAATGAGAGTTGAGTGTGATCGATAAATCAACATGAAACGTGGGACTATACTCACGGAATGGAGAATAGTGCCGATATATATATATATATGTATAATATGAAACCATCGGTAATAGAATCAGGATAAAATCAGTTTACAGTAAAATAACGACTTAAGTAAAGTCGTGTATTGAATAATTAACGCCTATCAGAAGGGCGTTTACATATATTGCCAATTTGCAGAATTTCCATTATTTCATTAATTTATCAACAACACGCCTTCCCTGGGGGCGTTTCTTCAAAGTTGACGACTGCAGAGGCAGGCGTCTCATCATTTACATATTCGACAGGATATAATTATTCTCAGAAATTTATCAAAAACGCGCCCTTGGAAGGGGCGTTACTTTCTAATTCCATTTCAGGATTTTAACAGATACACGCCCTAGGAAGGGGCGTTTCTTTTCAGATTCACGCCTTGTACTGGGGCGTTAGAATATGGAAAACGACTTTGTCCAAGTCGTGAATTTCAAGGGATTTACGATATTTTAATAAATAATATTTCGAGAGACAGGAGACATGTCATGGCAGTAAAATTCAACAGGAATTCACAGAGTCATGCAAGATATTAAAAATCAATATTTCATATGTATTGTAATTTTTAAACAGGATCAATTATTAATCACATGCGATTCTTATGAAATTAACGCCTGCGTAGAGGGCGTCAAATATTAAATTGATGACCACTAGAATGGTCGTTTCTTTTAAATTAGCGCCCTAATCAAGGGCGTTTCTTTCAAAATTTTGCAGAAAACGTAATAAAACCTTATAAACAGTATGCATGCCATGCTCATATACGTATGTATAGATATCTTGCATTAATTCTTATTTGGGCTACAATAACTTGAGAAAATCCTACCTTAACAATGGATTTGAAGGTGACAGACACGTGAAGACGTTGATAAGGATAAACTGAATCAGCAGTAGGCAGAGAACCTTTGTTCTTTGGTCGATCCCTAGAGTTTTCCTACAGAGGAATATGAAGAGATATTAGAAATTTCTTCATAAGCTTGGCTGAAGATGGAAGTTTAGAAGAACTTACCCTTGTTCTTCACGATGTCTAGGCTTCCTCAACCTGTAAGAAGAAAAGAGAGTGAAGAATCATTAGTTCTTCGTGTAGGCAAAGCAGAGATCAAAGGAATAGTTTGTTCTTCACGTACCTAGCAGCAGACGTTCGATCAAATGGGTTTTAGGGTTCGATCGAACATGTTATTTATAGGATTTTGAAGTCCTAACAAGAGTAGTGTTTGATTGAGGGTAATATATCCTTAATAGAGTCCTTACTCTAATAGACACTTACTAGATTAGGTTAATATTTCCTTGGATAAGTTCTGGGTTCGATCGGTTCTCGAACTGAATTAACGACTTTGGTCAGGGCGTCTATTCTTTAATTGACGCCTTACTTTAGGGCGTTTCTTAAAAAGCGCCTTGACAAAGGGCGTTTCGTGTTTTAAAACACGCCCAAGATAGAGGCGTTTCTTTTACTTACCCATTTGGTCGCGTGAGAACTGACGACCGTAGGTGTGGGCGTCCTTTCTTTATTCACGCCATGGATAGAGGCGTTTCTTTATAAATTAACGCCTTAATAAGAGGCGTTATTTTTAATTTGTTTTATTTCGTCCAATTAACCCTATTCCTTTTATATATATATTACTTCTGTAATATATATGTTTTAATTCATTTCAATTATTCATTTATTAGGGTTGCTACACCCTCCCCCACTTAAAAAGAATTTGGTCCCCAAATTCAATATATATATAATTATACGTGGAGAGTGTAGGACATATACCTCTTAGAATAACTCGGGAAATCGTTTCTTCATAGATTCCTCGGTCTCCCATGTCGCTTCGCGTTCAGGATTCTTATTCCATTGCACCTTGAGCATGGGAATAACCTTATTCCTTAGAGCTCGTATTTCTCGATCTAATATCTTTAAAGGCCTCTGTTCATATGTGAGATCTTTCTGGATCACCAGATCTCCATGCTCAATAATATGTGACGGATCGTGCACATACTTCTTCAACATAGATATGTGAAATACATTGTGTACCTCGGACAACTGAGGAGGCAACGCGATGCGATAAGCAACCTCGCCAACTCTTTCGAGTACCTCAAATGGTCCGATGAATCTTGGCGTAAGCTTGCCCTTAACACCAAATCTTCGTATGCCACGTCCAGGGGATATTTTAAGAAATACATGATCTCCAACCTGGAATTCAAGATCTCTTTTCCTGGTATCAGCATAAGCCTTTTGCCTTGTCTGAGCAACTTGTAATCTTTCTCTGATTACCTGTATCTTCTCAGTTGTATCCCTTACCATGTCTGGACCTAATAGTTGTTTCTCTCCAACTTCGTTCCAACATATGGGAGATCGGCAACTCCTTCCGTATAAGCCTTCGAAAGGTGCCATTTGGATACTCCTTCCGTATAGGGCTTCGAAAGGTGCCATTTTGAAGTCCTAACAAGAGTAGTGTTTGATTGAGGGTAATATATCCTTAATAGAGTCCTTACTCTAATAGACACTTACTAGATTAGGTTAATCTTTCCTTGGATAAGTTCTGGGTTCGATCGGTTCTCGAACTGAATTAACGACTTTGGTCAGGGCGTCTATTCTTTAATTGACGCCTTACTTTAGGGCGTTTCTTAAAAAGCGCCTTGACAAAGGGCGTTTCGTGTTTTAAAACACGCCCAAGATAGAGGCGTTTCTTTTACTTACCCATTTGGTCGCGTGAGAACTGACGACCGTAGGTGTGGGCGTCCTTTCTTTATTCACGCCATGGATAGAGGCGTTTCTTTATAAATTAACGCCTTAATAAGAGGCGTTATTTTTAATTTGTTTTATTTCGTCCAATTAACCCTATTCCTTTTATATATATATTACTTCTGTAATATATATGTTTTAATTCATTTCAATTATTCATTTATTAGGGTTGCTACACCCTCCCCCACTTAAAAAGAATTTGGTCCCCAAATTCAATATATATATAATTATACGTGGAGAGTGTAGGACATATACCTCTTAGAATAACTCGGGAAATCGTTTCTTCATAGATTCCTCGGTCTCCCATGTCGCTTCGCGTTTAGGATTCTTATTCCATTGCACCTTGAGCATGGGAATAACCTTATTCCTTAGAGCTCGTATTTCTCGATCTAATATCTTTAAAGGCCTCTGTTCATATGTGAGATCTTTCTGGATCACCAGATCTCCATGCTCAATAATATGTGACGGATCGTGCACATACTTCTTCAACATAGATATGTGAAATACATTGTGTACCTCGGACAACTGAGGAGGCAACGCGATGCGATAAGCAACCTCGCCAACTCTTTCGAGTACCTCAAATGGTCCGATGAATCTTGGCGTAAGCTTGCCCTTAACACCAAATCTTCGTATGCCACGTCCAGGGGATATTTTAAGAAATACATGATCTCCAACCTGGAATTCAAGATCTCTTTTCCTGGTATCAGCATAAGCCTTTTGCCTTGTCTGAGCAACTTGTAATCTTTCTCTGATTACCTGTATCTTCTCAGTTGTATCCCTTACCATGTCTGGACCTAATAGTTGTTTCTCTCCAACTTCGTTCCAACATATGGGAGATCGGCAACTCCTTCCGTATAAGCCTTCGAAAGGTGCCATTTGGATACTCCTTCCGTATAGGGCTTCGAAAGGTGCCATTTTGAAGTCCTAACAAGAGTAGTGTTTGATTGAGGGTAATATATCCTTAATAGAGTCCTTACTCTAATAGACACTTACTAGATTAGGTTAATCTTTCCTTGGATAAGTTCTGGGTTCGATCGGTTCTCGAACTGAATTAACGACTTTGGTCAGGGCGTCTATTCTTTAATTGACGCCTTACTTTAGGGCGTTTCTTAAAAAGCGCCTTGACAAAGGGCGTTTCGTGTTTTAAAACACGCCCAAGATAGAGGCGTTTCTTTTACTTACCCATTTGGTCGCGTGAGAACTGACGACCGTAGGTGTGGGCGTCCTTTCTTTATTCACGCCATGGATAGAGGCGTTTCTTTATAAATTAACGCCTTAATAAGAGGCGTTATTTTTAATTTGTTTTATTTCGTCCAATTAACCCTATTCCTTTTATATATATATTACTTCTGTAATATATATGTTTTAATTCATTTCAATTATTCATTTATTAGGGTTGCTACATCTTGTGAAGGATAGAGTGTATAGACTTGAACACTTAACAATCGAGTGTATAGACTTAAGGCTAACAATCGAGTGTATAGGGTTGAAGGCCTAACAATCGAGTGTATAGGCTTGAAGGTGATATCGAGTGTATAGGGTCGAAGGATAACTGAGTGTATACAGTCTTCACAGAAGGATGTTTAGACTTTAACTTCTGAAGAGTATATACTCTGCTGAAGAACGTTCAAAAGATGTACAAGCCACATGCTATATAGACTTCGATGCAAAGGCTTAACAACGAGTGTGTAGACTTGTTTTGAACAATGCACGCTGTATAGACTTGCAATGCAAAGGCTGATGTATAGACTTGGTAGTCTGTGGGGTCGACGCATCAAAGAAAGGGGTCGACGCATCATGCATGGATGTATGGACTTGAAGATTCGAAGCCCCAAAATGTTTAGACTTTAAGATGCATACGCCAAGGCTGTACATACTTGAAGAGAACGATGCACTATAGACTGCCAGACTCTGTACAGACTTGCAGCTTGAGACGCTTACAGAGATGGACCACCGTATAGACTTTGAATCCAAGTGAGACAGTGGTTGTACAGACTTGGGAGGCTTGACACAATGATGTACAGACATTGTGATGTATAGACTTAGGAGCATTTGCCAAGGCTGTACAGACTTCAGGCTGAACATGTGTGCTCTGAGCAATGTATAGACTTGGTGAGCTACAAAGCACAATGTGTAGACTTGAAAAGGGAAAGGGCTGTACAGACTTGAGCAATGCAAAGGCAATCGGATGTAGACTTCAAGATGTGTAGACATGCCAAAGCAACTGAACCGTGTACAGACTTGAACAAGCAAAGTCTGTACAGACTTGAAGATTCACGATGTATAGACTTTGGCAAGAGACTGGCTGTACAGACTTCAACACAGCTGCGATGTACAGGCTTTGATAAAGTAGCATTGTACAGACTTGATGAAGCTTCAGATGAATGAATGTATAGACTTCCCAAACGAATGTACAGACTTCAGAAGATGAAGACTTTGTATAGACTTCAATGCCTGAATCAGTGCTCTGTATAGACTCGCCACCGACCAATGTATAGACTTGAAGAAGCTGAGTGAACAATGTATAGGCTTTGAACTCTGTACAGACTTGAAGACCCTGAGCCAACGTATAGACTTTGCCTTAGAAACGAATGTATAGACTTGAAACAGAAGTCAGGCAAGCGATGTGTAGACTTGGCCAGAACGTAGGGAAAGGCGCCAATGTGTAGACTTGATCATCCAGCAGTGTATAGACTTTGTTTCGAGCAACGTAGGTAAAAGAGACAACGTATAGACTTTGCACAGGAGTGCCTGAAGCGATGTATAGACTTGGAGAATAGCTTGAGACACAAGGACGCTGCTCCCTGTACAGACTTGATCAAGGCAGCTGAACAATGTACACACTTCTAATGTATAGACTTCTCATGAACAGTCCGATGAGTATACTTCCCTTCAATGCATCTACAGTGCAATGTATCGACTTTGAAGAATATGTACATGGCGCTGTACAGACTTTGAATGAAGAGCCCAATGTACAGACTTGGATGCCCAAAGATAATGTATAGACTTGTAAGACACTTATGCACTGAAGATGTATAGACTCTGAAGAAATGAGGCGATGTGTAGACTTTGAGGTTCAACTGTGGATGCATAGTCTTGAAGAAATGAGAAGGTGATGTACAGACTCTACCAATGTGCATACTTTGCCTAAATGCAGTGTGTAGACATGGAGATATGATGCATGAACAAAGTGGCGTTGAATAGGCTTGCAGATCTGGGGAGTCGACCCATCAGGAAAGGGGGGGGTCGACCCACTACTGTCCAAACAATGCTGAAAGGGTATAGCAGCATCTAACATCAAACAATCCAGATTAAATGCAATTATGAAATGCATCAACAACTATGAAATGCACCAATACACACACCACTCAGCCTCAGCCTGTTCGTTGGTTATGTCATTCAGATAAGATGTTCAATGTAACATGCATATGCAACACAATGCAACACAAATAGATTTATATGCAGATTCAAACAGATGATGACTTATAGTGTTTGCTATCATCAAAATCACAGGGACACAACAATCTCCCCCTTTTTGATGATGGCAACACTATGAGTCATATTGACTTGATCCAAATATTTCTCCCCCTTTGACTTCGGCAAAAAGACATGCATTGAAGAAGGAAGAATAAGACTAAATAATATGAGTGAATTAAGAACTCCCCCTTTTACTAAGCTCCCCCTTATCAGAAACGATTTGATGGATGAAACCAAATGAGACGACGGGAGAATATCAATAAACACTCAGCATGACATGGAAACTCCCCCTGATTAGATGGAGTGAAAGAGGTGAAGAGCATCTATCAGCAAAACACATGGGTATCCACGAATTACCACAGATTGTAATCACAGTGAAAAAGTGAGGAGGACAGATTTTCATTAGCACACTACAAGGATGAACTCTGGTTATCCAAAGACTGCAAGTGCACAGGATAAACTGAGAGAAGTGCCTCTCATATATGACAACCAGTCTGAATCAAAACACAGTGATAAAGAGCAATAGGATGAGCAGATTCAACAATTAGTGAGAATTGAGATATTGAACACTTCAGCAAGATACCAACTTCATAGAGCAGAATTTGAAGTTTTAAATTCCTTCATTATAAAAGCTTATGAAACCTTGATTGTCAGATGTAGTTTAAGAATGATGTAAACCTAAATTTTTCAAAGAGAAATTATACTCATATCTGAACCAACTCTTAATAAAAAGGAACTACAAGCTCATATAAGATTCTAGTTCAACCAACATCCATCTTACTTAGTTTACTTTCCATGACAGCTTTAAGAGAAACATAAGTGAATGCACCTGAATTTTAATTGTTCTTTCAGAAATTGATTTACACATATTCAATTTTTTTTAATGAACAATTTTGGTTCATCAGCACCTTTTGACGTGGGGAAACACATTGATCAGAGGCCAGAATCTCCAGTTACTCAGTGTGACAATCGTATTGTTTCTTCCAATTTAGAGAACATAGGTAGCATTAAAAGTATCTTTGGCATGAGGATACACCTTGATCAGAGGCCAGAATCCCCAGTTACTCAATACAACTATGCCATTGCTCTGCCATATTTTCACAATAATTTCTAATCATCTCTTTAAACAGAGTTAACCATGGTACTTCATGACACAATCCTTTGGACAGGTTTCTCAGTAACCTCAATCATTGCTCTGTCCATACTTTTACTCAAAATAGATTCAGAACAAATTAGATGTTTAGGAATAACCACATACACTATATATCTCAGTCAACGTAGACATGGATATCAACTTTTCAGATTTCAGAAAGTCTTACATGAATTTACATGAAGCAGACAGTTAAAGTTTATTAAGAGGTTGAAACAGATATTTTCAAGTTCCTTGTGACCAACCAAGAGTACATAAGACTTAAACCAATTTCAGTTAACAAATGTTCTTAAGCATGTATAATGGAAGGTTCCTCATTAAAGATGTTTTAACATTTATGAAGTAGTATTCAGGCTGAAGGTTTACTTCATATCTCAGCTCAATAATTCAAGTGAGAATATTCAACAGACAGCATGGATTCTGAGGATTTGTAGCAAAGGAGCTGCTCCTGAGCAAAGAAGTTCAAAGTTGACTGAATAGAGGTGAAGCTCTCCTTCAACAGATTTATGAGAGGCAGACAGATACCAAAAAAGGTATAAATTCAGAGTATGAACAACTTCAGAAGCAGTCAAGAAAGATCATTTGATACCACTTTGATGATGGAATCACTGACACTACAGAATTGACAAGATGAATCAAGTAGGTGGATAGGAAGAGTTCAGATAAAGACACAACTGAACGGATTAAGCATGCTCCCCCTATCTATACGCAGTGAGACACTACCTTCCCCTTTTTTTTGATTTTTCAAAAATAAGTGATATGCTATGCTATGATTCCCTCTAACTAAAAACAATGAATCATCTTATATGTCATGAAGACAATGCAGATGATGAATGACTATGCAACAACAGATTTAACATGCTATTCAGTAAATCTAAAAACAGTTGTGTGATTTTAAGAGTATGAATAATGCTCCCCCTAAATGTATGCATTCAATCTATCTTTTTGGCATTTTCAATGTAATGAAATGCAATGTAATTAACTACATGTATGCTCGGGCATGAAGCAAAATATTCACATGAAGATGCAGACATTCTCTGATAAGCAAATTTGACCCTTGGTACTTAGCGGAGAACTTGGTCTAAAAGACCATCTCACACAAAGTAAGAACCTCCAGACAAATTTCCTCTGCCCTTTAGTAGCTTACCATTTCATATACCAAAGTGGTCCTGCATGACAATGCAATACCAACAGTCCTATATGCATCAGATTTTCAATGATTGTATGTCAAGTGCATGATTATGCAATACTCATATATGCACTCAGCTCAAAGTACAAACAAGAAAGCCCACAAAGCTCAATGGAAGAATCAAACCAAATAAAAGGTATGTATGCATGAAACTATGACTTATCAACTCAACCATAAATTTCATTTGAACAGATGTGAGGAATTTACCTGAATGGGGTTTTATCAACTTGGGTGCCTTGGTTTATTTTCCCCCCTTTTTTTATTCTTCAGCTTCCAAGGCACACCTGCAAGTTAGCACACTATGTTGCATGGGCAGGTACCCAAACAGTCTTGGGTCCTGCATGGTTAATAATGACACCTTGGGCAGGTGTTCTGAACAACTTTTTGGCATGTAGGTCATCAGATCTCATCAAATAGCAATTATTCATTGAATGGCCTAATGTACCACAATAATAGCAAGATGGAGCAGATTTCAGATTTGATTTATGCACATTCTTATTAGCATGAATTCTATGTGCATATGCATGAAAATTTCTATTAACAGAATTAAAATTTTGTTTACCAAAATAAGCCAGCCAACAGTCAGCAGCTCTATGGCCTGGCTTCCCACATTCAAAACATGTAAGTGTTTTCCTTTCAAACACAAATCCATTTCTACCAGAAATGTTTCTATTGACTGGGAATTTACCAGATTTATTGTCAAACTTCCTTCCCTGAGCATGCCAACATTGGGTTGCAGTGTGGCCCATCTTGAAAAAGTGAAGACATGAGTTAGAATTTCTTCCACCAGCCCTCAGCCAGCATTCGGATCTCTTATGACCCAATTTTTCACAATTGAAGCATGTCATATGCTGGTTTATTGAATCAAATTTGTTCTTGTTAACAGCATGACTGTTTGCATGAAATTTAGCATGATATGAATGTGATTTTTCCTTATCACTTGCAAACCAGCACTGTGCAATTGTGTGTCCTAATTTACGACAGTGGAAACAGTCAATTTTCTTTTTCTGAATTGAAGGATTTCTATCATGAAGTTTCCTAGCAGTCATATCATCCTTCTCCATCAATTTACATTCATGCATCAGATGACCAAATTTATGACAATAATGGCATGACATTATCTTTTTAGATGCATGTGAATGTGTGTGAGAACTGTGATCAACATGCCCTAGTGAACCCTTTTTATTTATTTTCTGTTTTCCAATCTTTTTCTGATTTTTGTTCTGTTTTTCGGTTTTCTGAACAATGGGATGTTTATCTTTTGAAGTGGTGGCTACATTTGAAGCTTTTACAAAAGATGTCATCAACTTGCTCTGAAATTCTTTCTTGTTAGCATTATTGTAGCCCAGCCCTTCCTTCCTAGTGTTGATTTTTACACCTAGTAGCTTGTCTAGGTTTTTCTGCCCACTTACAAATTTTGACAAAGAATTGTTCAGATCATTTATTTCAGATTGAAGAGAAGAGACCTGCTGTTCATAGTTGACTATATCTTCTTCACATACCAGAATTTGTTGATGCATCACATCATTCAAAGTTTTAAGGGTATCAATTTCTGATTTCAGTTTGAGCTCATTTTGATTTTCATCAACAGATTTTCCTTTTTCAAATGTCAGCAATCTCTCTGACATGGTGGAGTTCAACTGTTTTAATTTCTCAATTTCCTCCTTTAGACTAGTGTTCTCCTGTTCAAGTTTATCATCATCAAACAAAACATCAGTTAGGAAACTTGGATATTCTGATTTACAGTTTTCAAAGTTTTCCTGAAACTTTAAGTTCACAACACTAATAGCCTTGAACTCTTCATTGATCAATCTGTTTTCATTCTCAAGACTGATTAGTTTTTGTTCAGGTTCCTGACATTATTTTCTGAGTTTAGTGTTTTCAGATTTAACATGATCAAGTTCTGATTGGATTCCATCTAGTTTCGACACTTGTCTTCTGAGTATCTCATTTTCAGTTTTCAGAATTTCAGGATTTTCAAGATTTTCAGTTCCAGAAATAAGATCCCCTTGACTTGTTAACTTCTTTATTAGACTTTTATTCTTCTTCCTCAATTTTTCATGGGAGTGTAACAGATTAGCATAGGCATCTTCCTAGTCATCTAAAGTGTAACTATCGAAAGGGTTGATTACCTCTTCAGCATCTTCAAATTCATCTTGATCAGTGCTATGGTCGCTCTTATCATCCATCAGGTAGCTGTCCTCATTCATCCTCTGAGCTAGCTTCAACTGATCCAGAATGTCCTTAGCGGACCTGCAGTCATAAAAACAAGAATGTAGAGCCTTGTCAGTAGCTTCTTTCATTAATTTCAAAACTTTCTGATTCTCTCCATTTCTTGATCGGCCACTTTTAGTCCATTTGGACTCTTCCTGTGGCAGTCTATGAGGACCATGTGAAATTAACTTCCACAGATCTGGATCCATTAAATTCACATAGTTATGTAGACTGCTTACCCATGAGTTAAAATTAGAGCCATTGAAAACCGGTGGGGAACCCATTGTTTAAATCGGCAAGCAGATTAATGTAACAGAGAGAAAATTCAGAAATGCACCAAAGGCAACAGGATCCTCTGCAGATCGTTGGATCTGATCAGACAGAGAACCGCTCTGATACCAATTGATAGGAAGCAAGGCCTGGATACAGAGGGGGGGTGAATGTATCCTGCTCTAAATATCGCCCAATTAAAACTCTAATGCTCAAGTATGCAGAATTAAAAGCAGTTGATGAAATGTGCTGAAAATACTTAGAAGCAACTCAGTAGGACAACACAAATCTATTAGCTCTCACACGCTCCTAAGCAAACATCTAAAGATCGCAGCAGAGAAAATAACATATAAGGAAAAATAAACCACAAGAGAACACCAAGATTTTTTAGGTGGTTCGGTCCAAAGACCTACGTCCACCCCTCACTCTAAACGAGAGTGAGGCTTCCACTAGCTAGGCTAGAAACTGCAGACTCAGTCTGCAACAAATTGCTGCCACACAGCTTGACCAGGGGAACAACCTCCCCTCTTCCTCCCAACCGGAGGGACACCCCAAGTGACTCCCAGCCACTTGGAAACCAGAGACACAAGTCTCTCTTCCTCCAGACTAGGAGGGAATACCTAGTCTTGCAACCCACAAGACCAGAACCGGAGGACCAATCCTCCCTTCCTCCAAACCGGAGGGGAACCTAGAGACCTAAGTCTCTCTTCCTCTAAAACCCAGAGGGAAGCACAGGTGACACCAAGTCACCTGCAAACTAGAGGTCTCGGACCTCTCTTCCTCCCAACCAGAGGAACCCGACCTCACACAAGAGAATCGGAAGAACAACTGGTGAATGGTTAAAAAGAAAAACAAAACCGCAGCAACAGAAGGCTGGAAAAATAAAATCAAACTGTAGCTCTCGTAGGAGCTGGCTGGCCTGGATTTGATCCACGGTCCAGCAGAAACTGATCTTCAGATGAAGCTTCCTTTGCTCTAGCTCTCTCTTCTTCTCACTCTTCTTTTTCTTCTCTTTCGCAGGCTCTCTCTCTGTCTCTTCTTTCTTCTTCTTCTTTCTTCTTCTTATGCTCACTGCCTTTCTGCAGCTCTATCTTCTATCTCGATCACACTCTTTCTCTTTCTTATCTTATCTATCTTCTCCAGATGGATGCGGCTGTGTATTTATAGCTGCAGCATTTAAGGCGTTATCCTGGGATCACGTGCCAGGTGCCAACCTCGGATCACGTGCACTTCATAGTCTTTACGAACAGTACCTGTCACACAGACATAAAAGGATATCAGTTGGATGTATATACTTGGTTCAGGCTGTTAACAAAGTGTGTACAGGCAAGATGCCGCTTGAGTGTATAGACTTGAAGGTTAACAAACGAGTGTACAGACTTCTTGTGAAGGATAGAGTGTATAGACTTGAACACTTAACAATCGAGTGTATAGACTTAAGGCTAACAATCGAGTGTATAGGATTGAAGGCCTAACAATCGAGTGTATAGGCTTGAAGGTGATATCGAGTGTATAGGGTTGAAGGATAACTGAGTGTATACAGTCTTTATAGAAGGATGTTCAGACTTTAACTTATGAAGAGTATATACTCTGCTGAAGAACGTTCAGATGATGTACAAGCCACAGGTTGTATAGACTTCGATGCAAAGGCTTAACAACGAGTGTGTAGACTTGTTTTGAACAATGCACACTATATAGACTTACAATGCAAAGGCTGATGTATAGACTTGGTAGTCTGGGGGGTTGACGCATCAAAGAAAGGGGTCGACACATCATGCATGGATGTATGGACTTTAAGATTCGAAGCCCCACAATGTTTAGACTTTAAGATGCATACGCCAAGGCTGTACATACTTGAAGAGAACGATGCACTGTAGACTGCCAGACTCTGTACAGACTTGCAGCTTGAGACGCTTACAGAGACGGACCACCGTATAGACTTTGAATCCAAGTGAGACAGTGGTTGTACAGACTTGGGAGGCTTGACACAGTGATGTACAGACATTGTGATGTATAGACTTAGGAGCATTTGCCAAGGCTGTACAGACTTCAGGCTGAACATGTGTGCTCTGAGCAATGTATAGACTTGGTGAGCTACAAAGCACAATGTGTAGACTTGAAAAGGGAAAGGGCTGTACAGACTTGAGCAATGCAAAGGCAATCGGATGTAGACTTCAAGATGTGTAGACATGCCAAAGCAACTGAACCGTGTACAGACTTGAACAAGCAAAGTCTGTACAGACTTGAAGATTCACGATGTATAGACTTTGGCAAGAGACTGGCTGTACAGACTTCAACACAGCTGTGATGTACAGGCTTTGACAAAGCAGCGTTGTACAGACTTGATGAAGCTTCAGATGAATGAATGTATAGACTTCCCAAATGAATGTACAGACTTCAGAAGATGAAGACTCTGTATAGACTTGAATGCCTGAATCAGTGCTCTGTACAGACTCACCACCGACCAATGTATAGACTTGAAGAAGCTGAGTGAACAATGTATAGGCTTTGAACTCTGTACAGACTTGAAGACCCTGAGCCAATGTATAGACTTTGCCTTAGAAACGAATGTATAGACTCGAAACAGAAGTCAGGAAAGCGATGTGTAGACTTGGCTAGAATGTAGGGAAAGGCGCCAATGTGCAGACTTGATCATCCAGCAGTGTATAGACTTTGTTTCGAGCAACGTAGGTAAAAGAGACAATGTATAGACTTTGGACAGGAGTGCCTGAAGCGATGTATAGACTTGGAGAATAGCTTGAGACACAAGGACGCTGCTCGCTGTACAGACTTGATCAAGACAGCTGAACAATGTACACACTTTTAATGTATAGACTTCTCATGAACAGTCCGATGAGCATACTTCCCTTCGATGCATCTACAGTGCAATGTATCGACTTTGAAGAATATGTACATGGCGCTGTACAGACTTTGAATGAAGAGCCCAATGTACAGACTTGGATGCCCAAAGGTAATGTATAGACTTGTAAGACACTCATGCACTGAAGATGTATAGACTTTGAAGAAATGAGGCGATGTGTAGACTTTGAGGTTCAACTGTGGATGCATAGACTTGAAGAAATGAGAAGGCGATGTACAGACTCTACCAATGTGCAGACTTTGCCTAAATGCAGTGTGTAGACATGGAGATATGATGCATGAACAAAGTGGCGTTGAATAGGCTTGCAAATCTGGGGAGTCGACCCATCAGGAAAGGGGGGGGGGTCGACCCACTACTGTCCAGACAATGCTGAAAGGGTATAGCAGCATCTAACATCAAACAATCCAGATTAAATGCAATTATGAAATGCATCAACAACTATGAAATGCACCAATACATACACCACTCAGTCTCAGCCTGTTCGTTGGTTATGTCATTCAGATAAGATGTTCAATGTAACATGCATATGCAACACAATGCAACACAAACAGATTTATATGCAGATTCAAACAGATGATGGCTTATAGTGTTTGCTATCATCAAAATCACAGGGACACAACATTTATTATTTTCCACCAAGGCACACCTACAACCAAGAATTTATTTGGAATATCTAGGAGCCCAAGAGTTCTTGGGTCCTATCAAATGAGTTACACCTCTAATTGGTGTACTCCAAGAGTTCCAAGCATTCAAATCAAATTTTATCCAATAGCATTCAAACATTGTATGTCCAGGTTTTTCACAATATTTACAAATTGGATATCTATGAATTGAAGCATAATCATTCCTGAAATGAGTATTTCTAAATGCAGTCAACTGAGCATGTTTAACATGAAAATTCTTCCTAGCAGACCAGCATTGTGATGCAACATGCCCAAATTTTCTACAATTAAAACACTCAACATTCTGAACTGCATATTTCCTAGCATGATAATTATTTGCATGACTGTTTCTATCAGGAGATTTGCCAAACATTTGATCATCCTATTTCATTATATTACAGTCATACATGTGATGTCCATTTCTTCAACAATAGAAACATGAAGTTTCAAGTTTATTTCTGTTTGCATGTTTATGTGAAATAGCATTGTACTTGACATGCAAATTAGCATTACTACCAGAAAGATTTTTGAACTTTTTCTGTAAGTTCTTATTTCCTTTCTTAACAACATTTATTTTCTTAAGTGCATTCATGTCATCAGCATTCATAACATGGCAGTCATCCATTACATGCCCCGCCCTACCACAATAGTGACATGAGATATTCTATTTGTGTGCATGTGAATGAGTGGGGGACTTATGAGTTACATGCACTAGAGTATCGGAATTCACAGTAGTAACAAAAACATTCTTGGGTTTATTCAGATCAACAATCTTTTTCTGTTTTTCAATTTTTTTTAGATTTTTAGTTTATTTTTCAGATTTTTGAGTAGTAAACTTAAAGATAGATGAAGAGGATGGTTTGGATGTCTCAGAACAACTCATAGAAGAAGTAGACATTTTATTTTCAGACTGCTTCTCATGGACTGGATTGAAACCCAATCCTTCTCTCTGGAAACTCACTTTAGCTCCAAGAAATTTATCCAAGTTATCCTTTCCCTTAACAAATCTGGATAAGGAATTTTTTAAATCTTGAATTTCTGAATTTAGAGAAACAATGTTAACGTCATAGCAAGCAATGTTAGATTCACAGATAATTACTTGTTGATGTAAAATGTCATTCAAACATTTGAGTGTGTTAATTTCCTGTTTGAGTTTCATTTCACCGTTAGCTTCATTTTCTTTCAAGACACATTTTTCTTTTTCAATAGTTAACCATCTCTCTAACATGACAACATTTAATACCATCAGTTTTTTATTCTGTTCTTTCATATTTTTATTCTCCTCAATGAAATCAACTTTAGTAATTGAAGTCAGCTTTTCATTCAAGTCTTCTTCAATCTATTCAAATTCCTTTTTCTTGTTTAACAACTGCTCATTCTCTTCCCTAAGAGAATCAATTAACTCTTCTTGTCATTTTAAGTCAGATTGAAGACTATCATTCAGCTTATTCACAGATAAACATCTATGACATGAATGATTAGCATTTTTAATTTCTATTTTTAGATGTTCATTTTCAGATTTCAATGAATTTACTTCAAATGACATAGTCTTCTTCATTTTCCTGCTCTCAGATTTCACTTTCTTATATCTATCTAATAGTCCATATAATTTCATCAAATCATTAAACGAAAGTTCATCAGATTTAGAACTTACCTGAGAAGAAGATTCTTCCTGTTGATCACTGTTGTGATCTTTGGCCATTAAACATTTGTTCCCTTCTTGCGTGTGAATCTCTGTCAACTTGTCCAGGATTTCTTTCGCACTCCTGCACATGGAAACACTAGGGAACTCATGAAGATTTATCGCCCTCTTTATTATTTTCAGGGCTTTCACATTATCTGCATTCTTTAGTCTATATATGACATTCCATTTGGATTCATCCTCTGGAACATCATATGTACCATATGCAATTAGAGCCCATAGATTTGAATATACGGAGTTCACATAATCTCTGAAATTTCCTAGCCAAGTATAGAAACTAGATCCGTCAAACTTCGGAGTATTCGCCATTGAAAATAGATTTAAATCAGTGGATACAAGAATATTGGATTCACCAAAATTAAAGCATCAGATCTGTAGATCGTTAGATCTGATATTACAGAAACCCACTCTGATACCAATTGATAGGATTGGTGAATCGCTCAGAATCCAAAGGATAGAATTGGAGCGAGCATGACTGAGATCCAAAGGGGGGGTGAATGGATCCTAGTGTCAACTTTTGCGGAATTAAAAACTTTAACACTTCTTTCACTGAATTAAAGATCGAAATCAAATGTATAATATGATTGCCTTAAGCATACATCTAATCGAAGCCTTAAACAGATAAACAAACGCACAGATGAGACAGAGGTCTTTTAGGTGGTTCGGTCTCAACCTTGAGACCTACGTCTACCCCACACTAATATATGAGTGTGGATTTCGTTGACACACAGCTTAATCCATTGATCCAGTGCTTCGGGGATGAATCCCTATAGCCGCTGACTAATATCTTGATATGCTGAGCCTCACAGCTTGCTAACCGTTGAGCACCACAGCTTGCTGTCCGAGGAATACATCCTCGCCACTGAGCTTCACAGCTTGCTCCGCTGACTTACAGCTTGAAAAATAGAGATAAAAAAAATGCAAAGAATTGAAGAACAATGAGTAGGTTAAACAGAAAATCAATGTAGCTATGATGCGCAGACGATTCTAGATATAACTAGTAATCGTGACTTCAGCCGCAAACTCTTCTCACACTCCTTCTCCTCTTCATGACACTCAGTTCTGGCTCTCCTTCTCTTTTCTGCAACTCACTTTCACTTTCCAGCACTCTACTATTCTATGATCTCTGATGCTCTAACTTTCTTCTCCTTCCTTCAATCACTCTCTGTCTGATTTCCTGATTTCTTCTCTAATAGCTTGCACTCTCTTCTCTTTCGTTGCTTCTCAATCCACTTCAGTCAGGTTCAGGGTCTTGTTTCAGATGAGAGATCCCCTTTATATTCAATCGAACTTGATCAGTGGTCCCCACTAGATTTCAGTCCGATGTGTGGATAAAAGATTCCCGCCAATAACTATTCAGAAAGATGGCTTGAGTAGATCCACGTGTCAGATAATGAAGACAGTGAGAGTGCACGTGTCTGATTGTTCATGAAAAGCTGGGAGCCTTGGAGACTTGGATCACATGCCTGATTAATCAATTCAGGGATCACGTGATTACTTGAATCTTTGCTGCACTTTGCCCTTTGAGTGTTTGATTTAATTCCTAGCAATAAAATGAAAGACATCTCATCAAACACCTTTTCATCATCTTTGTATAGGAGAATTCATACTTAATCAGTTTCAGAGAAATCATATGCTCAGATCAAAAGACTCTTATGAAAATGTAGATGCATTAATGTATATACCCCAATGCATAGACGTGAAGACTTGGATTCTATATGTGCACAGACCTAGACTCTGCATGTGTACAAACCAAGTAAAGCATGTTAAAGAATGTGCATCGGCCTTGTAGAGTATGATATAATATGTGCATCGACCTGTAGAACATGCTACACTACATGCATTGACCTGATGTGCAAAATGCTTGCATGAGCATCGACCTTCTAGAATGAGTGTAATAATGTGCATCAACCTTCCCTTACACAGAGTAGAAAGTGCATCGACCTGACATGCCATAGTGCAGATGTGCATCAACCTTAAGGTGCATGACTTCTGTATATGCATTGACTTTCTAGACAAGAGTGCATATGTGCATCGACCTTTCCAACACATACATCGACCTTAGGCTGCAGTCGCTGGGTCACTAGCATCGACCTTTCTCCAACCGCTAGGTTGCTAGCATCAACCTGTGTACAAGGTGCACCGACCTTATAGCACAAGGTCTATGAGGTGCATCGACCTAAAGGTGTGTACTATGTTCAATGTGCATCGACCTTCTTAATGAAAAAGCCTATGTGCATCGACCTTCTTAACGAAAAAGCCTATGTGCATCGACTGAAGACACAAACATGCATCGACCTTATTAGCTACAGCGTGAGTGTGCATTGACCTTATCTAACTTGTATGTGAATGTGTATCGACCTAATATTACTTAGACAAGAATATGCATCGACCTTACATGACTAAAACATGAATGTGCATCGACCTTATGTGATTAAAGCATGAATGTGCATCGACCTTATTTTTCTGATACTTAGAATACAAAATGACTTGATCAACATGAATGGCTTTATGCAATTCTATCTAAACATGATTCATAGTGTGACGTCATCAAAACCAGGGTTCCCAACATCATCGCCATCACAGTTGTCGGAATGAAACCTGCAAGGTTAAATTAGATAGTTAGAATTTTAAGAAGAGGCCATTGGGCCCCTGATCCTAGCGAGGAGATGAAGGGAAGTTTTGTCCCACCGGGCGTGCCAAACTTGTGGACGCACATTAGAGATTTCATTTATATGTTCGTTTGTTCGTTTGTTTATTCGTTTATTTAGTGCGTTGGTGTGCCAGTCACAGAGAGATGATTTATTCATGCTTCGAGGACGCCACTTGTGACGACCCGGATCCCGGATACCAGGTATACCCGGTAGGACTACCGAATACACGTGATACCACATGGAACCCGCGAGGCATCCCAAGAGCGGTAAAGTTCTGAAGGGAAAAAGGCATGTGTAGAGTACATTGAAGCCACAGAGATAGAATAGTAAGTAATTAAATTTCATTAGATCGGTTTGCTAAAGTAGCAGAAATAAAATTACTTTTTAATTAACAGTTTTAATTTAATAATTATACCAGAGTCCAGTCCCAGAAAATAAAGACAAGTACAGGCCACAGGAAAAGAATGTACACTGAGGTCGGGAGAAACCCAACGCAGGTACAGCTGGCAGCTACGAACACGCCACGCCAGGAACCACGAACAGAGACAACGCCCACCTGAAAAGTAGGGGTGAGTCTCCAACCAGAGGCTCAGTAGGGGTCACGCGAATCCCCACTGAAAAACACGCAGAACACGAAACAGGAAGCAACAGAAGTAACAGCAGGTGTAACAAAGTAGGAAACTCCACTACGAAGCTGTAAAAAGAACGGGAACAGCAGGAGTAGGGAACAAGTAGGAAAGGGGGAGAATCCGCACCAGACAAGCGGCTGCCGAACTAACCTCGACACCCCAAACTACTCCAGGCAGCGACAGAAGGGCGACTTTGAACTGAGAAAGTCAAGAGTTACCGATCTGCCGACACGACGCCAGGCCTAAAACGAAGACCTGCACGGACGGACAAAAAGACAGACACAACAGCCACGACGGCACACACGACTAGAACGTCGTGCACGAAACGCCACACTGACCTCGAGTAGGGCCACAGAAAGGCTACCTCGGGAAGGTCACGACGCACAAGAAACGCCGAGACTCACGCGTCACGTGAAAGAAGTACCTCCTCGCAAGAAGAACAGCCAGCTGTGTCCACTGACGTCTTATGCTGCGCCACAAGTGTCTCGCCTACGGTACCGCTGAAACCACGGCAGAGTCGCAGACACGCGCTGAACCAAACAGGAACAACAACAACAACAGAACAAGAGAACAAGTAACTAGTCAGGGCTACGCCCGTCGACGTAAGTCCTCAGCCCCTGACCACGTGTGCACACACTGGCTCTAGCCTAAGCTAGGTTCTCTAGCTAGTTTTCTCCCTCGATAGGATGCAACTGTTGGCTGGGAGCCCACAGAAGGAACACCCCTCCGCCATCTGCTAGCAGATCGGCAACTCAAAGGCCTTAGGGCTACAACAAGTGGAGGCTCACATGACACAGAGACTTAGAAACACAAGTGCTGAAGTACAAGTAGGCAAGAACGCCCCACGACACGTACTTCAAGGCACCAATGGCAGCACAACCACTACTGATAAACTCAGGACAAGGCAACTAGACCTACCACGTAACGATCCTTGAGTCGGACGACTCGGAGGCAAGATCGTCACTGACAGCGGAACAAGCCGCCAATCGGTCTAATCCTAAGGCAGAGGAAACGACGCTCCGCAGAAAATGACTCACGAGACCTGAGGGAACACCGAGGACCCTCAGCACGCCTGGACACACGGACCGAGGTAGGACAACACCTCGAGGTATCCAGAACCAATGTCTTGAACTGGACAGAACTGTCGAGACACACAAAGCCACCTGTCAACCCCTGGGTAACCCCCGGTTGACCGGAGCTAGACAACACCGACACAAAACACGGCATGCACAAGCACTCCTGGCTGTCCCATCATGGTTACTGCCCTCATAGGATGTCAACAGACACCCACGGGTCACGGGAAAACCACGAGACCAAGCCAAGACAAGCAGAAACCGAAACGACAAAACCAAGCTCTGGCAGAACGGACCGTCATTCAACCACTAGGCAGACCCAGCAGTCAAGGAACTACCGTCACGAAACCAGAGACAAGGGCATTGGCAATTTTAGATTGCGTCGTTAGGGAACTGTCGCAGTCAGGGAAAAGACCGCACCCAGTCACCTAAACCGACCGATCCAGAAGACCACTGCCACACAAACACAGCCCTAGAACACCAACCTACGACTGCCCAACACACGGGCGAAACACCAAACACCCAACGGCCATCTCGGCCACAACAGGGCTGTAACGCACCACCACAGGGGCGTTACAGGCGCCTGACGCACCAGGGCAGGCGCGTCACAGCCAACATGCTCAAAACCAAAACGCAAAGCACGTAACGCACGACCCCAGGCGCGTTACAGCGACCTAACGCGCGAGAGCAGGCGCGTTACACCAACCTAACGTACGTGAGCTGACGCGTCAGGGCCAACAGACCCAAGTCTGAAACCTCAGACAAACAGCACGTAACAGTCCACGATGGACGCATTACAATGCCGTGACGCATGGGGGTAGGGCCATTAGAGCTAACATATAGCCACCCTAGCTCAGCCAAACAGAGTGTAATGGCCTGGGGTAGGCGCGTTACACAGCTGTGACGCACAGGGGCACAACCGCTACACAAACCGATTGACCCGATGAAGTCCAGGCAAACAGAACGTAACGGCCTGGGGCAGGCGCGTTACGCGAGCCTGACGCACTAGGGCAGGCGCGTCAGAGGAACCGACTTAACCAGAACACAAGACGACAAAATAGCCGTGACGCATACACCCGGACGCGTCAGAGAGCTGTGATGCACCACACCTGGGCCATCACACTCCCACAGCCATGAAAAACTTAAAACGAACAGACGCTGTGGCGGTCTATTGTAGGGCCGTCAGAGACTGTGACGGTCTCTGATACGACCGCTACACCGGCGACGGTGGGAAAATAGTGGAAACGGCAAATCGGCCTGTTCCACGCCCCATTCACACCGAAGCGCAGGGGAAACAAAGCTACACGATGGCAAATGACATCTGGAGGCTAAAAAGCCCACATGCATGGATTAAAACGCAAGATCGGGACGATTTAGACAAATCGACCCAAAACGAGCTAACGAGGTTCCCGGACTCCTACCGGCCTCGAATGACCACCGATCGACACGAAATGAACATTAATGGGATCCAGACATCCCAGCGGTCAATTTGAAACTAACTATGCCGCGAATGGTTGCCTTTTTCCGGCGAACCCTACAAAACCCGAAAATCACGGTTTAGGCTAAACAAGCCCAAACTCAACCGTTTCCATGCCGAACGACGTGCAATGGCAGGGAAAACGGGCAGGGAGAAGTGGTGATCCGTCACCCTACCTCCACTAAGAAACCGTATCCCAAAGGGACTAAACCGTGCCGAAAACCACACCGCGAGCTCAAACGCCGGCTTTGAATCCACCGTTCGGGATCGCGCCAAAACCACTCCATCTTCGCTCCGTCGCGCACCCAATCAGCTCCACAGCATCCACAGCACTTGCCCCTAGGTCCTCCGTCTGCAGCCGGAGCCGAGGAAGCTCGAGAGGAGAGAAAACGGGAGAGAGAGAGGCGGCGGCGAAATGAGATGGGAGGAGAGAAGAAAGAAAAGAAAATGGAAAAGAAATTAGGAATTTTCCTAATTTTTGAAAAATCTAATTTTTGGGCCTATCTCCGAAAAATACGTAAAAATAGTCAAAACGACCAGCTCGAAGAGTACATTGTCGTTGTAGCATCCGTGAGTTGATGAACTGACAAATAAACTCACCGTAGGGTTCCGTAGCTAGTACGAGAGAAAAACCCACATGGCTCGTAAAGCTCAACTCGGAAGCCACAAAAGTGAACTGAAACTCACCGAAACAGATCCGAAAGATCCAATAAAGATCCAACAAGACCTATCAGGGATCCAGCAGAGATCCGGGACATTACATCCTCCCCTCCTTTAAGAAATTTCATCTTCAAAATTTAAGGACTAGCAAGGGTAAGCAGGGAAGAACAACCCGACAGCACAACAACGAAAAACGACACAAATCTTGAGAAACACGGCTCAGAGGAACATCGTCAGACTACAATCACGAGCACATGCTCTGGATCGAGCACGACTGAAGTGGACACAAGTCCAACACCTCCGAAACAAGGCAACGTCGCTTACGTCTCACCAGAAATGGAGACACGACTGCCACAACAACAAACAACCGATACAGAAAAACACAATGATAGCACGGCAAGCAGCAGCTTACACAAGGAGACACGGTCCTCTCAGCTGACAGCTCGACCACATCATCGACTCCAGTGCCAAAGGTGACAAGGAACACCTGGCACAAAAGACGCCAACGATAACAGCACCGGACCACAAACATAATCAAGTCAGCACTCACTCAGATATTACGTCTGATCGAGTCGCAAGCTAACTCTACTGGAGAAAGGGAGTAGAGCAAGCTAACTGACAGGGTCACGGTCCAAGACAGAGACACAAAATCATAGAGAAACAGCGATCAAACGACAACAACACACTTGCAGGATTCTGGCTCCGTACAGAACACAGAACCATGGAACTCAACTGCAAGCAAGGTCACATCAAGGCACAAGAACAGCTGAACACACGACCACAAAGGACGGGTCACACATCGGACTGCTCACCAAGAACAGACCCACGACAATGAGAAACGACAATCTCAGGGAACGCCCCTCAAGGACCACGCTTACGCCTCGAGAGCACAACACCCAAGAGAAAGAATGCAGAACAGAGGGTACTCAATCAGCAAGGAATGCCGACAGATTCCCCAACACTCGCAAAAGCCAATGCCAACACCAGAAATGCCTCCAATAACAGCACGGCATGGCAACAACAACGTCAAGGCACAGGAAGCCAAGACAAAGTCATATCGAGAAAGAACAAACCTCTCGATTGGCCAGAATCTTACAAAAAGATCCTCGACCAGTGGGTAGCCAACCCACACGCTTCCGCTGCGCACTCAACAACGCACGCAGGCACCAGAAAAGACCTCGGTATCCACATCTCAGCACACATTTGGCGCCATCGTAACTCCTAAAAATCGCAACGTAACACGCCAAGAGTACCGATCCAGCGAACAACCGATCACAAGAAGCCTAAGCACAAAGAAGAAGAGTACCAGCTTTAGCATAAGGCCCAAGGAAAAGGCTAATCTCAGCTTACCTTCATGTCCTGAACATGGTAAATGAGCCTTTACAATACATCGGCCGCTGGACACGGCATGACAAATACGGTACACAACAGCTTTTAACACCATAATGGAGTCCAAAGCCAAGCAACCGTATAGCAAAGAGCATATCAGGCTCAGAATAAAGCTGTCCACACTTAAGCAGACACAGGACAAAAGCATCGCCAAGATAGCAATTCCAAGGCAAACCTCGAAAAGATTCCACCAGAAGGGACAAGAAGCAATAAGCTCAACCACGAAAGCTCACCAGGAAGGGAAAATCCTAGCTTGCCTGAGCAAGTTCTCAAACACGGAATCAAATCGAGCACTTCAACAGAAGCGAGACACATCGGGAGCTGCACAGACTCAAGTCGGGACGACCAAAACAACGTGAGAACGTGTACGGTCATCAGACCAAGGCCAAAGGTCAACGGCAACCTGAACAACACATGGAGAAAACAACGCGACAAATCATCGCAACACCTAAGCCAGCAAAAGCCTGTACTGGACATTAAGGACTCTAGATACTGCAGTATCTCGGATTCCCATGTACTTCACACAACAATGCTCTGATAGCTCAGAAAGAACTCCGAACATCTCAGAACACTGCTCTGATACCAGCTGTGACGACCCGGATCCCGGATACCAGGTATACCTGGTAGGACTACCGAATACACGTGATACCACATGGAACCCGCGAGGCCTCCCAAGAGCGGTAAAGCTCTGAAGGGAAAAAGGCATGTGTAGAGTACATTGAAGCCACAGAGATAGAACAGTAAGCAATTAAATTTCATTAGATTGGTTTACTAAAGTAGCAAAACTAAAATTACTTTTTAATTAACAGTTTCAATTTAAAAATTATACCAGAGTCCAGTCCCAGAAAATAAAGACAAGTACAGGCCACAGGAAAAGAACGTACACTGAGGTTGGGAGAAACCCAATGCAGGTACAGCTGACAGCTACGAACACGCCACGCCAGGAACCACGAACAGAGACGACGCCCACCTGAAAAGTAGGGGTGAGTCTCCAACCAGAGGCTCAGTAGGGGTCACGCGAATCCCCACTTAAAAACACGCAGAACACGAAACAAGAAGCAACAGAAGTAACAGCAGGTGTAGCAAAGTAGGAAACTACACTACGAAGCAGTAAAAAGAACGGGAACAGTAGGAGTAGGGAACAAGTAGGAAAGGGGGAGAATCCGCACCAGACAAGCGGCTGCCGAACTAACCTCGACACCCCAAACTACTCCAGGTAGCGATAGAAGGGCGACTCTGAACTGATAAAGTCAGGAGTTACCGATCTGCCGACACGACGCCATGCCTAAAACGAAGACCTGCACGGACGGACAAAAAGACAGACACAGCAGACACGACGGCACACACGACTAGAACGTCGTGCACGCAACGCCACACTGACCTCGAGTAGGGCCATATAAAGGCTAACTCGGGAAGGTCACGATGCACAAGAAACGCCGAGAGTCACGCGTCACGTGACGGAAGCACCTCCTCACAAGAAGAACAGCCAGCTGCGTCCACTGACGTCTTATGCTGTGCCACAAGTGAGTCACCTACGGTACCGCTGAAACCATGGTAGAGTCGTAGACACGCGCTGAACCAAACAGGAACAACAGCAACAACAGAACAAGAGAACAAGTAACAAGTCAGGGCTACACCCGTCGACGTAAGTCCTCAGCCCCTGACCACGTGTGCACACACTGGCTCTAGCCTAAGCCATGTTCTCTAGCTAGTTTTCTCCCTCGGTCGGATGCTACCGTTGGCTGGGAGCCCACGGAACTAGCTTACAAACCGCGTGTTAGGAACACCCCTCCGCCATCCGCTAGCGGATCGGCAACTCAAAGGTCTTAGGGCTACAACAAGTGGAGGCTCACATGACACAGAGACTCAGAAACACAAGTGCTGAAGTACAAGCAGGCAAGAACACCCCATGACACGTATTTCAAGGCACCAATGGCAGCACAACCACTCTCGACAAACTCAGGATAAGGCAACTAGACCTACCACATAACGATCCTTGAGTCGGACGACTCGGAGGCAAGATCGTCACTGACAGCGGAACAAGCCGCCAATCGGTCTAATCCTAAGCCAGAGGAAACGACGCTACGTAGAAAATGACTCACGGAGACCTGAGGGAACACCGAGGACCCTCAGCACGCCTGGACACACGGACCGAGGTAGGACAACACCTCGAGGTATCTAGAACCAATGTCTCGAACTAGATAGAACCGCCGAGACACACAAAGCCACCTGTCAACCCCTAGGTAAACCCTGGTTGACCAGAGCTAGACAACACCGACATAAAACACGGCATGCACAAGCACTCCTGGCTGTCCCATCATGGTTACTGCCCTCATAGAACGTCAACAGACACCCACGGGTCACGGGCAAACCACGAGACCAAGCCAAGACAAGTAGAAACTGAAACGACAAAACCAAGCTCTGGCAGAACGGACCGTCATTCAACCACTAGGCCGACCCAACAGTCAAGGAACAGCCGTCACGAAACCAGAGACAAGGGCATTGGCAATTCTAGATTGCGTCGTTAGGGAACTGTCGCAGTCAGGGAAAAGACCGCACCCAGTCACCTAAACTGATCGATCCAGAAGACCACAGCCACACAAACACAGCCCTAGAACACCAACCTACGACTACCCAACACACGGGCGAAACACCAAACACCCAACGGCCATCTCGGCCACAACATGGGCTGTAACGCACCACCATAGGGGCGTTACAGGCGCCTGACGCACCAGGGCAGGCGTGTCAGAGCCAACACGCTCAAAACCAAAATGCGAAGCACGTAACGCACGACGCCAGGTGCGTTATAGCAACCTAACGCGCGAGAGCAGGCGCGTTACGCCAACCTAACGTACGGGAGCTGACGCGTCCGGGCCAACAGACCCAAGTCTGAAACCTCAGACAAACAGCACGTAACGGTCCATGACGGACGCGTTACAACGCCGTGACGCACGGGGGCAGGGCCGTTAGAGCTAATAGACAGCCACCCTAGCTAAGCCAAATAGAGTGTAACGACCTGGGGTAAGCGCGTTACACAGCTGTGATGCACAGGGGCACAGCCGCTACACGAACCGACTGACCCAGTCAAATCCAGTCAAACAGAACATAACGGCCTGGGGCAGGCGCGTTACGCGAGCCTGACGCACTAGGGCAGGCGCGTTAGAGGAACCGACTTAACCAAAACACAAGATGACAAAATAGCCATGACGCATACACCTGGACGCGTCAGAGAGCTGTGACACACCACACCTGGGCCGTCACACTCCTACTGCCACGAAAAAACTTAAAACGAACAGACGCTGTGGCGGTCTATCGTAGGGCTGTCAGAGACTGTGACGGTGTCTGATACGACCGCTACACCGGCCACGGCAGGAAAACAGTGGAAACGCCAAATCGACCTGTTCCATGCCCCATTCACGCCGAAGCGCAGGGGAAACAAAGCTACACGATGGCAAATGACATCTGGAGGCTAAAAAGCCCACATGCATGGATTAAAATGCAAGATCAGGGCGATTTAGACAAATCGACCCAAAACGAGCCAACGAGGTTCCCGGACTCCTACCGTCCTCGAATGACCACCGATCGACACGAAACGAACATGAATGGGATCCAGACATCCCAGCGGTCAATTTGAAACTAACTATGCCACGAATGGTTGCCGTTTTTCGACGAACCCTACAAAACCTGAAAATCACGGTTTAGGCTAAACAAGCCCAAACTCAGTCATTTCTGCGCCGAACGACGTGCAATGGCAGGGAAAATAGGCAGGGAAAAGTGGTGATCCGTCACCCTACCTCCACCGAAGAAACCGTGCCCCGAAGGGACTAAATCGTGACGAAAACCACGCCGCGAGCTCAAACGCCGGCTTTGAATCCACCGTTCAGGATCGCGCCAAAACCACTCCATCTTCGCTCCGTCGCGCACCCAATCAGCTCCACAGCATCCCCAGCACTTGCCCCTAGGTCCTCCGTCTGCAACCGGAGCCGAGGAAGCTCGAGAGGAGAGAAAACGGGAGAGAGAGAGGCGGCGGCGAAATGAGATGGGAGGAGAGAGGAAAGAAAAGAAAAAGGAAAAGAAATTAGGCATTTTCCTAATTTTTGAAAAATCCAATTTATGGGCCTATTTCCGAAAAATACGCAAAAATAATCAAAACGACCGGCTCGAAGAGTACATCGTCGCTGTAACATCCGCGAGTTGATGAACTGACAAATAAACTCACCGTAGGGTTCAGTAGCTAGTACGAGAGAAAAACCCACACGGCTCGTAAAGCTCAACTCGGAAGCCACAAAAGCGAATCGAAACTCACCGAAACAGATCCAAAAGATCCAATAAAGATCCAACAAGACCTATCAGGGATCCAGCAGAGATCCGGGGCATTACACCACTGGTGCGCGCTATATGACTGATCAAATGATAGTGGATATCGTGTCGGGACCAAAACCCGCACCATCATAAAGGTCGCGGCGTTAATTACATCTCCTTGGAGGGGAGAAAACCCTTGATTGATCACCAGGAAAAGGGGCCCTACGGCCTGAAATTAGTATTAACGAAATGGAACAATGAAATATGTGAACTGTGTTATAATGCCCCCAGATTGGGGTGAAAATGTTTAAATCATGTTGGTCGCTTATTGACTAATTCATGTTCGGACGGAAGTCCGTATTGAAAGCGTGATGAAGACGGTGGTAAAAACCATGCGAATGTCTGTCGGGTATACGGCAAGTTTAATAAGAGTGTGGGATTAGATTCCAGTGAACACAGGTCAAGTTTAGTAAACTATTGGCCCGGGGCAATGTCAAGTCATGGCCATATTGGGGTGGTCCCCGAGGTCCAAACATGACTTACCAAGATGTCGTTTATGTTCCCTTCACGCTGGGTCCGAGGAAGCAGGGGTCCGGAGTGGACAATACGATTTTTTTTGTTGTTGTTTGGTTATTCGATTCCCCCTTTTTTTAATGCATGGGTGCATTTTTGTTTATTTGTTATTGCTATTATTGTATTTTTTTTATTTGGTTATTTGATTTTCTTTTGTTTATTTAAATGCATGGGTGTATTTTATTCATTTGTTAGTGTTGTTATTATATTATTTTTTTAGACCATTGTCATTCAAAAAAAAGGAACTTGGCTCGCGGCCCCCCCCTCTGCTCACGTCCTCCCCCCTCTCCGGCCATGGCCGGAGTGGGGGGGGGGGAGCTCCTGCTTGCCCCTGCTGGTCGCCTGACCTCTCGCCATCCCCTTCCTCCGATGCTGCCTCCATCGACGGCGTGCCTGCGCCCTTCGTCCTCGGCTCCCCTTCCTCGACCGTGCCCCTCTTGCCCTAGCCCTCCTTCATCCTCTTGCGTGTGCTCCCCCCTCACGTGATTTGCTTTCCCTCGCCGCGCCTGTGCTCCGGCGATGGCGCCCCTCCTCTCCTGTTCCCTTCCTGCCGTCGGCTCCAGCCTTAGGTGGTCCCCTGGCGCCTCCGGCCGTGATCTCGCCATGGCTGTATGGACGCGAGCGCTGCTCCCCTCTCTACTGTTGGTGGCGTCTTCTCCCCTCCTCCAGCGTCGGCTGGTGGGGCTGCTACACCTGGTCTCGCCCCTCCTCCCATCTTCTCCTCCCCTGGGAGCCTCGTCGCCTTGTCTCCTCCAATCTCGGTCTGACACGTTGTTGGTGTCTCTCTCACGCAACCGGGCGTCGTTCAGCACCTTTGGCGGGAATCCCTCCAGCGGAGTCCTTCACTCCTGGCATTTCCTCGCTCCCGTCTCCACATCCGTCTTCCGCGACCACCCCCCTCCCCCCTCGGTGCCTTCTCTCCCGCCGGTCGCCGCCTTCGCCTTCCCGTCGACCGCCGCTGACCTTGATGGGCTGTCTACCCAGTCGGTCCTCTGTTTTTGCCCTCCTACGTTGCTGGTTGAATGGCCCCTGCCCCTCCTCTTCTCCTCGCCGTTGCGCCTCCCTCATCTACTCCGGCGGTTGGCCCCCCCCTCTTCCCTCTCCGGTGCAGCAGGCCCTTGGGGCGCTCCTTCTGTGCTTGGCGTTGCTGTCGTGCTTGCAGGGGCGCCCACCGCGCTACCTGCACTCTCCTCCTTTTCTGTCTCCGGCCCACTGCCTTCTTCTTCCTCTTGGTTGCCCGCCAGCCTACCTTTTGACTGCCCCTTCTCTCCCCCCCTCGCCTGCTGCCCCCCCCACCGTCGGCCACCCTCCCTTGGCCCCCTCCCCCCCACTCTCTCCTGCCTCTTGTTCTTTGGCCCCCTCTCGCTCCCTGCCCCTTCTCCGTCGCTGGCCGTCCAGGTTTCCCCTCTCCGTCCGTCCTCCCAGCCCTCCTACCTCCCTCCCTCCCCCCCCTTCCCTCCTCTTCCCTTTGGCCTCCTCCCTTCTCCCTTCCCCCGTCGGCTCCTCGTTGTTTCTGGCTTGCCCCCCTGGCCTCCCTTCTGTTGCCACCCCCTCGTCCTGCCTCCCCCTTTGGCCTCCCTTTCATCCCCTCCGGCCCTCCTGCTTCCTCCTCTGCCCCCCCGATTGTGTCTGCCTCTGGCCTCCTTCCTTTGCCCTCCTCGTCCCTCCCTCTTGCTCCCGTCTGTTCCCCCTGCTCGGCTCGTGCCCTCGACGGCACCCTTGCCTGTCCCCTGCCTTCCCCTCGGTTGCCCCTATTCTGCTTCCTTTCATGGTCATCGACCCTCCTGCCTCCCTTTGGCCCGCCTGCCTCTCCTGCTCTTTCTCCCGCCGCCGTCGCCGCCCCCTTGCGGCCCCTCTGTGTTGCCGCGTATACAAGCTAGACAGGGTACTTTATGGACTTAAGCAAACACCAAGAGCTTAGTATGAGAGACTAAACTCGTTCCTCATTGAAAAAGGGTACACACGAGGTAAGGTAGATCAAACACTTTTCACCAAGAAGTAAAGTAAGAACATCTTGATTGTTCAAATTTATGTTGATGATATTGTGTTTGGTTCTACTAAATCTGAAATGTGTGAGGAATTTGCTAACCTCATGACTAGCGAATTTAAGATGAGCCTAATGCAAGAACTCTAATTCTTTCTCGGTTTGCAGGTCAACCATGGAGAAGATGTGTGCTTCATAAGTCAAGCCAAATACATCAAGGAGCTGCTGAAAAGATTTGACATGACAAACAGCAAAATAATTGCAACTCCTATGAGCACCACAACATCACTGGATTCGGATGAAAATGGTAAATTAGTGGATGCAAAGATCTATAGAGGTATGATCGGCTCTTTACTTTACTTAACTACATCCCGACCAGATATCCAGTTTAGTGTATGCCTTTGTGATAGATTTCAAGCTAGTCATAGAGAATCCCACTTGACTGCCATCAAACGTATCCTTAGATATCTTGCCGGCACTCAAGATTTGGGATTGTGGTATCCGTCATCATGTAATTCATCTTTTATATCTTATTCTGATGCGGACTATGCTGGATGCAAGCTGGATCGCAAAAGTACTAGTGACTACTACCAGTTTCTAGGCGGGTGTTTAGTTTCTTGGGGCTCCAAGAAACAACACTCGGTTGCCCTCTCAACCGCAGAGGCAGAATATGTTGCTACGGGGAGCTGTAGCACCCAAGTGTTGTGGATTAAACACTAACTCCAAGACTACTTAGTGGATCTTGGTTGTGTCCCGATTCTGTGTGATAACACTAGTGCTATCAACCTTGTAAAAAATCCAGTCTAGCACTCTAGGACTAAGCATATTGAGATTATGCATCACTTCATTAGAGATGAGGTCGTTAAGAAAAATTTTGAACTGTATTTTGTTGATACTCTAAATCAAATTGTTGATATTTTCACCAAGCCCTTGTGTAATGACAAATTTTCTACACTCAGAAGGGAGCTTGGTCTTTGCCGACCTCAGGCCAATAAAAATTGAAATGATGATCTTGTTCAATTTAGTTGTGTGTTTTTACAGATTGGTGTCCATGCATTGTTTATATGTAATTATGTCATTTTGCATATGGTGTAGCATTGCATGTAGTCATAATGCATAATAAAGTTGAATTCATGTTCACGATGTATTGCATGGTTTGTGTAGTATCATACTTGCAAGGCCATGGTATATTAAATGTTGATGTATGGAAAGGTAGGTTATGCTTGTCTAGAAGTACTCAATATGCGTGAGGTTTTACCTCCGCCAAGTACTATGCGTCACTGTCGCATATAGGCCATATAGTAAGGGGGAGTTATCTCTTTGCAGCATTCATGCATTTGTTTCATCTTCATTCATTTATTTGTTGCATTTCATAAGTATACAACCATGTGCTGGGTCATGCATTTCATGTCTGCCAACTTCATGTTTGATCAGGTCAACCCCTGCATGATTCTAGTCAACCTCTCCTTGACAATTATCTTTTCACTTGCAAACATAATTCCTTGAGTACATTCATTGCATATCCTTAGGGGGAGTCTTGTTGCTTTTCTTAATATCTTGTAATCTGAACTTCAATGGCTTACAGTCTGATTTGAGATCATGAGATCGACAGAACTACGACGTAAGAGCTTTCTATTATATGCCCTGATGATTGTTCATCCAATGAAAATGGTTCAGATTTAATGAGTTCCTTGAAGTTCTGAAATATTTGTTCTGAAAATATCTATGTTCTGTTGTTTTAATAGACCTTAACTAGAGATTACATATTGTGCTTTGAATGACTATCCTGATATCTGTAAATTCAAAATTCATGACTATCTTGGTGATACACTCAAGCTTAGTATTGTTCTTAAACATGTTGATGAGCTAGAATTCTTGGAAATCCATTTGACAGAGCAATGATATTGTTGCACTGAGAAACATGTCATGTCATCAAATCAAGTGACAAATGATATGTCATGATGTGCCCCTGTTATCTCTGTCGTCATTATATTTGGACTCTAGGCAGAGCACTGACATAATTGCTGAGAAATATATCTTCTCATCAAAGAAATGAGTTTGAATATGTCATGACGTGACTTTGCTATCTCTGTTCATTCTGAAGCATAATCGTCAGTTTTGCCAAATACCTAGGGATACTGGCATCTAAACAAGGTGTATTCTTACGGCTAGGAGGCATGTACTAGACTTGATTGCTCGTAAAATATGAGTCATGTGCCTTCAAATTCAAAAGCTATTGAAAATCCAATTTGCTACACTCATAAAATTCCATGCTTTCCTCATGCTTGTTTAGCCTCAATACTAGTTTTTGTGTAATTCCCTTTGTAGTTATTGAATATGGATGTATAAGACAAGGGACGATTACACACCGCCATGATATGCACTTTTGGTTCATTTCTATTAAAACATGGCCGACGATGCTTTTCGCACTCCATTATTGATATCGGATTTCATTAGCTTTGAACCATATATATTGCTCACGGCATGTTTCAGGTTTGCATATAATGGCTTGCTCTCAACAAGTGGTATCAACTCCTTTCAGCTCTGGTCTCACCAACATCTGTCACTTTCTCTACTTTATCCCTCCCTTTTTGCTGTTATCAAAGGGGGAGAAAATGTCTTGTTGTGAGTCCTTTAAGAGCTAATACCTTTGTCCGTCCTTTGTGCGGCCTTTGTGAGTTGTCAAAGGGAGAGAGTGAATTGTGGACGTGAGCGAGTCCACAGGGGAGAGAACCTTGTGAGCTTTGAGTCTTCATATGTGATGGGGGATTGTGTATAGCATTTACATACTTTGATCATCCATGCATACATATCCGCATTCACATGCTTTCACTATCATGGATCTTGAGCTGCACATGTCGCATATGTCATAAACTTTGCCATCTTGGATATTACTGCCACATAATGACTCACAGTGTTTCCATCATTAAAAAGGAGGAGAATGTTGTGCCCTGTGGTCATTTGAGTCATCTTGTGGTCACTTGGGTCATTCGACATCATCCTGTGGTCATTTGAGTTATTTGATATTCTTGGTTTTGATAATGGCTAAACACTATAAGTCATTGTTGTTTTCCACTCTCATATGACTGACATATGTGATGCTTTGTTCATGACAGGTAAGCCAATGAATGGATAAGGAATGAAGTGGAGATGGCAAATGTGAAAGCTCAATGATTGCGCCCTCGCACGCGGATCGACCTGCGCGGTCAGGTCACGGGGATCGACCTGCCCGGTCAGGTCGCGGGGGTCAAGGGGGCAGCGCCCCTTGCGGGGGTTTCAGGGGGCTCCGCCCCCGGAACAAAATTTAGAAATGCTTAAATGATCTAATGCATAAACCAAACCCAAAAATGCAAGGAATTGATAAGGACATGAGTATCTTGACTTATGGACATGTTTCTTTGGGCTAACACTTCATTTTTACAGGTATAGGTCTTTCCGGTCCACCAACACACCTTGGCCGGTCGACCAGATTTTCCGGAGATGAAGAACTTCAGAATTTACAGGTTCCGGTCGACCAGTGGGTAGTGGTCGGTCGGCCAGTTCTTCCAGAAACGAGAAACTCCAGTTTTTACAGGTTTTGGTCGACCGCCCCTAGGCGTCCGGTCGACCGGGTTTGCCAGAGATGAAAAAATCAACCGACTGTAAAATTCCGGTTGACCGCCCCATGCCTTCCGGTCGACCGCCAGCCCCGAGGCCCCTTTTGTTGACTTTTGTTTCAAGCTCGAGGGGAGGTCTTTCTACCTATTTGTTTAACCCCAAAGTCACCCAATCCCCCATGGATTGTGGATCTGGTCTGGGGGATGTCCAAGGACCATTCAAAGTCTATAAAACCAACACATGAGGGGTTAGAAGCCCTAAGGCTTCAATTGGAATAAGAGAGATCAAGGGAGGCTAGAGGAGGTGATTCGCGGGTACTGGCGCACCTCCGTGAACAGTGCTTCGGACTGGAGTTCTTCATCCATCCAAGGTGATTCAAGCTTATTTTTGAAGCCATCAACCTCCAAGGAAGTGCAGAAGCAAGCAAGGCTATCAAGGTGATCCAAGGAAGCTGATTTCACAAGGTTTTCAAGAGAGATCAAATCTGCATCCTTTATCTTCTTCATCAACTCAAGGTGATCCAAGGAAGATCATTTCACAAGGAAGAAGATATCATTGAAGAATCAGATTCAAGATCCAGCAATCTCAGATAAGATCTTTTTCTCTTTGAGCATATTCTATATCTTCTTTGAGTGTTTTCATATCTTGTTCTTTTTTCATTTCATTCAAATATTTGGAACTGAGGATCGTCCCTACCGGTGGTTAGTAGGAAGGCAATCGGAAGTTATCAGATCTGCGGTGTTGATGTCCCTACCTGTGGTTAGTAGGAAGGTAATCGGAGGTCTTTCCGATCTGCTGTTCAGTGCGTGGCACTAGTGGAGCCTCACCGGATTTGGGGAGGGGTGGACGTATGACTGGGGATTCAGTCTGAACCACCTTAAAATCTTTTGTGTTGTGGTTTGTTTATGTGATTGCTTCGTTCTAGATGCATGCTTAGGTTTAAATCGATATATTAGTTGCTCATCTTGCCAAGCGAATCATAGTGTTCTTCGATAAGCTAGTTATATTCCGCTGCGATTTATTTTATCTAGCTATATAGAGGGTTACATTGCGAAAAGAAGGGCAGATCCATTCACCCCTCCCCTCTGGATCCACTGTCCACTACTCAACATGCACATTTGAAATATGGTGATGCGGGACGGACCAGCAAACCTGGGACTCTAGCTCGCAACTCATCCCTAAGCAAGAGAAACGCGGGATCATGCGCGGTTGAGGAACCGACAGTGAGTCTCGGGTATTCGGCACTTCCGCGTGTACTCGGCTTGAGTCACAGGACGGGTCACACTCACTCTCTCGCAGCGGTGATAATAATACATCGGGCTAATAATCCTACCACTCGCAGTGGCATATACAAATAAATACGAGTAAAGCAAATGCTGAGATGGGGAGCAGACACGACACCTCCACGCGCCGAGCATGGGGAAGACGACCCCGGCCAAGCACGGTAACTCCTGGTAAACATATTACAAATTTCTAGAAGTTAATTTGCTGCCCACTCCACGCAGGGAGGTAAAGGGCTACAATGTGGGCCCGGGAGGACCAATCTTGGGTTGACGAGCAGCAACTTGGACAGCTCCGTCGGTGCCGTCCGGATGACGTGTGCTCCGGGTTGTGGGGTCGACGTGCTGGCTGGTGGGCCGAGTGGACTGGGAATGGTACTGCTGCAACGGTGCTGCGGATTGTGGGGCCCACATGCTAGCTGGTGGGCCGGGAATGGCACTACTACAATGGTGGCTCTTGGAGGGACGTTCCCTGGGAAGGCGACGTGCTGGTTCGCCTTGTGGAAGGTGAGTCGGCCGGCCGGGCGGTCAGTGCGGCTTGCTGTCCACGGGCTGGTACTTCTATTCTACAGTGCGCGACCCGGCGAGAACGGCTGTTGCGAACATCCCCGACCTCTGATTGACACGAGACTGGCGCCGTTGGAAAGCTCTTTTAGAGAGCTACGACCTATAGCCAGAGAAGGAATTTTGTCTATCTCTGTAATGGCCTTGGTCGAATTTACAACTTGCTGGTTCACAAAACTAGATCTGGCAGGACATATTTAAATTTTCCTGAGAACAAGGGTTGACCAAAGGGAAAACTTCGTATCTGGAAGTTGGGCCCTTGACAAAAGTTAGAGAGGGGGAAGTAAGGAAGACGCCAATATTTGTTATAGATTTTCTAGATGTGGTTTGACAGGGGAAATAGATTTTTGACTGGACAGGGGTCGGGTCTGGACTGCACAGGATAGAATAGATTTTGTCTTGAGTTTTAATTTTTCAGAGAGGAAGAAGGACTCCTAAATTCGTGGAACAATTTGTGGAGAGGGGTTTTGGTGGGCAGAACACCCAGTCCAAATTTGGACTCAATCAGAAATGGGGAAGGGGGTCGAACAATGGAAGAACAGGGTTGTTGTAACAAGATCTGCACAGAAGGCAGACTGCTAGGGGTGGAAAGATGGAAATGGTAAAAATATCAAACGGGGGTTTTATGGCCGAAATGTTTTTGTGGAGGATAAGGGGAATGTGGGGGACTCACCCTCCAATTTTGGACACGACCTAATCTCTTGATGGAGAGCTAAAATTCGTGCTTTACTACTCTATGAAGTCCCGAGATTAAATGGCACCCAAGAGGGGGGGTGAATTGGGTGAAGGTAGAAACTTCTAAAACTATATCACCTTTTGAAAAAAGTGTAGCAAGAAGCTAACAAGAGAACTAGAAATAATTAAAGCCCCACAGACAAAGCAAGTTATATAAGGTGAAGAAGGATTACGCAGGATAAAAGAGAATAAAAACTGAACTACACTAACACACTTACGAATTACACAGAAGGAGGATAGAGGAAAAGGAACAAACCACAAGGAGACAGCAATTTTAGGTGGTTCGGATGCCACAACGGCAACCTACGTCCACCCCTCACAGACAGTGAGGAAACCACACACTATCTTGTAGGAGGTTACAAGATCAACCACACACAACACTCACACACTAGGAAGGAGGATTCTCACGAGGGTGTAGAAACACCTTAATACACACACACACCTCCAACCATGAACTCACAACCACACACACACTGATCTAAGAGGATCCACACACTCAAGAATGTTTAAAGATTACAAGGATTACATATGAAGCTTTGAGAGATCAAGAATGAATTCAAAACATAAGAGAAGGATCTTGATATGCTCCCCCTTAGTAGATGATTGTATGCTTTGGATGCAGCTTGAATCCTTGGACTGATTTGCACTTGATTGGATGAAGAAGGATGAAGAACTTTCCTCTCGGAGCACTGTTCACGTCTACAGTGCCAAATCCCTTCTCTTCCTCTTGGCAGCCTCCCTTGATTTTTTCTTGAGCATTAGGGTTTTCCAAACCCTTTTGTATTAGTTTTATAGGTTCTTGAATGGTCCAAAGACTCCCCCAGACCAGATCCACAATTTCTGGAGAGTTAGGTTGCTTGGGGATTAAACAATACCAAGAGAAAGACCATTTCTCGAAGTGACAAAAGGTCAACATTTGTTGGCAGCTCGAGGCTGGCGGTCGACCTACAAAGTCCAGCGGTCGACCGCCATTGGCCGTCCTGTAGCCATTTGGCTGCTGGGAGAATCGGTCGACCGCTAGCTCTGGCGGTCGACCGCCAGCTTTCACAGATGGCAGATTTCAATTCTGTTAGTTTAGGTTGACCGCCAGGGGTCCACAGGTCGACCGCCAATCTTCAATCCTGCAAAAATCAAGTGTTAGCTCTCTTGAAGCTATCCATTTGTTCGATGATTGAACCGGGCTTGTGTAAGAGTTGATTTAAGTTTGAATAAACCCATGGAAGAAATTATAACCACATAATTGACATGGGGTAAGAAATGAAGGTTTAAAGCATGAAGCTTTGCTTGAAAAACAGATACAAGGGAGAGAAACATCTTAGGTTTTGTTATCGTCAAAATCACTCGGATATGTTCAACAATCTCCCCCTTTTTGATGATGACAAAACCTAGGCAGTAAAATAGCATTTTCACAAATGTGCTTTTGAAAGAGTTTTTAGAAGCTTCGTTAGTCACAAATGAGATACGTGGAAATCCATCAAGTTGAAACTTCTAAACTCACGATTTGAAGGCATTCGAAATGCTCATATCACCAAACATATCACTACCAACCATTCAATACTTATTGGCCGTCAAACATCTCACTACCAACCATTCAATACTTATTTGCCGTATTGACAAGAGGTGAGAAAGAAAGGAGCCAATCTTGTAACGTCAAAGAGTGCATTCTTCCATTCAATTTCATTTGATCCATACAAGGTACACTGAATGCAGAAGGGAGAAATGAGCTTGACACGCTAAGGAATGCAACCACTAATGCATACAATATGCTCAAACTACGATGCAAGAGATAGACATGCATGCAAGCAGGAAAACACAAGCACACATAGCATATATATATATAAGCCTAATAGTCTACTTCTCCCCCTTTGTCATCAGCAAAAAGGAGAGGGAGGGGATACAAAAAGTGGACAAAAAGGGACGCTAGAGACCCAAAAAGCAGCTACACAGCAGGGGGATCCGCAGCTTCCTCGCCATGAGTACCATCCGGCGGACCATCACCATGGGGGGAACCAGCAGGAGCAGGGGCAGGAGCAGGAGGAGGAGGAAGATGATCCTCAAGGTTATGAAGAATGGCATCATAATGACGGAGCTGGTTACGGAGGGAAAGAAGGGTATGGTTTGTGGTGCGAAAGGCCTCACGGTTATCTTCATGGCTGGCAAAGAGAGTGGCGATGTGGAGAGAAAGATCATCCAGAGCAAAGGTGAAGGTATCCATTCATCCAGTCATGGTGTCCATAAAAGTATCCAAACGCCCAAGGGAGGAGTCAAGCCGAGTTTCCATGCCAAAAAGGCGCCTGTCAAGAGCCTCATAGTCCCCCCAAGTGGAATGCCCAGCACCCTGAGTAGAAGACTCCCCATGAAAGTGCTGTGGTGGAGGAGGGAGATCCGCTGGAGGAGGCACAACTGCAGGCTGAACTGGTGCCGGTGCATTTTGGTTAACTTGCTGTGGGTCCGGCGCTTGTTCATCTTCACTGCCAATCTCTTCCCCATAAACTGGGACAGCACGGCGAATTTCACCATTTGCATCCCTGTAATATCCCATATCAGAGAAAAGCTTATGCTCATTGTAAATGTCATCATGGCGGACTAGAACAGACTGCTCATTCTCCAATGGGACCCCGACAAAGATGAACACTCCAGTGAGCTGAGAGGCATAGGGCAGGGATCGCCGTAAATGTGTACGGCATCGAGTTATCAACTGAGTCATGAGCCATCCCATATTAACCAACTCGCCATTCATAACATGATAGAACAGGAAACGGTGCACTTCGGTCACTTCATCTCGGCTCCCACTCTTGGGATAAATAAGTGTAGTGAACATGTGATGAATAACCCGTTGTAATGCGGGAAAGTGGTTGGCATTCAGCTCAATGAGGTCACTCACACCACGAACAAAATCACAGCTCGTCATGGCAATAAAACTGGCCTCAACCTCACCATGCCCAAAAAGCATATCTGCACCATGGGAGGAAACACCTAGGGCATTATAGAATAATTCTGCATTAATGCGGATCTCAATGCCTTGAACCATTGTATACAAGCTTCCATTTCTGTCAACCAAATTCTCATAGAACTGTTGTACTAGATAGGGATAGAAACGATTGTATCTAGTGACAAAATCGAGCCACCCCGGTTGCATTGAAAAAACTGTATAGATGTCGGGCAGGATTTGATTCAACTCTTGAAAATCAACAAGACGAGGCTCGATGATAGACCTCGGAGGTAACCTGCGTGCTGGAGCTTGTGGTGGAGGTGCGTCCGGAGCTTCACGTCTCTGAGCACCAGGTTCCCCTTGGAGAAGACGCCGAGCACTCCTTCGAGGTGCCATTTTAGACTAGGAAACCCGCTGAAGAGAGTATCCTCTAAAGAGGTAGAACCTCTACCTTGGGAATGAGAGGGAGACACCGGGAAGAACTAAGAACACCGTCTCCACGCTCTGGAGCTCAAGGAAGGTTGGCACGAGTGCACGAACGCCGGCGAGGAGACGTTCCGAAATGGAGACCAATCGACCGGATCGTGCTAGGGTAGAAATGGTGTGGGGTTTTTAGGGCTTGAAAAGTGGGAGGGAGAAGTGCTAGAGTGGAGGTGGAGTGAGGGAGAGAGAAGGGAAAGTGATAGAATGAGAAAGGGAGGAAGAAAACCCCCTTAAAGTAGGGTTCGGACGCGGTTGACCCGGGCCGGTTCGCCGCTGGCGGTCGACCGGCACGAAGCCAGCGGTCGACCGCTGGGGCTCCATGACCCTTGGACCCCCCCATTTCACAAATCGTTCTACTTTTCTTTTTTTTCTTCTTCTTTTTTTTGTTTTACTTTTCTTTTGCTAACCCACGAATGATATCAAGCATGAGTCGACTACGGAAGCCCTTGAGTGGAGACTGCTGAGAGCACTAGATCACTAGTCCACAATTATCTATCAAGGAATATCCAGTTGTAGAAAAATGTCAAGGAATAAGTGTATATAAATATAAGTATAGACACACAAGCTAGGAATAGTCAAACACAATAAAAGTGAACCACACACAATGCATGCATCTCACATGATCTACCCAACAAAAAAAAAGGAACCAACCTAATGCAGACTTAAGTGCGTATGCCCTCACCCTTACACATGCCAAGTTCTCGCCTGATTTTATTGAATTGATCCTGATTTAGAGGTTTTGTGAAGATGTCAGCCAATTGGTTAAGAGAATCAATGAACTTGAACTCAAAGACCCCTTTGCCTACATGATCTCTCAGAAAATGATGCCGAATGTCAATGTGTTTGGTTCTGGAGTGTTGAACAGGATTTTTGGAGAGATTAATTGCACTCGTATTATCACAGAAGATCGGCACACAATCTACTTCAACATTCAAATCAAGCAATTGATTTTTGATCCAAAGTACTTGGGCTCCACAACTTCCGGCGGCTACATATTCAGCCTCGGCCGTTGAGAGAGCTACTGAATGTTGTTTCTTAGAGGCCCATGAAACAAGGCACCCGCCAAGAAACTGACAGTACCCACTTGTACTTTTACGATCTACAATGCATCCGGCGTAATCCGCATCGGTATACGCAATTAACTCAAAAGAACTACCAATGGGAAACCACAAGCCAAAGTCAATAGTGCCAATTAGATATCTGAAAATGCGTTTAACAGCTGATAAGTGAGATTCTTTAGGGCATGATTGGAAACGGGCACAGAGACCTACACTGAACTGAATGTGAGGGCGGCATGATGTAAGGTACAGTAGTGATCCGATCATACCTCGAAACAGTGTGGAATCTACTGTTTTACCATTTTCATCCTTATCCAGCTTTGTGGTGGTGGCCATGGGAGTTGATATGGGTTTTGCTTCTGCCATCTCGTATTTCTTCAGCAATTCCACAGTATACTTTGCTTGATTTATAAAAATTCCTTCCAAAGTTTGTTTCACCTGCAATCCAAGAAAAAAATTTAGCTCCCCCATTAAACTCATCTCGAGTTCTCCTTGCATGGTCTTTGCAAAATCCTCGCATAAGGCATTATCAGAAGCTCCAAAAATAATATCATCCACATACACTTGAACCACCAAAATGTCCTTACCTGATTTCCTTGTGAAAAGAGTTTGATCAACCTTACCTCTCTTGAACCCATTTTCGGCAAGAAAAGAAGTAAGCCGTTCATACCATGCCCTTGGTGCTTGTTTTAGTCCGTATAGGGCCTTTTGAAGCTTGTACACGTGTCGTGGATGTTTGGAATCTTCAAAACTTGGCGGCTGCTCTACGAATACATCCTCCTTGATATAGCCGTTAAGAAATGCAGATTTAACATCCATTTGAAATAGTTTAAAGTTTAAAGAGCAAGCGTAGGACAGTAAGATTCGGACTACTTCAAGTCTTGCAACTGGTGCAAAAGACTCATCAAAGTCAATTCCCATCTCCTGGCTGTATCCCTTGGCCACAAGCCGAGCCTTATTCCTCACGATCAATCCCGCATCATTTAGCTTGTTTCTGAAAACCCAGCGAGTTCCAATAGTAGGATGGTTCTTAGGACGCTGCACGAGAGTCCACACCTCGTTTCTTTCAAATTGATGCAGCTCTTCATGCATCGCCTGAATCTAGGATTCATCTTGAAGAGCTTCATGAATGTCCTTGGGCTCTACTTGAGAGAGTAGGGCCATCAGGTCCTCTTGTTCAACCTGCCTTAAAGAGGACCTAGTTTTCACCCCATCCTCCGGATTACCTATGATGTTCACAGTTGGATGATCCTTTAGAAATGTGGAGGAGCTGGGCAGATCAGGATGCTGCACTTGTGGTTCTTGCAGTGTCTCAATTGTAGGATCCTCATCTTCCTCATTTTTACTTGAAGTTGCCTTCAATGGCTCATCATTGGCTTCAACATTTGATGAGTTCTTAGGGTCTTCATCTGCATCCGAGATAGAAGAAATTTGCTTTATGAGTTTGGACTCGGATTCATCAAAAATAACATGAGGACTTTCTTCAACAACTAAAGTCCTTTTATTGAATAATCGATAAGCTCTAGAATTGAGTGCATAACCTAGAAAAATTCCTTTATCACTCTTTTCATCAAACTTACCCAGATTAGACTTACCATTGTTCAAGATATAGCAAGAGCATCCAAAGGGTTTAAGATAAGAAATGTTTGGCTTCTTACCCTTGTAGAGCTCATATGGAGTTTTCTTCAGAATGGGCCTTACCATTGCCCTGTTGATGATGTAGCATGCGGTACTTACCGCTTCAGCCCAAAAATACTTGGGTAGAGAATTCTCACTGAGCATGGTCCGGGCCATGTCTATCAACGTTCTATTCTTTCGCTCTACTACTCCATTTTGCTGGGGCGTTCTTGGTGATGAAAAATTGTGTGTGTACCCCTGCTCTTCACAGAACATGCTGAATTCATGACTTTCAAATTCACCACCATGATCACTTTGGATTGTGGTGATAAGGTAACCCTTTTCATTCTGAATTTTTATGCAAAACACTTGAAACTCCGTCACGGCATCACTTTTATTAGCTAAAAATAGCACCCATGTGAATTTGGAGAAATCATCAACAATCACAAAACCATAGGATTTTCCTCCTAGGCTATATGTTTTAGTAGGACCAAAAAGATCAAGGTGCAACAGTTCCAAAGGCCTAGCGGAAGAAACAATATTTTTGTTTTTGAATGAGATTCGTGTTTGCTTGCCTTTTGTGCAAGCTTCACAGATATTATCGCTTTCAAATTTCAATTTGGGCAGACCTAACACCAAGTCATGTCTAGACAACTTAGAGATCACTCCAAAACTAGCATGACCTAGTCTGCTGTGCCATAGCCATGCATTCTCATGGTTGTTAGCTACCAAACACACATTGTCAACTGAAACATCATGAAGATCAAGGGTGTACACATTGTTGCTCCTTTTACCAATGAATTTGATTTCATTTGAATTTTTACACATGACAAAACAGTGAGTCATATCAAAAACAATCTTAAAACCCTTATCACACAATTGACTTATGCTCAACAAATTATGATTCAAACCTTTCACCAGAAGGACATTTTCAATCAGAGTTTCAGAATTCTTACCTATGTCTCCAACTCTGATTATTTTACCTTTGTCCTTCCCGCCAAAAGCAACTAAGCCTCCTTCTTTTTCTTGCAGCTTGGAGAGCACTTTCTTGTCCCCTGTCATATGCCTTGAGCAACCACTGTCTAGATACCATTTGCTCCCCCTGGCTTCAAGACATATCTGCAAGAAGAAAAATTCTCATGCAGTTGTCTTTGGTACCCAAACAAGTTTGGGTCCATAGGAGTTAGTCCAACTTCTTACGGGTGTTCTCTTCGTCCATGGAACATGATAGTTAGGTGTGCTTTGTCTAAACCAGCAGTTGGAAATCATATGGCCAAATCTACCACAATGAAGGCAGTTAGCATGTGAAAAAGTTCTTTGATATCTGTGTGGTTTAGGCTGAGCATGTTGGGGTTTAGAGTTAGAACATGAAGCATGATTATCGTCCTTTCCATGAATAAAGGATGTGGTGATCTTATGCTCAAAGGATTTTTTGTTTTGAGGTGTGTACCCCAAGCCTTCCTTTTGGAAGTTGAGTTTAACCCCCAATAGGTTATCCAGGTTTTGTTTCCCCTTAACAAACTTAGTCAAGGTGAACTGAAGCTCAGCAACTTTTTCACCCAAAATTTCATTTCTCCTTTCGAGTTCTGAATTAGCGGATTTTAGAGTTTGTTCTTCAATTTTGATCCTTTCACATGCTTCCTCCATTTCGGTTATTTTGCATGATAATTCCTTTTTGGTTTTATCACAGTCTGAGATTATTTGCAGTAGACTTTCCTTCTCTTCCGAAGCCTCAAACCATTCCTGTTCCAGTTTCTCAAATTTGGCATAGATATCTTCATGTGATGAATCATCGAGTTTCTTTTTAAGAGCTTTATTTTCAGATCTGACTTTCTTGTACTTCGTGTACAACTTTTCATATTCAGATTCCCATTGATCATTGGAAATGAATTCAGGGTTAGAATTTACCTCCGTGGATTCATCCTCATGTGCCATGAGGCACAAGCTTTCCACAAGTTCTTGAATCTCTTCATTAGATGGTTCATCTTCTTCGTCGCTCCAAGTGGCGACCATGGCTTTGGGTTTATTGAAATTATCCTTCTTGAATTTATTCTTTAGATCTGGACATTCACCTCTCATATGTCCAGGCTTCTTGCATTCGTAGCATATAATGCTACTTGGCTTGCTCAATTCGCCTTTAGTCTGCGTGGGCCTTCTTGGCCCTTTCCTGAAATTTCCTTGAAAGTTTCTCTTCTTCCTTAGAAATTTTCTCACTTGGCGAGTTATCATCGCCAATTCTTCCTCTTCATTGCTTCCGTCACTTGATTCACCTTCTTGAAATTCGTCATCGGATTGATGAGCTTTCAGTCCAATGACCTTTTTCTTTTTGATGTCTTCATCAACTGTTCTCTTTATATTTATCTCATAGGTCATGAGTGACCCTATGAGTTCATCCAAAGTAAGAGTTGACAGGTTCTTTGAATCTTCAATAACCGTGGCCTTTGTGTGCCAAGCTGGCGGTAGGGACCTTAGCACCTTCCTCACAAGGTCGGAATTTGAGTATTCCTTCCCGAGACTTTTGAGACCATTTGTGATTTCTGTTAGCCTTGCAAACATCTCGGAGATGGTTTCTTCAGATTTCATTTTGAATAGCTCATAGTCAGTGACTAGGAGATTTGCCTTGGTTTCCTTGACTTGTGACGTTCCCTCGTATATGAGTCGTAGCTTGTCCCACATTTCTTTGGCTGAGCTGCACATAGAAACATGAGAGAATTCATTAGGGTGTATCGCACATTGCATGATATTCATGGCATTAAAATTAGCAGTGCATTTCTTAATTTCCTCGGGTGTCCATTTTTCTTCATCATCCCCGAGTTTATGAGGACCCTTGTCCACAACTCTCCAAACCTCGTACTCTTGAGCCCTCAGAAAAACATGCATTCTATTTTTCCAGTAGGAGTAGTTGGAACCGTCAAAAAACGGAGGACGGTTGATGGAATGACCCTCGGGTACCATACCCTTGTTTGCCATTTAATCGGATCTTGCTCTAGATCGTTAGATCTGTGAAAGGAAGAGCCTTGGCTCTGATACCAATTGAAGTCCCGAGATTAAATGGCACCCAAGAGGGGGGGTGAATTGGGTGAAGGTAGAAACTTCTAAAACTATATCACCTTTTGAAAAAAGTGTAGCAAGAAGCTAACAAGAGAACTAGAAATAATTAAAGCCCCACAGACAAAGCAAGTTATATAAGGTGAAGAAGGATTACGCAGGATAAAAGAGAATAAAAACTGAACTACACTAACACACACGAATTACACAGAAGGAGGATAGAGGAAAAGGAACAAACCACAAGGAGACAGCAATTTTAGGTGGTTCGGATGCCACAACGGCAACCTACGTCCACCCCTCACGGACAGTGAGGAAACCACACACTATCTTGTAGGAGGTTACAAGATCAACCACACACAACACTCACACACTAGGAAGGAGGATTCTCACGAGGGTGTAGAAACACCTTAATACACACACACACCTCCAACCATGAACTCACAACCATACACACACTGATCTAAGAGGATCCACACACTCAAGAATGTTTAAAGATTACAAGGATTACATATGAAGCTTTGAGAGATCAAGAATGAATTCAAAACATAAGAGAAGGATCTTGATATGCTCCCCCTTAGTAGATGATTGTATGCTTTGGATGCAGCTTGAATCCTTGGACTGATTTGCACTTGATTGGATGAAGAAGGATGAAGAACTTTCCTCTCGGAGCACTGTTCACGTTTACAGTGCCAAATCCCTTCTCTTCCTCTTGGCAGCCTCCCTTGATTTTTTCTTGAGCATTAGGGTTTTCCAAACCCTTTTGTATTAGTTTTATAGGTTCTTGAATGGTCCAAAGACTCCCCCAGACCAGATCCACAATTTCTGGAGAGTTAGGTTGCTTGGGGATTAAACAATACCAAGAGAAAGACCATTTCTCGAAGTGACAAAAGGTCAACATTTGTTGGCAGCTCGAGGCTGGCGGTCGACCTACAAAGTCCAGCGGTCGACCGCCATTGGTCGTCCTGTAGCCATTTGGCTACTGGGAGAATCGGTCGACCGCTAGCTCTGGCGGTCGACCGCCAGCTTTCACAGATGGCAGATTTCAATTCTGTTAGTTTAGGTCGACCGCCAGGGGTCCACAGGTCGACCGCCAATCTTCAATCCTGCAAAAATCAAGTGTTAGCTCTCTTGAAGCTATCCATTTGTTCGATGATTGAACCGGGCTTGTGTAAGAGTTGATTTAAGTTTGAATAAACCCCTGGAAGAAATTATAACCACATAATTGACATGGGGTAAGAAATGAAGGTTTAAAGCATGAAGCTTTGCTTGAAAAATAGATACAAGGGAGAGAAACATCTTAGGTTTTGTTATCGTCTAAATCACTCGGATATGTTCAACACTCTATCCAGGGGTGGACAGAATACCGAAGAAGAGGCGGCGGTGGTGCGATGGTGCGATGGTGGCTCGATGGCGGCGGCGGCGGCGGTGTTGAGCTTCACACTCAGGAAGGAGGTAGAAGAGATGCTTCACACATCAGAAGAAGGAGGCTACAACCTCTGCAAGGGGGAGAGAGGGGAGAGGAGAGGGGCGCCCAAGGGCCTTGCACAATTTCTCATAAAATCTTCTTCATTAATTCTAGTAAAATGGGAAATACAATGTATTTATATGAAAATGCAAATGACCTAAACTAACCTCAGATCAAGGGTTAGGGAGGGGTATACAAGGGATGGAAGAATTTATTTCTCCCATGTGTTTCCAACACAATAAAAAAACCATTTTAAGGGGGCGCCCCCTTGACTTTGAAGGAGAGAAAATGTACTTTTAATACCATTTGTCCCCTTGAATGGTTAAGCTTCTAGAAGCCCACCTTGGACCTTGACCAGCCCCACATGGGACCTAGGGGTTAGGTGGACCAATGGGGAAGGAGATGGGGGCCCCTTGCTGGTCCTATTGGACTTTTACAAAAAAACCCAAAGATCCTTAAAGACTAACAAATTAGCTTATAAAGCCTTACAATTGCAAACATATTTTCCCCATGATATAAATGTAAATAAAAGGACACAAATGTAAACTAAAAAGTTAGTGCCCGGTGTTGATTACCATCAATTCTCCCCGGGTGGGAAGAACTCGACCCCGTCGAGTAAGGGGTGTGTCTACTCATGTGACTCCTGCGGATCCGTCAGCGAACCTAGAAGCGCGAGTACGCTCCACTCCAAGTAATCATCACCTGCTCATCCCGTATAGATTCGGTATGCTCACGCTGTTGGGGAATGAGGCTAGAGGTGGACACTACAGGGTGGGGTCACTCTCAAAGGAGGGAGGTGGCTCAAATGCTCACTAGGAATCACTGCTGGGTCCCTATATGTTACTAGATCTCAGATAGAGAATGGTCGAGCCGATCCCAAATGCCGACAAGTGTACAATGTACGCAATCAGCCCGACTTGCCTCACACTCGAAAGGGACTGACAACGCGAGCTGACGACAGACTCATGACAAACTGGACAAATAGAAAAATGGCACACTAGTCAGTCCTAATGCTATCCAGACCTAAGCAAAGGTGGACCAGGACATCCGAACGTGTGACTATCATGCACTTGACGTATCCTGAGATTGACATCATGGGGAACTCCTAGACACCCAAGTTTAAACCAGTCATGCATTGAGCTCCTATTGGGCTTGGGTGTGGGAAGTTCGAGAGGTTCAGGTGGGCCAGGAGAACCGAAGTCTTCATTACCCCCATATGATAGTTCGGACCCATTGTTATGTGGAGGTTACCTGGCCCGAGTGGGAGGGGTGTGGAAGAAGACTTCCCCGGCAAGGTAGAATGGGAGTGGTGGGGCATGCGGCTCACTGGGGAAGGGGTCGAATGGGTCAAAGAACGTGTGACCCCTAGTGGCAGGGTCATCCATTACAAAATCCCATGTTTGAAATCCATGAAGGTGTAAATGGTCACCTTCAACCATCATGGTAGATGGGACAATGTATAGGATATAGGGTTCCTCCCTTGGGACAAATGGACTAAAGTGTGGCTCGGACGGCATGGGGAGGAACAAAAGAACCTCCGTGATGACATGACCCACGGTGCACACGAAGGTAATGGACCCTAAGGCTGGATGTGTGAAGCTACGACTATGGGGTTGGTCAAAGCCTCGGGCTAACATACATGTTAACTTCATTTGCCTGTCTAACCCCCTGATAAGGTCTTCAAAAATAGCAACATGATGGAAAGACCGGAATGTGGTATGGAAGGAGTTGACGGGCACTAATGTGAGTGTAAGGTCCATGGATGGATAGGAAGGTGGGACCAAGCCATTCTTGAGCCAGCTAAGTAGTGGCTCGATGATGAAAAGCATTCCCGTTAGAAACACGGGTGGATCGGGCTGAGGTGGCTCCAAATGAGATGGCTCCGGATGAGGATCGAAAATGGGTGGCAAAGGAGTGCTAGGGGAAGGGTTCCCCGACTGGGGCGGGGGAGGACTATCCTCTAGGAAGGGAAGAGGCCCTTGGGACCCAGTAGGTGGGGCCGGGTTGGGGCTACCGGCTATGACCTCCCTATGCTCGGGTATGGCTAACTTCTGTCTCGGAGGTGGGAAAGGGGAGACTAATGACTGAATATAAGCACACCTCCTATCCACTCGATCCGAAATCATTTGCACAAGTTCGGCAACGGTGCGGGTTGGAGTAGGGGTATCGTGGTGGGCTTGCCCGTAATCACCCGGCCTAGGCTTGGGTCTAGGCTCTACAACGTGTGGGGCTCGTTGCATCCGACTATGACCCACTTGGTTGGAGGTAATTGGGTGGGGCCGATTGGAGGTGACCGGGTCGGGTAGGTAGACCTTCCTAAGTTCGCCCTTCATCTCATGCCACGACTTGATGAGCCATTGCCTCCTAACCTTCCTCATGCGTTCTATACTCTCCCATTTCCAGGCGGCTTCTTGGACAAGCCTCTTTTAGGCAAAGCTGACTTGCATGGCATCAGACATAGTGTAACACTCGAAATACTTGTCCATGGCAGCTTCCCACTTGAGGTAGTCGCTCGGGACCTTGAAGCCATGAAAGTTCGAGGGTTCGGGCCTATGGAAGTGGATGGGATGGTTTCCAAGCCCATGGGAGTCATGCAGCCAGTGATATCGCCTGGGCGATTAGGAATCCATGGGTGACTGGGGACTATAGGACATACATGAAGACACTTGGACAAGACACTAGACACGACCCTAAAACGACAATGCAAGTTGGAATGCCGACTCGACTACACACCTAGACTTAACGAATAGACGGTACTTGGCGGAGTTACGGGATCCGAAGATCCTCTCTTACAAATGTGCGACCTTCCCGATAGGCGTAACCTAACGTTGGGACAACACCTTTTGATATACCGAATAATGGTATGCAAATGTGACACCTAGACTTAGACTTTTTTTTTGTTTTTATCCAAAACTACCCTAGACTCAACCTTCTGCTCTGATACCAATTTGATGCGGGACGGACCAGCCAACCTAGGACTCTAGCTCGTAACTCGTCCCTAAGCGAGGGAAACGCGGGATCGTGCGCGGTTGAGGAACCGACAGTGAGTCTCGGGTATTCGGCTCTTCCGCGTGTACTCGGATTGAGTCACGGGATGGGTCACATTCACTATCTCGCAGTGGTGATAACAATATATCAGGCTAATAATCCTACCACTCGCAGTGGCATGTAAAAATAAATATGAGTAAAGCAAATGCTGAGATGGGGAGCGGACACGATACCCCTACGCCCGGCGCGTGGAGGTAAATTCCCCACCCTCCTCATAGGCATTTGCTTTACTCGTATTTATTTGTATATGCCGCTGCGATTGATAGGATCATTAGCCTGAAATATTGTTATCACCGCTGCGAGAGAGTGAGTGAGTGACCCATCCCGTGACTCAAGCCGAGTACACACGGAAGAGCCGAATACCCAAGACTCACTGTCGGTTCCTCAACCGCGCATGATCCCGCGTTTCCCTTGCATAGAGACGAGTTGCGAGCAAGAGTCCCAGGTTCGCTGGTCCGTCCCGCATCATATGGCTGACTACAAAGTGTTTGACGAAATGACTTTCTTTTTGTTAGCAGGGATTTAAAAAATGAAAAGCCCTTATTCACTAAGGCATCGAGAATCGTACTCCTGGGTGGCGTAAAGGCAAATGTCTCACGTGGAATCTTATGAAGGTTATTGGGGCACATGATCCAAGGTGGATCGTCCCAGAAAGGATAAGCCACGTAGATCATATTTAAACCAGATTCTGACACACGGCTGAGTTATTCCAGAATCCTCTTGGCGAGAGTGTTCCCTCCACATGCCCAAAGCATGATTCTGAGGACCCCAAAGGCTGAAGCTCTATAAAAGGATCGTCTTCGATCAAGAGCGGGCGAGAGGCTCGAAAAACAAGTATAGAAGAGAAGAGAGAATATCTGAAGCCACTGCCAGTGCTGAAAATCCCCATTCAAGACGAGAGAAAAGTCTAGGAGAAAAATTAGAGAGAGAGAACCATTTTAGAGTGAGAAGAGCCTGAATGTCCGCCAGCCATTGAGTCTGGAAGTCTGCTTCTATGAAAGCTACATGGTTATTATTTCTGAGTTATTCTTCTTCTTCGTTTATTTTCAACTTCAAGATTTTTGCCTTTCCATCTTATTGTGTTACCCTCTAAGTTCGCTTGGAGGAAGGAAGAGCTTCTCCGGTTTCCCTCCATCGTCTTTGGAGAAAGAGAGGGACGATCCTCTGTTTCGTGAGTTGTTGGGGGTAATTCATGGGGTTTCCCCTTGCTGATTGCAAAGGAAGGGAGGTTGGACCTCCAATGATTCTTCTGGTCTTCAGAAGAGCGAGGAGTGTGTTCCTCGGGGCAAGCTATCAAGCAGCGGGTGTTTGCAGACTGAGTCTGCTGTTTCATTTGCCTAGTGCAAGGAAGCCTTACTCCGAAGGAGTATGGGGTGGATGTAGATTGCGGATCGTAATCGAACCACCTTAAAAAGTTATTTGTCCCGTCTGTGTGCATTGCTTATCTGATCTCTCAAATTTCTTTTAGCTCGCCAACTGTTCGACCTTTGATTCATCGTTGCTTCCTTACTCGATAAGCTTCTGATTAGTGTCTGCTCCGTGGCCAGACTGGAGGAGTTTTATTACTGCATTTCAGATCTCATACCTTCTTTTTCATATTACTTTGTGATGGGGACATCTCCTACCACTCCACATTTTTCTGAGGGTCCCGTTGCTCGATGGCTACGCTTCATCTTGTTCGCCACATTTTTCTTAGTCATGGCATGTAATTTTTATACTTTCTTTGAGTCTTAATTATGTAATTTTATCTTTTATTTGAGTCAAGTACCTAAGTTAATGAGTCATCTACCTATGTTAAGTGTCATAGGGTTGATTAGTTTGGTTAATGGGCCCAATTATATGGGCTAGGCCCAGGGGCGCCCCCCTTCCCTTGGTTTCTTGTCATTAGTCCAAAAGTCAGGGACTTATTATAAATTGTGTGTTTCCTATAAATAGGACCCCTTTCTCTCATTCGAAGCTAATGAAAATCTACTATTTTGAGTCTAGAAAAATTGAATTTCTTTGGTGAGAAGCCATTAGAGAGGAGTGAGAAGCTCTCCTCCCTATCCCCCCCTCTCTCTCTCTCCTACCTACGCCAATTTCTCTCTCCTCCACACTGTCCACCTCACCCTCCACATCAGCCCTAGTTGACCACCTCATCCACTCCCCACTTGCCACCTCATCCCACCTCTTCATCTCCCTAGAAGCAATAAATATCCCATTTAATCCCACCCATTCTCCAAAGCACCCCTTGGCATTCCCCATACACCTCCTCCATCTCCCATGGTAGAACACCTCTTCCCAAGCAACCCTTCACCTTCCCAAGGCACCTCTTTCCATCCCCAAGACCAGAATTAACCCCCCACCATTATTCCCAATTTTAAACTCTCATCTCCCTCCACTAGCCAATTTGTGCCCTCCCCCTCTCTCCCCTCCACCTCTAGCCACAGCTCTCTCTTCCCCTCCTGCTAGCTTCGACCCAGTAGTCCCCACACCCCTTCCCACACCCTGGGTCATCCCCCCTGGCCCCTCTTTCAACCAGAAGCATTCCCGGGTCCATCTCCCACCATTTGCTTCTCCTAAACCCTCCACTCTCCCCCACTATTTCTCTACTACCAACCTGGAATCTGCAGCAACAGTCTACTACGAAGTTGCAGAGTCTGCCACGCCTCCATCGCGCATCCTCTGGTGGTGCACCTTACATTGCTGGAAAGATCTTTGAAGCAGCTTTCCAGGCGTGGTGGTCTCGTTGTCGTTCGAGGTCTCTACTGTCCAGAGGAGCCGATTCCCCCAGACTACGTAATTCCTCCTTGGCAGACTCCCAGCTACAACTTGTAGAGGCTACCACGACCAGTACCTTGAAGATATTGGAGCGGCGTTTGGCTGAAGCTTTGTACTCCAAGTCCTCTGACATCTCCAAGAAGCGGAGCGTCATTTGAAGCCCGAAGCACAATGTCCCAAATTTCCTACTCAGAGTGCGCAGGTCAGTCCAAGCGGAGACAGATTCGACCCCCTTCCACTCTTCTGGCCCTCGCGGACTGCTCCGACCTCCGCCGGTGGTCCCGTTGGTCTTTGTTCGAAGAGAACTCGATCATGAACACAACAGTTCTAGTCTCGCCATCAACTAAGCATGGGAGTGGTCGTGACAGCCTCTCCTTCTAACAACAGCGGTCCAGGCACTGCCAGGAGCAGAGTGTAGTAGTCCTCATCCCGACCCTGCCCCGACCATCGTCGTCATGAAGAAATTCTCCAAAAATTCTGATGACCTCCTGGGCCAACCCCGGAAGATTTGGCGCTAGTTTCATCCACAACGGAGTTTGGGAGAGCCCGTGGGAGCACCAACAGTGACTGTCTATCTAGATGCTCCAGAGAGCTGGCAGAACCGATGACTTCTTCCATTAGGTTTATAGCTTAGTTTCCCCACCCCGCCTGGCTGGCTTACAGCCCCTCCCTGTGGAAGGTAGTGTTTGTGTGTAAGTTTCAAACCCCCACCCCTAGTCCAACCCTCCTGCGTGAGGTGTACTGCATGTACTAGCAGGTCGGCGAGCCAAGCTACACCGGCGCAGCGTGCGGGGCCCACCCACGCTTCCCCACTCGCCTCATCTCCGGCCGAGATTGGCATTTTCACGCCGATCAGGTGAGCTTCAGAACACTCTTCACTGTTGGCATTTACTTGCTTAGTTTAGTATTGTTTCTGCTTGCACCGTCGTTGGTGAGTGAGTGCTGGAACCAAAGTGTCCATCATGTGAGTGACCACTGCGGGTGAGCTGTGAGAGAGACCTTTCGTCCCACGCCCTCGGCTTTCCGGCCGCCCACTGACTTGGGCATCCCTGGCCCATTGGGGTCCTTCCCAAGATTTCTAAGACCTTGGAACCTCAAGGTCCAACCTCGGACCCTCATCCCCATCGCCGGTCCACCTACGTACCCGAGTGTGCACGACGCGGGTGAACCCGCTTGAGTGAGACCGCCGTTCGGTTCTATTTTCATGCGTAGATAGGTCCAAGGGGCATTGGTTGAGTGGCTGCCACCCTCAAGGTGGTGTCACTTCAGATTGGTATCAGAGCAAGTTCACAACTTGTCTCTATCAAGTTGATCCTAGGGCGCATATGCATTTTAGAGTCACCCGGTGCATCAACCGTGCCTAGGAGAATGGCTACCTCTCTTTGGTCATATTCGTCCCACTCGGCCCTCCACAAGGGTCCGATCGACCCCCCCTTTGACATAATCACATTTGAGGATCTCCTCTTTGATGGATAATGCCCTAGTGCCTACCTAAAATGGGTGGCTACCATTGAAAAAGACTTTGAGAGAACTATGGTCTATGGACACGCGAGAGTCCGCAAGGCCAAGGGACAACTTCGGGGTCAAGTCAAGATTAAGTGTAAACACATAGTGAGCTTAAGGAGGGTTAGGAGACAAGAGCCCATTTCATCATGGGAGGAGATGAAGGTAGAACTTAGGAAGATCTACGCCCCCAAACGTTCCCCTCCCTACTCGGAGAGCCATAGTCCGAGGAGCACTACCACTCCTCCCTTCTCTCCCGGCCAGTTCAAGGTCGCCATAAAGGCCCTTTACATCTCCCAATCCCCACATCACCCACCACTTCCAACCCCAATCAGCACCTCTACACTTTGCCACACAACCTCCACCATTTAAACCAAATTGGCCCCTACCCTCACTCCTCCACAACCGGCTGATCCCAAGGGCAAGAGACCCCTAGTCGACCTGGTTCCCCCCATGGAGGCCGCCACCCCCAAACCCACTCCCCCTTTTCCAACCCACATCCAAACCCAATTGGCCTCCGCCTCTCCACCATCCTATTGTGTCCCCTGGTTTTGATGATAACAAATCATAAATCATTAGCAGATGTTTGAGAAATATCTAACTTAATTTGGTTTGATGAATTGATTAAACAAGTGCAGAAGAATCTCACTAAGTGATGTCTCGACATGGCCCAAATCATCTCTCGACACATCCGACCCATGTCTCGACACATCCAGAAGAATTCAAGATGAAGCCATTCTGACTAAGTATCTGGATTCACCGATGTCTCGAAACACTGAGTGAAAAGTGTCGACAAATTCGTGTGATAATCTCTGCACAAGGTGCATATGTTCCGACACCTTCTTCAACATCTCTGCACATGGCTCACATGTCTCGACACCATTTGGTGTTGTCTCGACGCATCAGCCATGGTTCTTCAAGAACTTCAAAGGGATGTCTCGACACACTGGGGGTAAAGTGTCGACACATCAACGTTCAACCAGAACATGCTTGAAACCGGCAGAAGCTGTCTACAAGGCTTTTTAAAGGGATGTCTCGACACACTGACACAAAAGTGTCGAAACATCAACGATCAACCAGAACGATTCTCCAAGATTTTCAAAGGAATGTCTCGACACACTGACAGGAAAGTGTCGACACACATAGTTCGACTAGAACGGATCTGAATCTGACGGAAGCTGATTTCAAGATCCGGAACTTAATCCAGAGGATCCGTTTGCTCTGGAAAAAGCCGTAAGATTGCTTCAGTGTCAGAAGACTATGATTTTGCAGAGATATTTTCTGATAAAAATCATATCTTGTCTGCTATGGTCTCCTACCTACCCACATTCCTACGGATTAGACAGAAATGGTGATGGGGACATCACCTCCCAAGCCCACATTCACAGCTCGTCGCCTCACCCCGGTTGCATCCGGCATGATCTAGTTATCTAATTTTGAGTCCTATGTAATTTTTATTTGAGTCATTTGATGTAATTTTCATTTTACTTGAGGCATGTCCCTAGGTCTTGTGCTTATTTCCCTAAGTTTGAGAGTCATTATGTTGTTTAGTTAGTTATTGGGCCCAATTCATTGGGTTTGGCCCAAGTTCACCCCCTACCCCCTCGGTTATTTGTCATTGAATCTTTTGTCAGGGTCTTTTTGTAAAATATGGGTTGCCTATATATAGGGCCCCATTCCGTTCATTTTAAACGAATGAATCAATAAATGAAAAACTTGCCATTTTGAGAGTTCAAACTTCTTATCTAGTGGAGAGATTCTATTATTTGGGTGAGAGACCCTAGGGGAGAGATTCCCCACCCATCCCTCTCTTAATCTCTCTCTTTCACTCTCCTTTCTCTCTCCTCGACACCCAATTTCAAAAATTTTCTCTCTCCTCCCTTCCCAACCACCACTCCCCCACCTACCCCTATTAAAGGCCACTCCCCTTCCCCACACATCCCATTACTCCACCCCCTAGTCCCAAGAGAGCTTCCACCAATCCTAGCTCCACCTCCCAACCCCCAACTACCCCACCCACTTCCCCAAGCACCCTTCCCACTACCCCAAGCACCCCTTCCCTTCCCCAACACAACCCCTCCCATCCCCAAGACCACCGTTGAATACCCTCCATTAAGGAAAATTCAAACTCACCTTCCCTCCACCCACTTGTGCCCCCCTCACCTTCCCCTCTCCCTCCAAGCCCAAATTCGTAGCTCCTCCTCCCACCACCTGTTAGACCCCCTTCCAGACCCCATTCTTCCCTTCCCCCACCTTGGAACTCCCCCTCCTAGACCCCCTCACAGCCCGGACTTTCCCCACACTCATCCACCCCCATTTCCCCTCCCATATACCCCATTCCCCCCCGTCATCTTCAACCTACAGCTCTCAACTGAAGATCTACAGAAGAGTAGCAGATTGCAGAGGTGACCACGGCTTCCTACGGACGTTTCTGAAGAATCAAGAGCCATTGTTGGAAGCGTCTCCCAGTCCTCTTCGCAACGGCGGTGGTCCCATCCCGTTCTGAGTTCGTGATCGCCCAGGGGAGACATTCTTCCCCGACTGCGCAAAGCCTCCCTGGCAGGAGACTAGAGCCGGAGTGGACGCCCGACTGCGACAATCCTGCTTAGAATCTGATCGAGAGTTCTTCTTCAAAAAGCTTCTGCTACAAGTCTTCTTTCTTCTCCAAAAAGCAGAGCTCAATTTGGCATTCGGTACCAGGAGTTATCAATTTTCTCCCCCAGATGCGCGGTTCTGCTTCCCCACAGTCTGCACCGACCTCTCATCAGTGATCAGAGCCCATCGGTCTTCTCCGACATCGTTTGGCTTCCCCGCCAGTTTTTCTTCGAAGAGGACTCGTCAACGGTTCCAATGGCTCCAGAGGCACCTGATTCAGAGTTCAGGAGCGGTCGTGGCATCCTCTGCTTCCTGATGCTGAGATCCTGAGACAGTTAGAACTGTTAATCTACTCCCCTGTTCAAGCTCCTACTCCGACCAGCACTGGTGCCCAAAGAAATTATCAAAATTCAGACATCATCCCGGCTCAGCTACAAGCAATCTCCAAGTGGTTTCATCATCGGTAAAATTATGGAGTGTCCACAGCGTCCAGAGAACCAACTGTCTATCCTGAAGCGCAGAGAGTGGACAGCATCGGCATCGGCTACCATTCTTTACTTCTAGCTTGGTTTCTCCCCTCCCCGCTTGGCCGGCTGAAGGCCCCTCCCTGCGTGGAGGTAGTGTTTGAGTGTAGTCACTGGCTTCCCTTCCCCAAGGTCCCCCCCTTGCATGGGGTGTAGTGCATGTAATCTGAAATTTCAGGTTGAAGCTTCTCCGGCGCGGCGTGAGGGTAAGCCCACGCTTCCTCGCTCGCCCTCGTCTCCGGCCGGGATCGGTGTCTTTACACCATCAGGTGAGCCACTAAACACTCCTCTTTGCTGGATTCCTTTGCTTAATTAGTATTGCATCTTAGTGCCGTCGGCGTTAAGAGAGTGCCCGAACCCGAAATAGCGTTTAATTGTGTGGCTACCGCGGGTGAGTTGTGAGAGTGATCATTCAACCCAAGCCTTCGGCGTGCTGACCGCCCGTGAATTTGGGCAACCCCTGACCCATAGGGGTCCTCCCCAAGCCAGCCGTACCCTTGGAAACCTCCGATCCAACCTCGGACCCTCACCCCATCGCCGGTCCACCTGCGGACCCGAGTGTGCCAACGTGAGTGAGTCCGCTTATGTGACATGACCAAATCGTTGGGATGCTTACAATTTAGGACCTAGGTTGTGTCACATCAAATTGGTATCAGAGCAAGTTCACAACTTGTCTCTCCACAAGTTGGTCCTAGGGCATGTTTATGCATTTAGAGTCCTCGGTTGCATCTCCCATGTCCACTAGAATGGCCACTTCATACCCCTCATATCCATCCCCATCAACTTTCCCAAGAAGCCCAATTCCTCATGGAAGTTCCATTGCCAACAAAGTGGGTAGCAACACCTCTATCATAGAAGCCCTACCTAATGTCCTTAATCGGCTTGAAGATATCATGTCTCGACTCGACCGACTTGAAAGAAATAGCCGTGCACCAAGAGTGAATGAGAGTGACCTTTGGGGAAATCTAGAAACCATATTTTTAGAACACTTGAAAATCAAAACCCCCGCCTTTGATGGATCCAACAGCCCAAGCATTTACCTAGATTGGGAGATTTCCATGGACCAATTCTTTAAAAGTTGCCCCTTGAACGAAGGAAGAAGAATGAGGCTAGCCAAGGCACACCTCTCCAAACAAGCTAAAACTCATTGGTTAGTTGTGGAAGGTTTGAGAAAGATCCGTAGGGAGCCCCCAATTAGCACTTGGGATGAGATGAAGACCGAGCTTAGAAAAACCTACACCCTCCAACCCTCTCCCTCCTACTCAAATCACCAAAGTCCAAGGAGCACTTCAACTCCACCCGATCAATCCCAGACCCCAATCACCCATTCCCTACCACTTCCTATCTCTCCTACCCCAACCACTACATTTACACCCCACCTCCAAGTCCACACCACAACCATAGGTCCCCATACCCAATTGGGCCCCATGGCCAACTCTCCACCTAGGCCCGTGGTAACCCCCACCACTACCTCTCCATCACCCCCAAAAGGGGACACTCCTCCCAAAACCAATCAACCCAAACCCCTTCAACCCACCCATCTTCCTCTCCCTACCCCAATCCAACTCCCACCAAAGCCTCCACTACTACCCTTACCTATCCTAACCCATGTTTCCCACTACCTACCACCCCGGATACACTATGCCCCAATCATCACCACACCCTCAAAAGCCCCTCTCACCTCCTTGGAAGAAGAACCCATACCCCACCCCATAGTGGTGAACACTCCAAACCCACTCTCCACCTTGGAGGAAACCCAAGTCCAAGTTGAAGAAGAAACAACATACGAGGGTCTTCACCTTACATCACCATCTTTAGTTGGAGTCAATCTCATCTTAGGGGAACCCCTTGTTAGTTGGCTAAAGGAGAGCCCAATAAGAGAGATCAAGGCCCACGATTTCCCACCCATGAAGGAAAACTATCACATAGTGCCCATCTCCTCTTATCACACCACAATCCAAGCATACTATCAAGTAGAGACCTTAGAGGATTTTCTTAGAGGCTTAGTATGGAAAATTGAGTTCACTAGCATGTTGACCCCTATGGCCGAACAACCTAGGAGCCTTGGCCTCCTACACCCATGCATCGGGTCAATCATCTTGGTCTATACCATTGGTTGCTACACTAGCGACCTCCTTTTTCTTCTCCCTATGGTAGAAGAACCCATCTCGATCCACTCCCCTACCATTGAGATCCCAAATACTTTGATCGGCCAACCCACTAGAAAACTTGGCCCAATTACCTTGGAGGAGGATGACTCACAATTTGGGAACCTTGAAGACATAGAGTGCCTCCCTCTAGGAAGACCTTTCCACGACCCCTTTGATCCCTTCCTATGGGAGTCTAGTTCCCTATGTGACCCAACCCCCTTATCCACCACCCACCTTTCACTATCCCAACCCACCATGTTTGACCCAAGCCACCCTATCCTAAACCCGGGTTACACCTTGGGAGCCATGACCTTGGGTCACATATCCCTAGGTAATAAGGTTGTGCCCCACCCCATGACGACCACCTTCTTAGATCCATTCGATCCTTTCCAATGGGATTTCAAAGGTTGTCCCACACCTATACACATGGAAGTCACCTTTGGGAAAAACATGCATATGTCTAGGCTTACCAAACCCCTTGGCATGAACACTATGTTGGGTCCATTCATTCATATCACCCACATGTCAAGTAGAAAATATGAGTGGTCCATATTCGGATATCATGGTCCACCCTCATTCATAATGGGTCTTAAGCATGTCAAAGGCATCTACGGATGTCCGGGTCCCCCGATATTTATCACCAATTTGCATGATAGGGCCACCTACGGGTGTCCCGGCCCACCTAGGCTGACCAAAGACTACACTGCCTCATTACATGATAGGTCTACTTTTGGTTGCCCAGGTCCACCCATCACCCCTAGAATGTCTGCATTCACAACATTGCATGATGAGATCCGCAAGCACATTAGCAAGAAGAATGTGACTGATAAAAGGTTGGCCGACTCTTATCGGCGTCACCAAGAATTCCACATGGGTGACTTTGTGATGGTGAGGAAGGAGAGGCTCTCCCCGGGAGTCATCTCCAAATTGAGGCTATGTGGGGCTGGTCCCTTCCAGGTCCTGAGGTGCATTGACGCTAATGCCTATGAGTTAGATCTCCCCGAGGAGTATGGAGTGAGTCCCACATTCAATGTAGCCGACCTAGTGCCTTACAAGGGACCCACGGTGGTACCTAGTGAGGATATTGAGCCTATTCCCTCCGTTGAGAGAGCACCCACCCGTGAGGAGAGACCACCAGCCAAGAGAGCCCAGCGTGAGGGCATTGAACGAATATTGGATGAACAAGTCACTACCACCAGGAGCAAGGTATACGAGCGCTATCTCGGCAGGTGGATGGATCGGCCTCATTCGGAAGACCTGAGGGCAGTACCACTTATACACCCTCCGAGGAGGGAAGGACACTTACTCGACGGAGTCGAGTTCTCCGCACCCCGGGAGTATGATGGGGACATCACCTCCCATGCCCATGTTCACAGCTCGTCCCCTCGCCCCGGTTGCATCCGGCATGATCTAGTTATCTAATTTTGAGTCCTATGTAATTTTTATTTGAGTCATTTGATGTAATTTTCATTTTACTTGAGTCATGTCCCTAGGTCTTGTGCTTATTTCCCTAAGTTTGAGAGTCATTATGTTGTTTAGTTAGTTATTGGGCCCAATTCATTGGGTTTGCCCCAAGTTCACCCCCCTACCCCCTCGGTTATTTATCATTGAGTCTTTTGTCAGGGTCTTTTTGTAAAATATGGGTTGCCTATATATAGGGCCCCATTCCCTTCATTTTAAACGAATGAATCAATGAATGAAAAACTTGCCATTTTGAGAGTTCAAACTTCTTATCTAGTGGAGAGATTCCATTATTTGGGTGAGAGACCCTAGGGGAGAGATTCCCCACCCATCCCTCTCTTAATCTCTCTCTTTCACTCTCCTTTCTCTCTCTTCCACACCCAATTTCAAAAATTTTCTCTCTCCTCCCTTCCCAACCACCACTCTCCCACCTACCCCCATTAAAGGCCACTCCCCTTCCCCACACATCCCATTACTCCACCCCCTAGTCCCAAGAGAGCTTCCACCAATCCTAGCTCCACCTCCCAACCCCCAACTATGACCCACTTCCCCAAGCACCCTTCCCACTACCCCAAGCACCCCTTCCCTTCCCCAACACAACCCCTCCCATCCCCAAGACCACCATTGAATACCCTCCATTAAGGAAAATTCAAACTCACCTTCCCTCCACCCACTTGTGCCCCCCTCACCTTCCCCTCTCCCTCTAAGCCCAAATTCGTAGCTCCTCCTCCCACCACCTGTTAGACCCCCTTCTAGACCCCATTCTTCCCTTCCACCACCTTAGAACACCCCCTCCTAGACCCCCTCACAGCCCGGACTTTCCCCACACTCATCCACCCCCATTTCCCCTCCCATATACCCCATTCGCCCCGTCATCTTCAACCTACAGCTCTCAACTGAAGATCTGCAGAAGAGTAGCAGATTGCAGAGGCGACCACGGCTTCCTACGGACGTTTCTGAAGAATCAAGAGCATCGTTGGAAGCGTCTCCCAGTCCTCTTCGCAACGGCGGTGGTCCCATCCCGTTCTGAGTTCGTGATCGGCCAGGGGAGCCATTCTTCCCCGACTGCGCAAAGCCTCCCTGGCAGGAGACTAGAGCCGGAGTGGACACCCGACTGCGACGATCCTGCTTAGAATCTGATCGAGAGTTCTTCTTCAAAAAGCTTCTGCTACAAGTCTTCTTTCTTCTCCAAAAAGCAGAGCTCAATTTGGCATTCGGTACCAGGAGTTATCAATTTTCTCCCCCAGATGCGCGGTTCTACTTCCCCACAGTCTGCACCGACCTCTCATCAGTGATCAGAGCCCATCGGTCTTCTCCGACATCGTTTGGCTTCCCCGCCAGTTTTTCTTCGAAGAGGACTCGTCAACGGTTCCAATGGCTCCAGAGGCACCTGATTCAGAGTTCAGGAGCGATCGTGGCATCCTCTGCTTCCTGATGCTGAGATCCTTAGACAGTTAGAACTGTTAATCTACTCCCTGTTCAAGCTCCTACTCCGACCAGCACCGGTGCCCGAAGAAATTATCAAAATTCAGACATCATCCCGGCTCCGCTACGAGCAATCTCCAAGTGGTTTCGTCATCGGCAAAATTCTGGAGTGTCTACAGCATCCAGAGAGCCAACTATCTATCCTGAAGCGTAGAGAGTGGACAGCATCGGCATCGGCTACCGTTCTTTACTTCTAGCTTGGTTTCTCCCCTTCCCGCTTGGCCGACTGAAGGCCCCTCCCTGCGTGGAGGTAGTGTTTGAGTGTAGTCACTGGCTTCCTTTCCCCAAGGTCCCCCCCTTGCATGGGGTGTAGTGCATGTAATCTGAAATTTCAGGTTGAAGCTTCTCCGGCGCGGCGTGCGGGTAAGCCCACGCTTCCTCGCTCGCCCTCGTCTCCAGCCGAGATCGGTGTCTTCACACCGATCAGGTGAGCCACTAAACACTCCTCTTTGCTGGATTCCTTTGCTTAATTAGTATTGCATCTTAGTGCCATCGGCGTTAAGAGAGTGCCCGAACCCGAATTAGCGTTTAATTGTGTGGCTACCGCGGGTGAGTTGTGAGAGTGATCATTCAACCCAAGCCTTCGGCGTGCTGACCGCCCGAGAATTTGGGCAACCCCTGACCCATAGGGGTCCTCCCCAAGCCAGCCGTACCCTTGGAAACCTCCGGTCCAACCTCGGACCCTCACCCCATCGCAGGTCCACCTGCGGACCCGAGTTTGCCAACGCGAGTGAGTCCGCTTATGTGACATGACCAAATCGTTGGGATGCTTGCAATTTAGGACCTAGGTTGTGTCACATCAAATGGAGTCAATTGTGCAAGTGGAAGCAGATCAAATTATGTGGATGTGACATTCTGGGTGTTGCTTGAACATCAGACAACGTTGGTGTCGCCCTAGGACACCAATATACATAAGAAGCATGAGCTCCAGTTGAAAAAATCGGGGCAAGCAAGCAGGCAAGTTGAGAAGAGAGCTGAGGAGAGAACGAAGAAGGTGATAGCTTGCTGTCCAAGCTACTCATCTTCCTGATGCTGTCGGCGTGAGAGAAACAAGATAAAGATATTTCTCTTCCTCATGACGAGAGACCTCGGTGCAAGCAGAAGGGTTCACTGAAGCTCCATTCAAGATCCGTGAAAGCATTTAGCTTGATCATCCTTCTCTCTCAAGGGTAGCTGTGAAGACTCAACGAGAAGAAGGAAGCCAAGGATCTCTCAAGCACATTCCCAGACAAGAGACTTCTTTGTCATAGAGTTTTCATTACGATACTCTGTCTGGCCATATCTTTTTTAGTTTGATTTTCTTCTAAACAAACTTCATATCATTAGATCCCTACCTGCGTGTAGGAAGACAGAAGGTGTGGTCACCTGTCTGGGTGGTTTGGGTTGTGATCCCACAAGCTGTGTGACAGCGGAGTGTGAGAGTGTATCTCTTAGTTAGAAGCTGTGAATCAGCGGTTGTGCGTTGGCACTAGTGAATCCTCAATGTGTTGTGTGAGGGGTGGACGTAGGTCTCTAGATTGAGACTGAACCACCTTAAAGATCTTGTCTTGCGGTTTGTCTTCTCTCTCGTTCCAAGGGTAGAATCTTGATGGGACCATTTCCAGGCATCTTGTGTGTATCTAGCTTCTTAGATATTAGCTAATATCTGCCTCATTATCTATTGTGTTAGACTTAGTTTTTATTTCCGCAAAGAAGGGCAAAAGGGGGCTGATCTATTCACCCCTCCCCTCTAGATCTGCCTATCACCACTCAACACGTGGTATCAGAGCTAGTCTCTCTGTATGTGGTCTACCGACCTTGAGAGATCTAGTGATATGGCTTCTAAAGGTCCTATGGCTGAAGAACATTCCATAAATAGGCCTCCCTTTTTCACTGGGACAAATTATCCTTACTGGAAAAATCGCATGCAGGTATTCATTAGAGCCCAGGATCATGAAGTCTGGCGAGTGATCAGTAAGGGACCATTTGAGCTCCCTCCTGATGAAGATACCTGGACTAAAGAACAAATCAGGCAATCAACTTTGAACTGGGGTGCCATGCATATCATGCAGTGCTCCCTTCATCCAACTGAGTACTCAAGGGTGTCAACTTGCAAAATCGCAAAAGAAATGTGGGACCGCCTTGAGGTAATATATGAAGGGACACAGCAGGTACGTGCAACCAAAGCTAATATGTTGGTATCTGAATATGAGAAGTTTAGAATGAAATCTGATGAGTCCATTTCGGACATGTATGCTAGGCTAACCTCGCTCACTAATGGCTTGACTGAGCTAGGTAAGACCTACATAGAGTAGGAGATAGTAAGAAAGATTCTAATATCACTAACTCCTATCTGGCATACAAAGGCCACTGTGGTTGAAGAATCAAAAGACCTAACCACCATCAAAGTAGAAGAACTCATAGGGTCCCTGATGACCTATGAGATGAATGTGAAAAACAAAGAGGCTGAGGTAAGTAAAAAGAAGCCTCTGGCCCTCAAAGCTGGACCAAGTACCAAGGACCTATCTGATGATGAAGAGCCTTCAAGTAGCAACACTGAAGAAGATGAAGTTGCCCTATTGACAAGAAAGTTCAAAAGGTTTTTAACAATGGAAGGTACATGCTTCACTAAGAAGAAGCCCCAAGTAAAAAGAGGTTTCAGGCCAAGACCTGAAAATGCTAAAAAATGTGAAAAGCTTGTATGTTACTCTTATAGGAAACCAGGACACATCAAGTCTGAATGTCTTGAAGGTGCTATGAAAGCTATGCCCAGGTGGAAGAGCAATAAGAAGCCGGCCATGGTGTGCACTTGGAGTGATAAAGAAGAAGAAGAAACTGAAGATAACTCCTCTGAAGAGGATAAAGATGATCTCTGCCTAATGGCCAAAGAAGAAACTGACAGCGAGGTGAGCTCTCCCTTTGAACATTTCTCCACTGATGATTGGGAAGAAGCTTACTTTGAATTGATGAACAAATATGAAGTATACAGAAAAGAAAACAAAACCTTAAAAAAGAAGGTTGAATCATGTGGGCATGATAAAACTCTCAACGTAAAGACAATCTCTTTAGAATCTGAAATTGAAAATCTATGAAAAATGAATGAGAATCTTGAAGAAGGAAGAAAAGAAATGAGAGATTTGGAAGATGAAAATGAAAGGCTAAGAGATGAAATTGATGAATTGAAATTAAAAATGCAAATCTATGTAAAGGATAACAATCTGTGCAATGAAAAGTCTGAAGCCTTTAAAAAGGTCAATTCTCAACTGTTGAAAGAAAATGAGAAACTTCAAAAGGACCTAGCAGATAAACAAACCTGTAGTGCCCCAGAATTTATATAAGTAATTCTTGGATTATAAATGGAATTTTCTAGAATTTATTAAGAATTTATAAGGGCTAACTAGATTATTGAACTAATAAATGGGTTATAATGCCCAATAGTGTTAAATAATTAGCCTAGCCTATTCAAGTAAGACTCAAAATGCTTAAGGACCAAGCCTATTAAGTTTGGCCCATATTCTAGAAGGTTATTTTGCTTATTCACAGATTTTAAAGGATAAATATCCCTTAATTAGATAATTATATAGATAAAATGAATAAAAGAGTTTTATTAATTTGAAATTCTACACACATTGGCTGTAACGGTCTATCGGGCGACCACCACATGCATATAACGCATCCGGACTGGACCATCACACCCTGTTAATTCCGTAAGTTGAAGAACTTGTAAAAAGGTGGGATCTTTGGGATCCTATATGCAAGAGACCTAATTAGGAGAACATGTAAGGTTACTAGGGACTCTTAGGGATCAGGTTTTGGCCAACTAAGGACTCTAGAATTGATCTAATCCTCAAACCCTAGCCAAATCCCTATAAATAAGACCCAGTTCTGAACTGAGCGACCCTTACTTTTGGCTCGTGAAGAATCAAGGTAAGGAGATAGAATTTCTAGTAAGTTCTTTTGAACTCTTTATTTCTAATACTAAGGTCTAGCAACTCTCAAAATTTCATGATATGATGTTGAGTATCCAAGGAGTTAGAGGCTTCGAAAGTTACTGGTACGACCTTAGCAATCCAAGAAACTGAACGAAAGTCCTCTGAAGATCAGGAAAATAGAGGAGCTAAACGAGGTAATTAGAGATTAATGCTTTAGAACTTTTTTTTCCCCTTAGATTCATCTTCTTAACCTCCAAATTTCACACCTTTAGGTCAGGAGATTGAAGAGATAGAGCGACGTGAAGTTGCTGAAAAACTACAAGAAGAAGGGAACTAGGGCGTGTCTTGAAGACCCAAATTAGAAGTTTAAGGCCTAGGGAAAAGGTAGGTCATCTCATGAACGGAAAAAATAACATGTTAGGGATAAAAGCCTGTGATTTTGATTGATTACATGCATTATAGATTATGAATTTCATGTCTTAGCAAGATCATGCATACATGCATACCTTTAGCCTAACCAAAGATAAAAGATATCATCTTGATCATTCACTGCGACTGATGCATGTATCTGGCCTTTACTTCATTTATCATGACTAGATTAGTTAGTAATTATGATTCTTCTTACATGGACAGAGTTCCTTATTTTTATTGTCAGCAGAAGCTCTAACGGATTAGGGTAGGACCGTCACATGACTGTAACGGCCTTACGATAAGCCGTCACACTCTCTGTTGTGTTTAAATTATTCTATTGTCTCTGACGCACCATAGTAGGAGCGTTACAATACTGTAACGCCCCCCCGACAAACCGTCACACGACTGTAACGTGCCTATGCTAGACCGTTAGAACACTGTTCTCTGTCAACTCGAGACAGAATGGAAATTAGTCAAGTCTACTTATAAATAAGCCTAGTTATCTATGTTTTGACCTAATATCATGACTTTGAGTTTAATTATTGATTTATGATAGGAATTGCATGATTATAAGTCTTTTAAGTTATTTTGAGTTATGTGAATTTCATTGGCTAAACTCTAATAGTTTGTATTTAAAGTATGATTTCAAAAGATGTATTGACAGAGTTTATCATGGTTTCACATGGTTTCACAGTTTTTTCTATCTATAGAGTCATTTTCTTTAAGTACATGGCATATATTCTGATATAAGGCCATTAGTTCACACTTTGCACTATAGGAACATATTCTTGAACATGAGTATCTCTCTATTAGATATTCCTTCCAATGGACTAAAAAATCTTGTTTCAAGGCCTCCGTAATTCTCCGCGAGCCTGGGGTTCCCACTACGACGCTGAGTTGGTTGTACTTTGAAAGCCCAATCATTAGAAAACACTATCAATGGTTTCTGGTTTTCAGATATGTAACGGATCAAGGTTGGACCGTCAGGCTCATCTAACGGCCCAATAAACGACCGTCACATGTACTGAGTCCATCTTTATTTCTTTCAGATTCAGACCATTGTAAAGGCCCAATACTGGAGCGTCACGTTATGTAACGGCCCAATACAAGACCGTCACAATTCTATATTTTGTTAACCCAAGGTTTGACCCACGGGTTAATATTCTAAGGTTCCTAGATGGATTGATAATGGTCTAGGACTTGTCAAGATACTTAATTTAATTTATGGAAAATAAGGAATGTACCGTTATGCTACCAAATTATTTCAATGAGCATAACATAGTATAAGTCATTCTTGATCTTTCATATTCTAAATGGAAGCGTTCAGTCATTGATTATTATTATCATGAGCTTATTGAACTTATGACATTCTTGGCCATACTTTATTGTTACATGCGTGGAAATAGCTTGATTTATACTTGAAGATGCGATCGAGCACTGATTGTGTTCAAGGGCTCTATGCTAGTCCCCTCGGCTGATTACCGAAAACATACTATTATAAACCATGGGGTATGATGCTACTGGCATCGCATTGCGCTGGGAGTACTTTCTCTATAAATAAGTGAAAAGCCACGACATCATGAAATTACTTGTACATGACTTTCTTGCTTGTTACATGATATTCCACAGAAATTCACCAAATACTTGCTCATAAGCAAAAGATGTTTGGATGATGACTACGTGGTCTTGATAGTACATTCTCATTACATTCTTGTTCATGAAAGGCCATGCTACATTCTTGTTCATTCTTGCTACATTCTTGCTAGTTCATACTTGTTCATTCTATCTTACATGATCGTCTTGCTACTTTGGTTTAATGGCATGATTGATCGCATTCACATGATTTTACCTTATTTCTCTAGAGCTAAAATGCTAATTACTTTAATAGTGCTAATCATGTTGATGCGAAGATACCTACTGGGCAAGTGTGCTCATTACCTATTTCCAATCTTTTTCAGGAGATGGAAGTGATACGAATTTAGATTCGGGTTATACAAGTAGCGGGTCTGAGAGCGAATGAAAGTAATACCCGATTGAGAGAGAAGACTTAGGAAAGTCAATATTGTTTAGATCGAGTCTTTGTAATTTCTTATTTCTTGAGTCTAGCATGATGAAGATAAGTTGAAATAGTGATTGTATTCGAATGTTTGATTTGATTATTAATGAAAGTTGAAGTTAAGTAAATACTGTGCAATTATATTTACGTGTGTGATTGTCTTGCGCTCTGATCGTTCTTGCTTACAAGAGGCTTACCATGCCTACTGTTCACGTTCCTCAAGCGAGTCTTCCGCTGTAATAAAGGCTCGGGGCGTAACAAAACCTCTCTTGAAAAATTTGTTGATGGAAGTGAAAACTTGAATGCCCTGCTAGGAACCAAAAAAAACTTCAACAGAGAAGGGCTAGGATATGAGCCTACCAAAAAGAAAACATTTGGGCTGAAGACCACCACTTTTGTGTCATCTTCCGAAGCATCAACCTCCAAATCAACACACCAAGAAAACGTTGAAAATAAGGGAAAAGAAAAGATAGAAGAACCAATCAACAAAACTTTCCAACAACCTAAAAAGGTTCACAAACAATCCCAAATAGGTCGACAACCGTCCAAGCCTCAGCCTGCACATCATAAAGGAAGAGACAGTTACAATGCTAGAACAGGTCGTGACATTCCATGGAACATGTCGACACCCACCAGGTCAAATGCCCAACAATATCCCAGGTTTGCACCAACAGGTCGACAGTTTCCATACAGGAGGTCGACACACCTCGTACCCAGAAATAGTTATAGACGGACTGAACAGTGGACAGGTCAAGACTTTGCCTTCCACAGAACGACACCTCCATGGGTAAGAAATAATAATGCTCCCTATGGTCATAGGTTCACTCAACCCCAATGATCTAGGCAATATGACACCTCCTATTCATCTAGACCAATAAATTAGAACAGATGGTCTAATCAACAATTCTTCTCCACCACTTCCAAAACCCACAAAGTCCAAAAGACTAAAGAGAAGAAAATTCAGAACTCCCAACAAAGCAAAGATGCTAAGAAAGTTTTGATTTCAAAATCAGTCTTATCCTGCTTTACAGAAATAAAAAAACTATTGGGACCCAACTGTCCTTGGGTTCCAAACATTGTCACTTAATTCTTTGTATAGGAGTGTCTTGCAGCCATGCACAACCGTTGGTATCTTGACAGTGGCTGCTCAAGACACATGACTGGAGACAAAAGTTGAAAGGAAGTTAGACATGTCACTTTTGGAGGAAACAACAAAGGAAAAATCAATGGTTCAGGTAAAGTTGGTAAGAACCCCTCCAACTCAATTGATAATGTATGACTTGTTGATGGTCTGGAATACAATTTGCTAAGCATTAGCCAACTATGTGATAAAGGTCATACTGTAGTTTTTGACTCAAATGAATGTAGGATCTTACAACCTAATTCAAGTGAAACCAAGTTTTCTGGTAAAAGAGTCAATAACGTATACATGATTGACTTAGATGACCCTGCTCACATAAATCATTGTCTTGCTGCACCAAAATCTAAACTAGCTTGCTTGTGGCATCGCAGACTAGGTCATGTTAGTTACAATACTCTTCATAAATTGGTGAAGCATTCCATTGTCAAAGGTCTGCCTGAAATTAAATTCAAGCTGAACACTAAGATTTGTGATGCATGTGCTCAAGGAAAACAGACTAGAAAGTCATTCAAAAGAAGAACTGAAAACTCATCATCTAAACCACTTGAACTAATCTATATGGACTTGTTTGGTCTAACCAAAATTGCTAGCTTAAGTGGTAAAAGATATGGTTATGTCTTGGTAGATGACTTTACTGGATTCACTTGGGTATTCTATCTTGCACATAAAAATGATGCCTTTGATGAGTTTCAGGAACTGTATATGCAAGTGAAGCAAGATGGTAGGTTTAAAATTTCCAACATTATTTTAGATCAGGGTGGTGAATTCAACAATGCTGACTTTGAAAATTTGTGTAGGACTGAAGGAATCATCCGCAAGTTTTCATCACCACGGACTCCTGAGCAAAATGGGGTAGTTGAGAGGAAGAACAGAACTCTCATAGAGATGGCATGCATAATGCTTGATGAAAGGCATCTACCAAGGAGATTTTGAGCAGAAGCGGTAAACACTTCATGTTACATCATCAATCATTCAATGGTAAGGCCTCTCACCAAAATGACTCCATATGAGTTGCTGAAAGGTAAAAAACCATCTCTCTTTCACATGAAAGTGTTTGGGTCAAAATGTTTTGTTCATAACAATGACAAAAGAGTTCTGGACAAGTTTGAGTCGAAGAGTGAAGAAGGGATATTTCTTGGGTACTCTGACAAGTCTAGAGCTTATAGAGTCTATAATCTTAAGACCCTTTGTGTGGAAGAATCCCCTCACATCACTTTTGATGAGATTGATCACAACAACTCTTGTAGGGAAGATGAAGATGGGCAATTCCTGAACATAAGAGGAAAAGAGGAACTTCCACTAAAAGAGACACAAGCAAATGAGGACCAAGGAGAACCAAGTAATACTCCGGTCACCGAAGCAGATGAAGGTAATGCTCAACCTGATCTAAGAGTGTTAAAAGATCATCCTTTGGAAAACATCGTAGGTAATCTGCATGACCGAACCAAAACTAGGTCTCATTTCAAAATTATGGATGAAATTGAACAAATTGCTCTTGTATCTCAAACTGAACCCAAAAATATTGTAGAGGCCCTAAAAGATGAAAACTGGATCAATTTCATGCATGATGAATTAAACAAGTTTGAAAGAAATAAAGTATGGCATCTTGTTCCAAGGCCTAAAGAAAAATCAGTCATAGGAACAAAATGGGTGTTCAGAAATAAACTAAGTGAAGATGGAAAGATAGTAAGAAACAAATCTAGATTGGTGGCTCAGGGGTATAATCAAGAATTTTGCATAGATTATGAAGAATCTTTTGCTCATGTTGCTAGACTTGAGGCTATTAGAATTTTGCTAGCATTTACATGTTCTCATAAAATCAAACTGCAGCAAATGGATGTTAAGAGTGCCTTCCTATATAGCCTTATTAAAGAAGAAGTTTATGTAGAGCAACCCCCCGGTTTTGAATGCACATATTTCAAAGATCATGTTTATAAGTTGGATAGGGCTTTGTATGGCTTGAAGCAGGCACCTAGAGCTTGGTATGACAGACTAAGCTCATATCTCACCGAACAAGGGCACTCAAGAGGTAATGTAGATCAGACACTATTCACCAAGAAACAAGGTAAAGATATCTTGATAGTTCAGATTTATGTGGATGACATAGTGTTTGGGTCCACTAAACCTCAAATGTGTGAAGAGTTTGCTAAACTCATGACCAATGAATTTGAAATGAGTCTAATGGGTGAGCTTCAATTCTTTCTTGGCTTGCAGATTAGTCAAAGCAATGAAGGCTGCTTTATCAATCAAGCCAAGTATGTGAAGGAGTTGCTGAAAATGTTTGATCTGACCAACTGTAAGCCTTTAGGAACTCCAATGGGGACTGCCACTTCATGGATGCAGATGAACAAGGTATTCTTGTAGCTGCAAAGAGATATAGAGGTATGATTGGATCATTGCTCTATTTAACTGTATCTAGACCAGACATTCAGTTCAGTGTTTACCTTTGTGCTAGATTTCAGTCTAGTTCTAGAGAGTCCCACCTGACTGCTGTCAAGCGTATCTTTAGATACCTTGCTGGCACTCAAGGATTGGGACTATGGTATCCTGCATCTTGTGAACTTTCACTTATTTCATATTCAGATGTAGATTATGCATGATGCAAACTGGACCGCAAGAGCACTAGTGGCTATTTCCAATTTCTCAGTGGGTGTTTGGTTTCTTGGGCTTCCAAGAAACAGCACTCGGTTGTACTCTCAACTGCAGAAGCAGAATATGTTACTGCATGGAGTTGTGGCACCCAAGTACTGTGGATCAAACACCAACTCCAAGACTATTTAATAGATCTTGGTTGTGTACCCATTCTGTGTGATAACACAAGTGCTATAAATCTTACAAAAAATCCAGTCATGGACTCTAGGACTAAACACATTGAAATTAGGCATCACTTTATAAGAGATGAAGTCCTCAAAAATTACTTTGAGCTCCATTTTGTAGACTCAGAAAATCAGATTGCAGACATCTTCAGAAAACCCTTAAGCAATGACAGGTTCACAACCCTAAGGGGAGAGCTTGGTCTATGCAGACCTCAGTCCACTCAAGTTTGAGCTCTCAATTCCTCCTTTAATGATCTGTTTATTCGTCTTCACCATGATTGAAACAAGCATATCTGATTTGATTTAGATCTGGTCCATTTGGTGTACGAACCTTGTCTTGAATGATGGTCACATTCAGGGGGAGCTTGCCTGTACTTATGAATGTATTTAATTGAACATCATCTTGTGACTGCATGGTATATCAAATGTTGAGAAGTGAAATGATAGGTTACGTCTGTCAGGAAACTCTCCTCATGCGTGAGGATAGGCCTCCGCCAATTACCATGAGTCAGAATTGCATATTGCTATCTGCATAGTTGATCTCTAGTGCGTAAACATGTTTAAAACTTTAGCATCAAATCAAGCATTTCTCAGTGATAGCAACAGGTAAAACCCTTCTTGAATGGCTGTCTGAAAGAAGAAAGTCAGAGGCATTGACAGTAAAAGATGGCAGGTGTCTGTCAGAAATGAAGAATCACAGAAGGTAGCAGAGAACAGTTTGATGTACTGATATGTCTCGAGACATGCTGAACCATGCATGTTGAAAAGGTCAACACCTTATTGATATGTGTCGAGACATACAGCTTAGAAATTGGTGTTCAGATCGACACCTACAAGTCATGTGTCGAGACTGTCTCACTATCGCTTTGGTTTTGAAGAACAAATGGAGAGTTTCCTTGGCTCCCTCTTCCCATTGCTTCTTTCATTTTTACCTCAAATCTCTTGCCTCTGAACCTTCACTTTTCACCTAGCATCAAGGGAGGGGGAGTTGAGAATGTTTTTAATTCATCTATACAACCCTGGGTGAGTCCTGTTGTATTACTCCTGTTAAAGAAATGGTTTCTTATTTATAATTCTCATTTTCGTGAATCATTGCATTGAGCTTTACTAAACTTGCACTCATAATGGGATTGAAACATTTCTTAAGTCCTTGAAAATGACCTTTGCCCTTGTGTCTGAAAGTTCACTGCATCTAGGCTTCTTGACTTTTGAAATGATTGTCATGTATTGTCCTTAAACATGTTTCTAACGTGAAGTCAAGTTGAGAATACACCCTCTAGAAACCATGTTGCTATAATTTCAGAGCAATGACCTCTCTTCAGAGAAATTAGATCCTCCATTAATGAAATGAAGGATAATCTAGTCATGATGGGGAAAGTCAACTCTATTCAAATGAATTCAGAAAGATAAGTTACACTGAGTAACCAGGGACTCTGGCGTCTAAACAACGTGTTTCCTTGAGTCAAAAAGTGAATGCTATATCGGGCTGGTTAATTAATTAAAAAAATGGTTGGGGGTTGACTCTACAACATGCTTCAAAACAAAAATGGTTATTGTTTATTTTCAATACTTGCTTATCTTCTTTTCCAATCATGCTAAATGAATGTGATGAGTAAGTAAAATGGGCTTGGTTCTATTCTCTTAATTTCTCAAATGTTCAAATCATATTATCTGTTGCAAAAATAGTTTTTCTCAAACGTTTGTTACTCAAAACTGAGCTTATAAGCTTTAAACCGTTGGAACTTAACATAGGGGCATATACACCATTTCTAATTTCAGGGTTGTCTTTTTCAAAAGTAAAAATCTCAACTTTCCCCATTTAACTCGACGGTGAAAATCAATTTCTCACCCCTTCTTTATTTTCAAACCCTACCTCTCTCTCTCACACTCGCTCTCCGATGATCCTGCACACTCTCTCCATGGAGGTCGACGCCCTCGCCCTATCTCCATTCTGTTGTGCTCGATAGCCCTCGCTAGCTCTCGCACTCCCTCCGTCTCCTCTCCCATCCTTCTGTCAACTGTCCATGGTGTTGAGTTATGGTTTTGATGATTGTTGTAATTGTTAAGTTATGGTTTTGATGATAACTAAGCTTAATGTGTGATTACGTGATGATAACTAAACTTATAGTTGATTATACATGTTTTTGATGATTGTGTTCATTCATCTTGTTATTTATGCTGGTTGCATATGCTAGTTTTACAAGAGGCAAGAGGTTTCATAACATCTTTAATGTCAACAAGCATACAATTAACCCTGACTATCTTGCATGCATGATCAAACTCATGGTAGTCACCTGGTGAACCAAAACTTTGCTCCTCTACAACCCAAAACAGGTGGTATATGTCATTTACTGTCAAGGACGATTGGTGAGACTCTCACCTTGTCTTAACATCGATCTTACCTTGTGTATCTCATATATACACCTCATTCATGCACACTCAACATGAAACCATTCTGGCCATCGTGCGCCCTTGCCCCCGGATCGACCTGCGCACACTCAACATGAAATGCTCAAATGGTCTAATGCATAAACTAAGTTGAATTCAATCTCAAAATGCATGGATTTGATATGGACTAGAAGCTCTTGACTTATGAACATAGTTTTCTGGGCTTAACTACTCATTTTTTAGGTTTACCAAAGTCCGGTCGACCTCCGGACCAATCCCGGTCGACCTGAAATAACAGCACCCCAAAGTCTACAGGCTCTGCCTCTAGCGGTCGATCGCCCATGGGCGTCCGGTCGACCGCCCCTGCCAGAATGAACCGAGCTGCAGTCTGAAACTTCTAGGTCGACCGCCAGCTTACTCCGGTCGACCGCCAGCCCCGAGCCCCCTTTTGTTGACTTCGTGTTTCAAGCTCGAGGAGAGGTCTTTCTACCCATTTGTTTAATCCCAATGACCCCAATCTCACCATGTTTTGTGGATCTGGTCTGGGGCTTGTTTATGGACCATTCAAGGGCTATAAAACATATCATTTGGAGCCATAAACCCTAAGAAACCAGGAGAACTTCAAGGGAGATCAAGGTGGCTCAAGGGAGAAGAAGAAGAGGAGTGCTACTGTAGCATGAACAGTAGTTCGTGAATCAAAACTCCATCCAATAGCTAAAGATCCAAGGTCCATTTTGAAGCCTTCGTCCTCCAATGAATTGATGAAGCAAGCAACCAACAAGAGAGATCAAGGGGCAGGCTATCAAGGCAAATAGAAGGCTACTACAACTCTCATAAGCATACTCCATCTAGTAAGTTCTTCATCCAACTGGAGTCATTCTAGCACCATATGAAGCCAAGGAACTTCCGATCAAGAGAAGAAGCAATTCAAGAGTTTCAAGAAGAGATCAAAGGAAGGTTGTTCAAGTGAAGAAGGAAGAGTACTGTAGCCGTGAACAGTACTCCGTGCAAGAAAATCTACATCAAATACAAGGCCATTCAAGTTGAGTCTCAAGTCATTCAAGTGAAGAATGAATCAACGCAAACATCCGGAGCATACACTCAGGGGGAGCCTAAATCAGGAGCATTCTAAACTATGCATTATTATGTTTCAAGTTCATATTTGTGTTTTGTATAAACTGTGAACTTGTGTGTGTGTGGATCGTTGTTAGATCTGTGGTCGTGTGTGGTCATCGTGTTCCTTTCGTCTGTGCGTAGGTCTTCTTAGATCTACGTGTGTGTGTGGTTTTATCCAGATCTTAGTGTTTGTGTGTGTGGAGTGCTGCACTTGTCGTAGCGTGTGTGTGTCTTGTTGATCCACTTGTTGGATCGTGTTGGAGACCTCGTCTCCGTTTGTGTGTGTGTGTTGGGGTGCATACCCGTGTGTGTGGGCAGGCGTCATCCTGCGTGTGTGGTTGGAGTGTCGTCTCCGTTTAGGGATTTATCCCCAAGTGAAGCCTCACCCGGTTTGGTGACGGGGTGGACGTAGGATTGCCGTCGTTGCATCCGAACCACCTTAAAAACCGCTGTGCATTGTGCTTGTTTTGTGTGGCTTGCTCCATTTCCTCTATCTCCATTCTACATAAACGTTAGTTTAAATTATTATTCTGAATTTATCTTCGTATATCTTGCATAATCTATATCTTATCATATAAAGTTTGATAAATCTAATTTGTGTTCAAATACCTTTGAATCTCTTAACTAGCTTTGTATCACATATTTTATAAAAGCCCAAAAGTTTTCTTAAAATTGGTAAACACCCAATTCACCCCCCTCTTGGGTGTCATTGATCGCGGGACTTCAATTGGTATCAGAGCCATGTTCTAATTTCATTGATCTAACGACCTAGAGTGATTCAGATCAATGACTACCATTATGTATACATTGAATTCTCCACCGGTGTTTGATGGTTGTAATTTTGATTTGTGGTTAGGAAGGATGTGCAGTCCAGTCAACTCATATGATCCTAAGCTATGGAAGCTTATCTCACATGGTCCTTATGAGTTGCCTAAAGATAAATCTGTCTGGACCGCAGATTCCTAGCTTAAACATGATCAAAATTGTTTCGTTCTAAAATTGCTTATTGCTGCAGTTGATTCTAATCATTTCCCTTTTGTCTCCCATTGCAGATCCGCGAAGGATATCTTGGTTGGCTTAACCAAAGTCCGGGAAGGGCATGAAGATCAATGTCTTGTGGCAGGCACGAGTGATCAAGGGAGTGATCAGCAAGTTGACTCAAGCTCAAAGGTAAATTTTGATTCTGATAATGAAGATGAATTTAGCTATGAGGAGTTATTGATTGCATATGATGAGCTTGTTGATAAATATGAGAAGGTTAAGTCTGAAAATAAAAAAATTGAAAAAGAATGTTGGACAAAATAAATGTGATTCTCCATGTAAAGAATGCTCGCACTTGAAGGAATTGATTGATGGTCATGTGTTTGACATTGGAATTCATAAAGATCAAATTTCTTCTTTGAGAAATGAAAACAAAGAGCTGAGAGAGAGAGTAAGTCTTATGAACAATGGTCAAAATGAGTTTGCTCATGATAAAAATCTTGAAATAGAAAATGAGAAACTGAAGGAATTGAATAGAACCATTTCTGAAAGATTACTTACTTTTGAAAAAAGGAAATCTATGAATATTGATAAATCTAAAAAAGTACATGCTTTGTTGCAAGAAATTGAAAGTCACAAAACGATCAATGCTACTTTACATGAACAAGTCAACTCTTGTGAAAATAAACTTCCTTCCTATGAATTGCACATTGCATCTCTTGAGAAAGAGATTATTGACTTGAATGCTTCATTGTCTAGATTTATGAATGGTCAAGAAAATTTGGACAAATTATTGGGGACGAAAGTAAATTTTCAAAGGGAAGGGCTGGGTTTTAATCCTATGAACAAAAAGAAGTTTGAAAATAAAGTTTTTACATCTTTTGTGCACAGTTCAAACATAGCCAGTACATCAAATGGGTCCCCAAATCAATCTTCTTCACAGACAATAAAAAGATCAAATGAAAATCTGAAAAAGAAAAATCATGTTGCACACACACACGCATCCATAAAGAAAATCAATTTGCATCAAAAATCCAAAAATGTTGCTAGCACCTCCATGCATGTTGAACATACCTCTTCCACACACACACAACCAATTAGAAAGAAACTCACATGTTTTTATTGTGGAAAACATGGACATGCTATGCATAATTATTTTATTATGAAGAATAATGATTTGAGAGCATGTAGAAACCAAGTTATTTTAAAAAATGCAAAGAAAGCCTTCACCATAAAATCTTCAATGCATTATAATCACTGTGGTAAAAGGAGTCATACAACTTCACACTGCTGGTTATTGTTGAAGAGAAAGAACTCCTACTCAACACATCATGCTCACACACACAAATCAGTAGAACCCATGAGAAGAAAGAAGATGATGTCACGTGCCGTCTACTATCACTTTGGCAAATCTGGAAATGTTAAGTATGATTATTTTCTTGTGAAAGATGATGATTTGAATGTTGTTAAGGAGTGGAAGCCACGTGCCAAGAATGCTGCTAATCCACAAGGACCCAAGATGATTTGGGTACCTAAGAATGCAAATTGAGAAATCTGTTTTGCAGGAGTACCATGGAAATGGAAAGTATGGCATCTATTTTCATCAAGAAGGTAAGGCATACGAGTCAAGTGACTCAAGCAAGGTTGGAAGAAAAATCAAAAACTGAATTTGATTTCTCAGGTGATATCCCTCTCACTCTCTCCACTAAAAGTGTTATGTCATGTTTTACCATGTGCTGTATAGTTATGTGATCATGCATGAGTCTGTACATGCATTCCATCCATAGATAGTTACATACCCTTGTGCATATCATCCTCATATAGCATCTTGTTGAAGTGGAGTTTTTGAAACCGTCAATAAATCTCGCTGCATATATTGAGTTTGCATAAGCCTTCACGTACTGTCATGCATAAATTGAATATTATGAATTCATGTCATAATGCATAGCAATCCTCCTACCTTCACCACCCTTGACTACATAGTATATCAAATGGTGACATGTGGAGGGACAAGTTACGCATGTCTGAAAGTTATCACTACGCGTGAGGTGATCTTCAGATCTAAGTTCTCCGACCAGTACTATGAGTCAATCAGTCACAGGCTACACATGTCATTAGATTTTTTACGGAGCATATCACAGTCATGCACACATTGAGGGGGAGTCATTAGATTCATCATGTGGGTTTAACATTTAGGTTCACACATGAGTCATGCATTGCATCTAGAACTATCTAGGGGTGTTGGTTGTTAAAATTATTTGTCATGTCATTATAAATAAATTTGAATCGAAACTGATAAATCAAATATTATTGTCCTTGGATGCAGATCATACTCCCAAAAGCCAAATGATAATGGGCTAGTCATGACCAGGCTTGAATCAATTAAGGAACACCTTGTAAGGATAAAAATGTTAAGAAATTTCCTCCACCATCACCCAGAGATAGGAAATGATTTTGATGAGTACCCAAGGCATGGTATGAAAGGCGCACATCTCTTTTGACTGGGAATTGGTTGAATGGGTAAGGTTGATTAAACACATCTCATGAGGCAAATCAGGTAAAAGACACCTTTGTGGTTCAAGCATATGTGGATGATATCACTCTTTAAACTACTAATAATGCCTTTTCTGAACAATGTGCAGGGATTTTTTACAAGGAGATTTTGCTATAAGCCTCGTGAATGAACTGAATTTTATTCGTCTTTGGATTGTAGGTGGAAGGCTTGGATCAAAATGGATTCTCAAGGCAAAGGTATGAAAAGTAAAATCTGAAGTACTAACCGTTGTGGGGTTAGCAATCTTAGTGCATGAAGGCTTTCGATCTTGTCATCTAAATTAAGGTAATTCAACCTCGTTAATTCATGCAATGGTATTTTGTCAGTTGTTGACACTTTAGGATGACAGGTATTGTTTCAAAACTTGAATTGTCATTCACTAGTCTGCTGTGATGAACTTGTCTAACTGGCTTGAGAAGTGTGTATTGAATATTTCTTATTTTGAATTACACTATCACACCTGAATTTAACTGCATATCTGGTATATCAAATGGTATTTGTGAAAGAGTGGATTGTGTCCACTTGGAAGCATTCTCTATGCGTTGAGCTGGGTCTTTGGACTAAAATCTCCGTCTCGTACCGGATTTTAAAAATCGTGACTGGCTTGTGATTGGTGGAGTTATGAATGAATCCTTGAGCTGAGTTCTTTAAATTAAAAATATGTTTCTAATCAAATGATTCAAACATGTAGCTTCTTGATGATTTCTAATTTCAAAACTTGTGAAATGCTCTTGAATATCTGATTTTGAACAATTCTGTAAATTGGGTTGCATTGCTTAATTTTGATCATTTATGCACCCTTATTCATAAAGGCTATGTCATGAAAAATGTTGTTGACACATTAATATAATGTGAATGCTCCAATGTCAAATTTGCCTCAAGGTTTGAAGATCAACTCCTCCTATACTACATTTGCATCTTGCATCACATGCTCATCTAGGCATAGGTTGCACGAATTAGGATGAATTCATGCATTAGCTGAAGTTAGTTCATTCATTTGGTATCAGAAGTTTTGCACCACATTGCATTCTATCTTGGCATGTTGCATTTCATTACTATATGATCAAGTTGCATTGCATCAGTACTCATGCATTAGCTGCATTCACTTCATTCAATTGGTATCCATTTGTTTGGCATCAATTGCACATTTACATTGCATGTTGCATACATTCCCTCTGTGTGCTTGCTTGATATTATATGTTATTCACCCCATCCCTTGGCATTTCTATGGCCTTATATCTTGTTGATAAATAATACTACATTTGAGTTATTATTGGAGTGTTTCATATCGTACACTCTGGGAGAGTTTATATTTCATAAGTGCATCTATTTAGGGGGAGTTCCACTGTTATGTATTCATGATATTTTCGGTATACATGCTGAATCAAATTTGCACACTTCATGCACAAAAGGTGAAAATGAGTGTTAAAAATAAGGATATATGAATTTCTTTTTAACACTCTCGAGATGTTAAACTTACTGCATGTATGTTAAAGAAACAGTTGAGGAAAAAGTAGCCTACCTATCTTTGTTTAAAAATCTCGAATGAAAATAAACGGCAGAGCAATGCTAAGTCTCATTGAGTAAATTGGGCACATGTCACCTGAGACGTGTTGTTGTTCATATCTGAAAAGTGTTGACTAGTATCTCTATTCAAAATGAGGTGAAATGGTTCAGTATTCTGAGTAACCGGGGATTCTGGCATGAGCTCCATGCGTCTACTCGCGTAAAAAGGGATTATTTGAACCTGATCACTCTTGAAAAATTCTGACTGTCATGTGATATTGGTTGAGTTGAAAAATGATGGTGAAAACTCATTGTGGTAAAGCGTAGCCTCCAATACGATGTTCTCCAAATAAAATTACAGTCTGTAAAATGTCTCCTTATGTTAATCTGAAAATATGAATATCCATATTGCAACTATCATCCTTCATGTTTCTCACTTACACATCTGGAAATTTGATTTAATATGTATTCAAAAAATTGATTGAATGCTTTAGCAATTGCATGAATCTCCTATATGATTGCATAACTTCCCATGTGCTACACATGTGCATTCCGGTTGTCATGACTCTCTTGCATCTGTCTTATACCCATTCCCTTCTTATATAAGTGCGGGGGAGCTGTGTTGCATGTATATATACGTATTTGTTTGATAGGTCTTAATCATCCCACATGTCATCCCTTGCATATGTTGCATTTCATGCATTTCAAACCAAAATATAAAAATCAGAAATTTGAAAACCAACGACAATTCTTTTGGTATGCCCTCCTGCTGTTGCTTGTTGTGAAAATCTGCCATGGGATCTAGATTTTGAATGCTATCATGCTGAACACCTCATCTTGTAAACATCTTGCTCCACTGGTTCATATCCCTGAGACCAATCACCACCTTCAAGTGACTATTTTTACTTTGGTTTGTATCATATTGATTGGTGAGACTAATTACCCATTGGTCTCCTTTGATTTGAATCATATTGCCTTGTTCGCCCATGATCTGCCCTTGCTTCTTCTGAATTGATATTGTTGATCATGTTATAGGGGGAGAAAGACTTGCATTATCCTGCTTTTTGATTATGTCAAAGGGAGAGAAAAATTGATGATTGTGTGTGACAAGGGGATTGTGTGTAACAAGGGGAGAAGAATATTTTGTGCCATTCTGTTATATCATCATAAGTTTATCATTAAGTTTGTCATCATCACTAAGTTTATCATCATCAAAAAGGGGGAGATTGTTGAGTTATGGTTTTGATGATTGTTGTAATTGTTAAGTTATGGTTTTGATAATAACTAAGCTTAAAGTGTGATTACATGATGATAACTAAACTTATGGTTGATTACACATGTTCTAGATGATTGTGTTCATTCATCTTATTATTTATGCGGGTTGCATATGCTGGTTTTACAAGAGGCAAGAGGTTTCATAACATCTTTAATGTCAACAAGCATACAATTAACCCTGACTATCTTACATGCAGGATCAAACTCATGGTAGTCACCTGGGGAACCAAAACTTTACTCCTCTACAACCCAAAACAGGTGGTATATGTCATTTACTGTCAAGGACGATTGGTGAGACTCTCACCTTATCTTAGCATCGATCTTACCTTGTGTATCTCATATATACACCTCATTCATGCACACTCAACATGAAACCATTCTGGCCATCGTGCGCCCTCGCCCGCGGATCGACCTGCGCACACTCAACATGAAATGCTCAAATGGTCTAATGCATAAACTAAGTTGAATTCAATCTCAAAATGCATGGATTTGATATGGACTAGAAGCTCTTGACTTATGGACATAGTTTTTTGGGCTTAACTACTCATTTTTCAGGTTTACCAAAGTCCGGTCGACCTCCGGACCAATCCCGGTCGACCTGAAATAACATCACCCCAAAGTCTACAGGCTCTGCCTCTAGCGGTCGATCGCCCATGGGCGTCCGGTCGACCGCCCCTGCCAGAATGAACCGAGCTGTAGTCTGAAACTTCTAGGTCGACCGCCAGCTTACTCCGGTCGACCGCCAGCCCCGAGCCCCCTTTTGTGGACTTCATGTTTCAAGCTCGGGGAGAGGTCTTTCTACCCATTTGTTTAATCCCAATGACCCCAATCTCACCATGTTTTGTGGATCTGATCTGGGGCTTGTTTATGGACCATTCAAGGGCTATAAAACATATCATTTGGAGCCATAAACCCTAAGAAACCAAGAGAACTTCAAGGGAGATCAAGGTGGCTAAAGCGAGAAGAAGAAGAGGAGTGCTACTATAGCATGAACAGTAGTTCGTGAATCAAAACTCCATCTAATAGCTGAAGATCCAAGGTCCATTTTGAAGCCTTCATCCTCCAATGAATTGAAGAAGCAAGCAACCAACAAGAGAGATCAAGGGGGAGGCTATCAAGGCAAGACGAAGGCTACTACAACTCTCATAAGCATACTCCATCTAGTAAGTTCTTCATTCAACTGGAGTCATTCTAGCACCATATGAAGCCAAGGAACTTCCGATCAAGAGAAGAAGCAATTCAAGAGTTTCAAGAAGAGATCAAAGGAAGGTTGTTCAAGTGAAGAAGGAAGAGTACTGTAGCCGTGAACAGTACTCCGTGCAAGAAGATCTACATCAAATACAAGGCCATTCAAGTTGAGTCTCAAGTCATTCAAGTGAAGAATGAATCAACGCAAACATCCGGAGCATACACTCAGGGGGAGCCTAAATCAGGAGCATTCTAAACTGTGCCTTATTATGTTTCAAGTTCATATTTATGTTTTGTATAAACTGTGAACTTGTGTGTGTGTGGATCGTTGTTAGATCCGTGGTTGTGTGTGGTCGTCGTGTTCCTTTCGTCTGTGCGTAGGTCTTCTTAGATCTGCGTGTGTGTGTGGTTTTATCCAGATCTTAGTGTTTGTGTGTGTGGAGTGCTGCACTTGTCGCAGCGTGTGTGTGTCTTATTGATCTGCTTGTTGGATCGTGTTGGAGACCTCATCTCCGTGTGTGTATGTGTGTGTGTTGGGGTGCGTCCCCGTGTGTGTGGGCAGACATCATCCTGCATGTGTGATTGGAGCGTCGTCTCCGTTTGGAGATTTATCCCCAAGTGAAGCCTCACCGGGTTTGGTGAGGGGTGGACGTAGGATTGCCGTCGTTGCATCCGAACCACCTTAAAAACCGCTGTGCAGTGTGCTTCTTTTGTGTGGCTTGCTCCATTTCCTCTATCTCCATTCTACATAAACGTTAGTTTAAATTGTTGTTCTGGATTTATCTTCGTATATCTTGCATAATCTATATCTTATCATATAAAGTTTGATAAATCTAATTTGTGTTCAAATACCTTTGAATCTCTTAACTAGCTTTGTATCACATATGTTATAAAAGCCCAAAAGTTTTCTTAAAATTGGTAAACACCCAATTCACCCCCCTCTTAGGTGTCATTGATCGCGGCACTTCACATGGCTCCACCAGTCACCCGCGACAAGAAGAAAGACGCGGCTTCATCCAAGAAGGCCGCAACCTCGAAAGCTCACACAGAGGGTCGATCCAAGAGCATTAAGGACCACCCAGCTACAGAACCAGCTAAGAGACGAGATGCCGAGGCCTAGGGCTCGAACAGTTAAAGGGTTTCACTGTCGCAACCAAAGCCCAAGCGGCCACGACTGACCGCCAAAGAAAAAGGGAAGGCCCAAGCTCCGTCAGTTCCTCTGAAGCCAAGTGATGCTATCCTTGCCAGGGAAGAAGAAGAAAGTGATCCCTCCCGGATACTCTTCCCTAGGTATGTTGATTTTGGTGACTGAGATATGCTTGTGTATTTTCCTGAGCTACTGCTGTTGTTTAAGTTCCAAGGTTGGAGACATTTTATGTCTGAGAACAGGGAAGACTACCCATTTCTAGTTCAGCAGTTCTACAAAAACTTGTTTTTTGATGAGAAAAAGAAAGTCCTTCGAACTGTAGACAAGGGGGTTTCCATCAAGCTTACAACTAAGTTTCTTCACAGAGCTTTACACATACCCCGGGATGGGGAGATAGAATCTGAGTTCCAGATTGACCTGTCTGCAGCTTACACCCTCCTGACTGGCAAGCCTAGAAATCCTCAGGATGACACCCAAGTTTTGTTAAAATCCTTTGACACCAATTGGTTTCCCCCACTGCAGCGTCTACTGCATCATATCTTCACTACCATGATTACCCCATAAGGGGGTGGCAGAAGTAGACTTATTGAGACACAGAGATTCCTTTTTTACTGTCTATTCAACAAATACCATGTTTGTCTTCCAGAAATCATGCTTCAGGTTATGGACAGTTGTACTCTCAACAGGCGTAGCCTGCCTTATGCTGCACACCTCACTGCCATCTTTCATAAGGTTGGCATCCCTCTTGACAAGGAAAAATTCATTTCTACTCCCCAGAGTAATGTCTACACCATGAGGTTCATCCAAAATTATATGCACTTCAAAAAGGAAGGTGACAAAATGGTGAGGAATCTACTGTTGTGTCCCCTGGTTTTGATGATAACAAATCACAAAACATTAGTAGATGTTTGAAAAAAATATCTAACTTAATTTGGTTTGATAAATTGATTAAACAAGTGCAGAAGAATCTCACTAAGTGATGTCTCAACATGGCCCAATCATGTCTCGACACATCCAGAAGAGATTATGTTGAAATTCTAACATTTGAGCTCCGGCATACCAAAATGTGTCGACACATCCAACTCATGTCTCGACACATCCAGAAGAATTCAAGCTGAAGCGTTCTAACAAAGTATCTGGATTCATCGATGTCTCGACACACTAAGTGAAAAGTGTCGACACATTCATGTGATAATCTCTGCACAACGTGCTCATATCTCGACACCTTCTTACAATAACTCTGCACATGGCTCACATTTCTCGACACCGTTTGGTGTTGTCTCGACACATCAGCCATGGTTCTTCAAGATTTCAAAGGGATGTCTCGACACACTGGGGGTAAAGTGTCGACACATCATCGTTCAACCAGAACAAGCTTGAAATCGGCAGAAGCTATCTACAAGTCTTATTAAAGGGATGTCTCGACACACTGACAGAAAAGTGTCGACACATCCATGATCAACCAGAACGATTCTCCAAAATATTCAAAGGAATGTCTCGACACACTACTAGGAAAGTGTCGACACACTGTGTTCATCCAGAACGGATCTTAATCCGACGGAAGTTGATTTCAAGATCCGGAACATAATCCAGATTATCCGTTTGCTCTGGAAAAAGCTGTCAGATTACGTCGGTGTCAGAAGACTGTGATTTAGCAGACATATTTTTTGAAGGAAATCGTACATTTGCTGCTATGGTCTCCTACCTACCCACATTCCGGTAGACTTGACAAGAATGGAGTCAACTGTACAAGTGGAAGCAGATCAAATAATGTGGATGTGACATTCTGGGTGTTGCTTGAAAGAGTGGACAACGTTGGTGTCGCCCAAGGATACCAATATACATAAGGAGCATGAGCTCCAGTTCTAAGGTTGAGGAGAGCAGCAAGTGAGCTGAGAAGAGTGCTGAGGAGAAAATGAAAAAGAAGAAAGCTTGCTGTCCAAGCTATTCTTCATCCTGATGCTGCCGGCATGAGTGAACCTAGAAGAAGATATTGTCTCTTCCTCACGACAAAAAGAAATCTTCCGTGGCTGCTATGAAGATTCAACGAGAAGAAGAAAACCAAGGCACTCTCAAGCTCATTCCTAGATAGGAGACTTCTTTGTCATAGCGCTTTCATTACGATACTCTGTCTGGCCATTTCATCTTTAGTTTGCTTTTCTTCTAAACAAACTTCATATCATTAGATCCCTACCTGCGTGTAGGAAGACAGAAGGTGTGGTTGCCTATCTGTATGGTTTGGGGTGTGATCCCACAAGCTGTGTGATAGCGGAGTGTGAGCGTGTATCTCTCAGTTAGAAGCTGTGAATCAACCATTGTGCGTTGGCACTAGTGAAGCCTCACTATGTTGTGTGAGGGGTGGACGTAGGTCTCTAGATTGAGACTGAACCACCTTAAAGATCTTGAATTGTGGTTTGTCTACTCTCTTCTTCCAACGGTAGAAGCTTGATAGGACCATTTCCAGGCATCCTATGTGCATCTGGTTTCTCAGATATTAACTAATATATGCATCTTTATCTACTGTGCTAGTCTAAATTTTTATTTCCACAAAATGGGCAAAAACGGGTTGATCTATTCACCCCTCCCCTCTAGATCTGCCTATCACCACTCAACACCTGGTATCAGAGCTAGTCTCTCTGAATGTGGTCTAACGACCTTGAGAGAATAGGTGATATGGCTTCTAAAGGTCCTATGGTTGAAGAACATTCTGTAAATAGGCCTCCCTTTTTCACTGGGACAAATTATCCTTACTAGAAAAACCGCATGAATGTGTTCATTAGAGCCAAGGATCATGAAGTCTGGCGAGTGATCAGCAAGGGACCATTTGAGCTGCCTCCGGAAGAAGATACATGGACTAAAGAACAAGTTAGACAATCAACTCAGAACTGGGGGGCCAAGCAAATCATGCAGTGCTCCCTTCATCCAACTGAATACTCAAGGGTGTCAACTTGCAAAACTCCAACAGAAATGTGGGATCGCCTTGAGGTAATATATGAAGGGACACAGCAGGTACATGCAACCAAAGCTAATATGTTGGTATCTGAATATAGGAATTTTAGAATGAAATCTGATGAGTCCATTTCGGACATGTATGCTAGGCTAACCTCTCTCACTAATGGCTTGACTGAGCTAGGTAAGACATACACTAAGCAAGATAGTAAGAAAGATACTCAGATCACTAACTCCTATCTGGCATACAAAGGCCACTGTGGCTGAAGAGTCAAAAGACCTAACCACCATCAAGGTAGAAGAACTCATAGGGTCCCTGATGACCTATGAGATGAATCTGAAAAATAAAGAAGCTGAAGTAAGTAAAAAGAAGCCTCTGGCTCTTAAAGCTGGACCAAGCACCAAGGACCTATCTGATGATGAAGAGCCTTCAAGCAGCAACACTGAAGAAGATGAAGTTACCCTATTGACAAGAAAGTTCAGAAAGTTTTTAAGAAAGGAAGGTACAGGCTTTACTAAGAAGAAGCCTCAGGTAAGAAGAGGTTTTAGGCCAAAACCTGAAAATGCTAAAAAGTCTGAAAAGCTTGTATGTTACTCTTGTAGGAAACAAGGACACATCAAGTCTGAATGTCCTGAAGGAGCTAAGCAAGCTATGCCCAGGTGGAAGAGCAAGAAGAAGCAGGCCATGGTGTGCACTTGGAGTGATGAAGAAGAAGAAGAAACTGAAGACAACTCCTCTGAAGAGGAAAAAGATGTTCTCTGCCTAATGGCCAAAGGAGAAAATGACAACGAGGTGAGCTCTCCCTTCGAACATTTCTCCACTGATGATTGGGAAGAAGCTTACTTTGAACTGATGGATAAATATGAAGTATACAGAAAACAAAACAAAACCTTAAAAAAGAAGGTTGAATCCTGTGGGCATGATAAAGCTCTCAATGAAAAGATAATCTCCTTAGAAACTGAAATTGAAGATCTAAGAAAAAATGAATGAGAATCTTGAGGAAGGAAGAAAAGAAATGACAGATTTGGAAGATGAAAATGAAAGGCTAAGAGATGAAATTGATGAATTGAAATTAAAAATGCAAAGCTATGTAAAGGGCAATAATCTGTGCAATGAAAAGGTTGAAGCCTTTAAACAGGTCAACTCTCAACTGTTGAAAGAAAATGAGAAACTTCAAAAGGACCTAGCAGATAAACAAACCTCTCTTGAAAAATTTGTTGATAGGAGTGAAAACTTGAATGCCCTGCTGGGAACCAAAATAAACTTCAACGGAGAAGGGCTAGGATATGAGCCTACCAGAAAGAAATCAGTTGGGCTAAAAACCACCACTTTTGTATCATCTTCTGAAGCATCAACCTCCAAATCAACACACCAGGAAAACATTGAAAACAAGGGAAAAGAAAAGATAGAAGAACCAATCAATAAAACTATCCAACAACCCAAAAAGGTTCACAAACAATCCCAAACAGGTCGACAACCGTCCAAGCCTCAGCGTGCACATCACAAAGGAAGAGACAGCTACAATGTTAGAACAGGTCGGGACACTCCATGGAATAGGTCGACACCCACCAGGTCAAACGTCAAACAAAATCCCAGGTTTGCACCAACATGTCGACAGTTTTCATATAGGAGGTCGACACATCCTTTATCCAGAAAAAGTTATAGACGGACTGAACAGTGGACAGGTCGAGACTCGGCCTTCTACAGATCGACACCTCCATGGGTAAGGAACAGTAATGCTCCCTATAGTCATAGGTTCACCCAACCCCAACGACCTAGGCAATATGACACCTCCTACTCATCTAGATCAACAAACTAGAATAGATGGTCTAATCAACAATCCTTCTCCACCACTTTCAAAACTCACAAAATCTAAAAGACTAAAGAGAAGAAAAAATAGAACTCCCAACAAAGCAAAGATGCTAAGAAAGTTTGGATTTCGAAGTCTGTCTTATCCTGCTTTGCAGAAATGAAGAAACTATTGGGACCCAACTGTCCTTGGGTTCCAAACATTGTCACTTAATTCCTTGTGCAGGAGTGTCATGCAGCCGTGCACAACCGTTGGTATCTTGACAGTGGCTGCTCAAGACACATGACTAGAGACAAAATCAAATTCTGTCTCTTGGTTGAAAAGGAAGCTGGACCTGTCACATTTGGAGTAAACAACAAAGAAAAAATCACTGATTCAGGTAAAGTTGGTAAGAACCCCTCCAACTCAATTGATAATGTATTACTTGTTGATGGTCTGGAGTACAATTTGCTGAGCATTAGCCAACTATGTGATAAATGTCATACTGTTGTTTTTGACTCAAATGAATGTAGGATCTTGCAACCTAATTATAAAGAAACCAAGTTTTCTGGTAAAAGAGTCAATAACGTGTACATGCTTGACTTAGATGACCCTGCTCACATAAATGTTTGTCTTGCTGCATCCAAATCTGAATTAGACTGTTTGTGGCATCGCAGACTAGGACATGTTAGTTACAACACTCTTCATAAATTGGTGAAGCATTCAATTGTCAAAGGTCTGCCTGAAATTAAATTCAAACTGAACAATAAGATTTGTGATGCATGTGCTCAAGGAAAATAGACTAGAAAGTCATTCAAAAGTAGAACTGAAAACTCATCATCTAAACCACTTGAACTAATTCATATGAACTTGTTTGGTCAAACCAAAACAGCTAGATTAAATGGTAAAAGATATGGTTATGTCTTGGTGGATGATTTTACTAGATTCACTTGGGTATTCTATCTTGCACATAAAAATAATGCCTTTGATGAGTTTCAGGCACTGTATATGCAAGTGAAGCAAGATGGTAAGTTTAAAATTTCTAACATTAACTCATATCATGGTGGTGAATTCGACAATGCTGACTTTGAAAATTTGTGTAGGACTGAAGGAATCATTCATAAGTTTTCATCACCACAGACTCCTGAGCAAAATGGGATAGTTGAGAGGAAGAACAGAACTATCATAGAAATGGCACGCATAATGCTTGCTGAAAGACATCTACCAAGGAGATTTTGGGCTGAAGTGGTAGACACTGCATGCTATATCATAAACCACTCAATGGTAAGGCCCCTCACCAAAATGACTCCATATGAGCTGCTAAAAGGTAAAAAGCCATCTCTCTTTCACATGAAGGTGTTCGGGTCAAAGTGTTTTGTTCATAACAATGACAAAAGAGTTCTGGATAAGTTTGAGCCCAAGAGTGAAGAAGGGATATTCCTTGGGTACTCTGACAAGTCTAGAGCTTATAGAGTCTATAATGTTAGGACCCTCTGTGTAGAAGAATCCCCTCACATCACTTTTGATGAGATTGATCATCACAACTCCTGTAGGGAAGATGATGATGAGGAATTCCTAAATGTAAGAGGAAAAGAGGAACTTCCACAAGAAGAGACACAGGCAAATGAGGACCAAGGAGAACCAAATAATGCTCCAATCACCGAGGCAGATGAAGGTAATGCTCAACCTGATCTAAGAGTGTTGAAAGATCATCCGTTGGAAAACATCTTAGGTAATCTGCATGACCGAACCAAAATTAGGTCTCATTTCAAAATTATGGATGAAATTGAACAACTTGCTCTTGTGTCTCAAATTGAACCCAAAAATGTTGTAGAGGCCCTAAAAGATGAAAACTGGATCAATTCCATGCATGATGAGTTAAACTAGTTTGAAAGAAATAAAGTATGGCATCTTGTTCCAAGGCCTAAAGAAAAATCAATCATAGGAACAAAATGGGTGTTCAGAAATAAGCTAAGTGAATATAGAAAGATAGTAAGAAACAAATCTAGATTGGTGGCTCAAGGGTATAATCAAGAATTTGGCATAGATTATGAAGAATCTTTTGCTCCTGTCGCTAGACTTGAGGCCATTAGAATTTTGCTAGCTTTTGCATGTTCTCATAAAATCAAACTGCAGCAAATGGATGTTGAGAGTGCTTTCCTAAATGATCTTATTAATGAAGAAGTTCATGTAGAGCAACCCCCCGGTTTTGAATGCACATACTTCAAAGATCATGTTTATAAGTTGGACATGGCTTTGTATGACTTGAAGCAGGCACATAGTGCTTGGTACGACAGACTAAGCTCATATCTCACCGAACAAGGGTATTCAAGAGGTAATGTAGATCAGACACTATTCACCAAGAAATAAGGTAAAGATATCTTGGTAGTTCAGATTTATGTGGATGACATAGTGTTCGGGTCCACTAAACCTCAAATGTGTAAGGAGTTTGCTAAACTCATGACCAATGAATTTGAAATGAGTCTAATGGGTGAGCTTCATTTCTTTCTTGACTTGCAGATTAGTCAAAGCAATGAAGGTTGCTTTATCAATCAAGCCAAGTATGTGAAGGAGTTGCTGAAAAAGTTTGATCTGAACAACTGTAAGCCTTTAGGAACTCCAATGGGGACGGCCACTTCACTGGATGCAGATGAACAAGGTATTCTTGTAGATGCAAAGAGATACAGAGGTATGATTGGATCATTGCTCTATCTAACTACATCTAGACCAGACATTCAGTTTAGTGTTTGCCTTTGTGCTAGATTTCAGTCTAGTCCTAGAGAGTCCCACTTGACAACTGTCAAGCGTATCTTTAGATACCTTGCTGGCACTCAAGAATTGGGACTATGGTATCTTGCATCTTGTGATCTTTCACTTATTTCTTATTCAGATGTAGATTATGTAGAATGCAAACTGGACAGCAAGAGCACTAGTGGCTATTGCTAATTTCTTAGTGGGTGTTTGGTTTCTTGGGCTTCCAAGAAACAACACTCGGTTGCACTCTCAACTGCAGAAGCAGAATATGTTACTGCAGGGAGTTGTGGCACCCAAGTACTGTGGATCAAACACCAACTCCAAGACTATCTAATAGATCTTGGGTGTGTACATATTCTGTGTGATAACACAAGTGCTATCAATCTTGCAAAAAATCCAATCATGCACTCTAGGACTAAACACATTTAAATTAGGCATCACTTTATAAGGGATGAAGTTCTCAAAAATCACTTTGAGCTCCATTTTGTAGACTCAGAAAATCAGATTGCAGACATCTTCATAAAACCCTTAAGCAATGACAGGTTCACAACTTTAAGGAGAGAGCTTGGTCTGTGCAGACCTCAGTCCACTCAGGTTTGAGCTATCAATTGCTCCTTTAATGATCTGCTTACTTGTCTTCACCTTGGTTGGATCATACATATCTAATTTGATTTAGATCTTGTTCATTTGGTGTATGAACCTTGCCTTGAAGGATGGTCACATTCAGGGGGAGCTTGCTTGTACTTATGAATGTCTTTAATTGAACATCATGTTGTGACTGCATGGTATATCAAATGTTGAGAAGTGAAATGATAGGTTACGCCTGTCAGGAAACTCTCCTCATGCGTGAGGACAGGCCTCCGCCAAGTACCATGAGTCAGTATTGCACATTGCTATCTACATAGTTGATCTCTAGTGCATAAGCATGTTTAAAGCTTTAGCATCCAATCTAGCATTTCTCAGTGGCAGCAAAAGGTAAAACGCTTCTTGAATGGCGGTCTGAAAGAAGAAAGTCGGAGGCATTGGCAGTAAAAGATGGTAGGTGTCTATCAGAAATGAAGAATCACAGAAGCTAGCAGAGAACAGTTTGATGTACTGATATGTGTCGATACATGCTGAACAATGTCTGTTTAACAGGTCGGCACCTCACTGATATGTGTCGAGACATACTGCTTAGAAACTGGAGTTCAGATCGACACCTTCAAGTCATGTGTCAAGACTTGTCTCACTGCCGCTTTGGTTTTGACGAACAAATTGAGAGTTTCCTTGACTCCCTCTTTCCAATGCTTCTTTCATTTCCACCTTAAATCTCTTGCCTCTGAACCTTCACTTTTCACCGAGTATCAAGTGAGGGGGAGTTGAGAAAATTTTCATTCATCTATTCAACCCTGGGTGAGTCTTGTTGTACTACTCCTATTTAAGAAATTGTTTCTTGTTTATAATCCTTATTTTCGTGAATCATTACTTTGAGTTTTACCAAACTTGCATTTATAATAGGATTGAAACATTTCATAAGACCTTGAAAATAACTCTTGCCCCTGCGTCTGAAACTTCACTGCAACTTGGCTCCTTGGCTTTTAAAATGATTGGCATGTATTGTCTTTAAATATATTCCCATCTTGAAGTCTATTAGAGAATACGCCTCTATAAACTATGCTGCTATAATCTCAGAGCAATGACCTCTCTTCAAAGAAATTAGATCCTTCATCAATGAAATGAAACGTTAATCTAGTCATGGTGAGGAAAGTCACCTCTGTTCAAAAAGAATTCAGAAAGATAAGCTACACTGAGTAACTAGGGACTCTGGCGTCTAAACAATGTGTTTCCTTGAGTAAAAAAGTGAATGCTATATCGGACTGGTTAATTTATTAAAAAATAAAAATTGGGTTGGGGTTGACTCTACAACATGCTTCAAAACAAAACGGAGTTTTGTTTATCTTCAATACTTGCTTATCTTCTTTGCCAATCATGCCAAATGAATGTGATGAGTAAGTCAAATGGGCTTGGTTCTATTCTCTTACTTTCCCAAATGTTTAAGTCATATTATTTGTTGCAAAAATGGTTTGCTCAAACTTTTATTACTCTAAAATGAGCTTATAAGCCTTAAACCATCTGAACGTAACATAGGGGCATATACACCATTTCTAACTTCAATGTTGTCTTTTTCAAAAGTAAGAATCTCAACTTTCCCCATTTAACTCATCGGTGAAAATAAATTCTCACTTTCTTCATTTTTAAACCATACTTCTCTTTCTCACACCCATATTACGGCGACTCTGCACATCCGCGCCGTGGAGGTCGATGCCCAGCTCAATCCTTCATTGCCTCTTGCGCTAGCTACCCAGCTAGCCCTAGCTGCTCTCCATTTCTTTTCCCCCTTTTCATCAACTCTCCATGGCTCCACCAGTCACCCGCGGCAAGAAGAAAGAGGTGGCTTCTTCCAAGAAGGCCGCTGCTTTGAAAGCTTCCTCTGAAGGGCGATCCGTTTGGAGGACCGTCCAGCTGCAGAACCAGCCAGAAAAAGGGCTGCCGGTGCTCAGGGGTCCAACACCGACAAGGATTCACCGCCGCAACCAAAGGCCAAACGGCCACGATTGTACACCAAGGAAAAAGGGAAGGCCAAAGTTCAATCAGCTCCTCTGAAGCCCAGTGCTGCTGACTCTGCCAGGGAAGATGAAATTGATCCCTCACGAATACTCTTCCCTAGGTATGTGGATTTTAGTGACCAAGAGATGCTTGTGTATTTTCCTGAGCTACTACCACTGTTTGAGTTCCAAGGTTGGAGAATGTTTATGTCTGAGCACAGGGTATACTACCCATTTCTGGTTCAGTAGTTCTACAAGAACTTGCTTTTTGAGAGAAAAAGAAAGTCCTTCGGATTGTAGTCAAATGGGTTTCCATCAAGCTCACAACTAAGCTTCTTCACAAAGCTTTACACATACCCCGGGATGGGGAAATAGAATATGAGGTTGAGATCGATTTGTCTGCAGCTTACACCCTCCTGACTGGCAAGCCTAGAAATCCTCAGGATGACACCCAACTTTTGGTGAAATCCTTTGACACCAATCGGTTTCCCCCACTGCTACATCTACTGAATCATATCTTCACTGCCATGATTACCCCACAAGGGGGCGGCAGAAGCAGACTTACTGAGACACAGAGATTCCTTTTTTACTGTCTGTTCAACAAATACCATGTTTGTCTTCTAGAGATTATGCTTCAGGTTATGGATAGTTGCACTTACAACAGGCATAGCCTGCCTTATGCTACACATCTTACCGCCATCTTTCAGAAGGTTGGCATTCCTCTTGATAAACAGAAGCCCATATCCATTCCCCAGAGTAACGTCTACACCCTGAGGTTCATCCAAAACTATATGAACTTTAAAAAGGAAGGTGACAAAATGGTGAGGAATCTACCTGGTCATGTACCTGACCCTCCTGTTCAGCCAGCTCCATAGGAATAGCTTCCATAAGACCATCCTCCATAAGGTCAGCCAGCACAGGACCAACCAGATTCAAAAGCACAGTTAGATCAGCATGAGGAAATGTTTCATGCAGATATCCACTTTGAGCAGGCCCCTCAGTAGCAATAGTTTGCAGATCCCATGGACCAGCCTGGGATGATGATGGCCTTTGGTATCCAACCTCCATTGTCTCCAGAAAATTAGCACATAGTGTTCACTGTGACGGATGCCCCTCCTGAATTTCATGCCGAGGCCTCCTCTTCTCAAGGTCCCGCATTTGGTGCCACTGGCAGTTTAATGGATATTCATCTTGCCCTCATTCAATTTCTCACTTCCCTATTTGGGAGTTTGAATTCATCCTGTTGTCAGATCAGTCTACAAGTGGATAGACTGGAAGCTAGACAACTCCATTATGAACAAGTTCAAAACAGCCGATGGGAAAAATTCGTGCACGACAAACATAAGTCAGATGAAAGAATGAAAAGCTTCATGACCTCCTTGATTAGTGTGTGTGAACGAGCAGGAAAAATCATGAAAAGACTTCGAGAAATCCACATTGAAACCCAGGAGAAAACTGCTGAGATGGTCATGCATGCCTATGACATCCAAGATGATTAAAGTAATCTCAACATTAAGTGTCCCAAACTGATGGAATCCTCCAATCAGCTAGCTGAACAAGTGGCTGGAGCCACAACCTCCATCAGAGGACAAGCTGCTGGCACAACTTCATCCATTCGGGCACATGTGACCACAGAGATCAACAGATCTCTTGATGCCACCTCCAATCTAGAACGAACCATCAATGCCACTACTTCTCGCTTACGGGTTGCCTCCCAAAGGTTGAAAGGGAAACTATATTCTGACACCAATAGGTTACTTGATGAATGGTGTCCTCCTCCTCAAACAGAAGCCACCTCTTCTCATTTTCCACCACATGGCTCCCAACAGAGGGCTGAAACAGAATACATTTGTGAGATGATGTATACCTGGCTCAAGGACATCAAAAAAAATGTCCAAGACTTACACCATTTTATCAGTCAAAGGGATGAGCTGTTAAATCATAGGATTGACTCTCTGGAGTCAGCCATCTCCCACCTACAACATGAGTTCCAAGAGGCACAGGTCCTGCACCTGGCCAGCACCAGCACCATACCTCCACCACAGCAGTCTCCTCCTTCACCTCCTCCTTGCTGATGACAAAGGGGGAGAAGTACTGAAGTCAAGCATCATCAAGCATCTGGCATATAGTTAGCTTTTTCATTTAGCCTTTTGCATGTAGAATTGCAGTGTAACTGCTTGAACACACATCCTTGCTTGATCTGTACAAAACTATGGTTGATTAATGAATCAAGCCTTTTGTTGCTGTTGAAAATGCTCTTTGTTGAAAAATGCTAACATTCAGTGGTTGTGTTTGAATGAATGAATTTTGCTTGGTTGATGGCTCTTCAAACTAATTTGATTGTTTTGCTATATGAATGCTGGGACATAATGATTCATGGTTGTCATCATCAAAAAGGGGGAGAATGTTGTGTCCCCTAGTTTTGATGATAACAAATCACAAATCATTAGTAGATGTTTGAAAAAATATCTAACTTAATTTTGTTTGATAAATTGATTAAACAAGTGCAGGAGAATCTCACTAAGTGATGTCTCGACACGGCCCAATCTTGTCTCGACACATCCAGAAGAGATTATGTTGAAATTCCAACATTTGAGCTCCGGCATACCAAAATGTGTCGACACATCCAAATCATGTCTCGACACATCCATAAGAATGCAAGCTGAAGCGTTCTAACTAAGTATCTGGATTCAACGATGTCTCGACACACACACACACTGAGTGAAAAGTGTCGACACATTCGTGTGATAATCTCTGCATAAGGCGCTCATATCTCGACACCTTCTTACAACAACTCTGCACATGGCTCACATGTCTCGACACCGTTTGGTGTTGTCTCGACTCATCAGCCATGGTTCTTCAAGATTTCAAAGGGATGTCTCGACACACTGGGGGTAAAGTGTCGACACATCATCGTTCAACCAGAACATGCTTGAAACCGGCAGAAGCTGTCTTAAAAGCCTTATTAAAGGGATGTCTCGACACACTGATAGAAAAGTGTCGACACATCCATGATCAACCAGAACGATTCTCCAAGATATTCAAAGGAATGTCTTGACACACTACTCGGAAAGTGTCGACACACTGTGTTCATCCAGAACAGATCTGAATCTGATGGAAGCTGATTTCAAGATCCGAAACTTAATCCAGAGGATCTGTTTACTCTAGAAAAAGCCATCAGATTACGTTGGTGTCAAAAGACTATGATTTAGCAGAGATATTTTCTGAATTAAATCGTACCTTTGCTGCTATGGTCTCCTACCTACCCACATTCCTGTAGACTTGACAAGAATGGAGACAACTATACAAGTGGAAGCAGATCAAATAATGTGGATGTGACATTCTGGGTGTTGCTTGAAAGAGTGGACAACGTTGGTGTCGCCCAAGGATACCAATATACATAAGGAGCATGAGCTTCAGTTCTAAGTTTGAGGAGAGCAGCAAGTGAGCTGAGAAGAGTGCTTAGGAGAAAACGAAGAAGAAGAAAGCTTGCTGTCCAAGCTACTCTTCATCCTGATGCTTCCAGCGTGAGTGAACCTAGAAGAAGATATTGTCTCTTCCTCTCATGACAAAAAGAAATCTTCCGTGGCTGCTATGAAGATTCAACAAGAAGAAGAAAGCCAAGGCTCTCTCAAGCTCATTCCAAAATAGGAGACTTCTTTGTCATAGCGCTTTCATTACGATACTCTGTCTGGCCATTTCATCTTTAGTTTGCTTTTCTTCTAAATAAACTTCATATCATTAGATCCCTACCTGCGTGTAGGAAGACAGAAGGTGTGGTCGCCTATCTGTGTGATTTGGGGTTTGATCCCATAAGCTGTGTGATAGCGGAGTGTGAGAGTGTATCTCTCAGTTAGAAGCTATGAATCAGCCGTTGTGCATTGGTACTAGTGAAGCCTCACTGTGTTGTGTGAGGGGTGGATGTAGGTCTCTAGATTGAGACTGAACCACCTTAAAGATCTTATCTTGTGGTTTGTCTTCTCTCTTGTTCCAACGGTAGAAGCTTGATAGCACCGTTTCCAGGCATCCTATGTGCATATGGTTTCTCAGATATTAACTAATATCTGCATCTTTATCTACTGTGTTAGTCTTAATTTTTATTTCCACAAAAAGGGAAAAAAGGGCCTGATCTATTCACCCCTCCCCTCTAGATCTGCCTATCACCACTCAACATCTACCTTGTCATGTACCTGACCCTCCTGTTCAGCCAGCAGTTTGCAGATCCCATGGACCAGCCTGGGATGATGATGGCTTTTGGTATCCAATGTCCTTTGTCTCTAGAAAATGAGCACATATTGTTAACTGTGACAGATGCCCCTCCTGAATTTCATGCCGAGGCCTCCACCTCACAAGGTCCTGCATTTGGTGCCACTGGCAGTTTAATGGATATTCATCCTGCCCTCATTCAATTTGTCACTGCCCAATTTGGGAGTTTGAACTCCGCCTATCGTCAGATCAGTCTACAAGTTGATAGACTGGAAGCTAGACAACTCCATTATGAGCAAGTTCAAAACAGCCGATGGGAGAAATTTGTGCATGACAAACATAAGTCAGATGAAAGGATGAAAACCTTCATGACCTCCCTGATAAATGTGTGTGAACGAGTAGGACAAATCATGAAAAGACTACGAGAGATCCACACTGAAACCCAGGAGAAAACTGCTGAAATGGTCATGCATGCCTATGACATCCGAGAGGATCAAAGTAATCTCAACATTAAGTGTGCCAAACTAATGGAGTCCTCCAATCAGCTAGCTGAACAAGTGGCTGGCGCCACTACTCCCATCAGAGCACAAGTGGCTGGTGCAACTACATCCATCCAGGCACATGTGACCGCAGAGATCAACAGATCTCTTGATGCCACCTCCAATCTGGAAAGGACCATCAATGCCACTACTTCTTGCTTACTGGATGCTTCCCAAAGATTGAAAGGGAAACTGTATTCTGACACCAATAAGCTACTTGATGCCTCCTCCAGGCTTGCCGACACAGTTCATACTGACACAGCTAGAGTAATCAATAGCACCACCAAAGCTGAGGCAAAGATGGACGCCGTATACAAGAAACTGGACATGGTTGGTAGTGAAACCGTGGAGCTCATACGTCTGCATAAAGCTCAACTCCAACCAGCCCTGCAGGACGCAGGTGATGAATGGTTTCCTCCTCCTCAAATAGAAGCCACCTTATCTCGTTTTCCACCACAAGGCTCCCAATAGAGGGCTGAAACAGAATACATTTGTGAGATGATGTATGCCTGGCTCAAGGACATCAAAGAAAACATCCAGAACTTACACCATTTCTTCAGTCAAAGGGATGAGCAGTTAAATCAAAAGATTGACTCTCTAGAGATAGCCATCTCCCTCCTGCAACATGAGTTCCAAGAGGCATAGATCCTGCACCTGGTCAGCACCAGTACCATCCCTCCACCACAACAGCCTCCTCCTTCACCCCCTCCATGCTGATGACAAAGGGGGAGAAGTACTGAAGACCGACATCATCAAGCATCCAGCATATAGTTAGCTTTTTCATCTAGCTTTTGCATGTAGATCTGCAGTGTAACTGCTTGAACACACATCCTTGCTTGATCTGTATAAAACTATGGTTGATTAATGAATCAAGCCTTTTGTTGTCGTTGAAAATGCTCTGTGTTGAAAAATGCTAACATTCAATGGTTGTGTGAATGAATGAATTCTGCTTGGTTGATGGTTCCTCAAACCAATTTGATTGTATTACTATATGGATGCTTGGACATAATGATTCATGGTTGTCACATCAAAAAGGGGGAGAATGTTGTGTCCCCTGGTTTTGATGATAACAAATCATAAATCATTAGCAGATGTTTGAGAAATATCTTACTTAATTTGGTTTGATGAAAGTATTAAACAAGTGCAGAAGACTCTCACTAAGTGATGTCTCGACACGACCCAAATCATGTCTCGACACATCCGACCCATGTCTCGACACATCCAGAAGAATTCAAGCTGAAGCCATTCTGACTAAGTATCTGGATTCACCGATGTCTCGACACACTGAGTGAAAAGTGTCGACACATTCGTGTGATAATCTCTGCAGAAGGTGCTTTTGTCCCGACACCTTCTTCAACATCTCTGCACATGGCTCACAAGTCTCGACACCATTTGGTGTTGTCTCGACGCATCAGCCATGGTTCTTCAAGAACTTTAAAGGGATGTCTCGACACACTGGGGGTAAAGTGTCGACACATCAACGTGCAACCAGAACATACTTGAAAAAGGCGGAAGCTATCTACAAGGCTTTTTAAAGGGATGTCTCAACACACTGACATAAAAATGTCGACACATCCACTATCAACCAGAACGATTCTCCAAGATTTTCAAAGGAATGTCTCGACACACTGACAGGAAAGTGTCGACACACTTGGTTCGACCAGAACGGATCTGAATCTGACGGAAGCGGATTTCAAGATCCGGAACTTAATCCAGAGGATTCGTTTGCTCTGGAAAAAGCCGTCAGATTGCTTCGGTGTCAGAAGACTATGATTTGGCAGAGATATTTTCTAAAGAAAAGCGTACCTTGTCTGATATGGTCTTTTACCTACCCACATTCTTGTAGATTAGACAGAAATGGAGTCAACTGTGCAAGTGGAAGCAGATCAAATTATGTGGATGTAACATTCTGGGTGTTGTTTGAACAACGGACAACGTTGGTGTCGCCCTAGGACACCAATATACATAAGGAGCATGATCTCCAGTCGAAAAAACCAGGGCAAGCAAGGAGGCAAGCTGAGAAGAGAGCTGAGGAGAAAACGAAGAATGAGATAGCTTGCTGTCCAAGCTATTCTTCATCCTGATGCTGCCGGCGTGAGAGAAACAAGAAGAAGATATTTCTCTTCCTCACGACGAGAGACCTCGGTGCAAACAGAAGGGTTCATTGAAGCTCCATTCAGAATCCGTGAAAGCATTGAGCTTGATCATCCTTCTCTCTCAGGGGTAGCTGTGAAGACTCAACGAGAAGAAGGAAGCCGAGGATCTCTCAAGCAGATTCCCAGACAGGAGACTTCTTTGTCATTGAGTTTTCATTACGATACTCTGTCTGGCCATTTCTTTTTTAGTTTACTTTTCTTCTAAACAAACTTCATATCATTAGATCCCTACCTGCATGTAGGAAGACAGAAGGTGTGGTCGCCTGTCTGTGTGGTTTGGGTTGTGATCCCACAAGCTGTGTGACAACGGAGTGTGAGAGTGTATCTCTCAGTTAGAAGCTGTGAATCAGCGGTTGTGCGTTGGCACTAGTGAAGCCTCACTGTGTTATGTGAGGGGTGGACGTAGGTCTCTAGATTGAGACTGAACCACCTTAAAGATCTTATCTTGTGATTTGTCTTCTCTCTCGTTCCAATGATAGAAGCTTGATAGGACCATTTCTAGGCATCTTGTGTGTATCTAGCTTCTTAGATATTAGCTAATATCTACCTCATTATCTATTGTGTTAGACTTAGTGTTTATTTCTGCAAAGAAGGGTAAAAAGGGGCTGATCTATTCACCCCTCCCCTCTAGATCTGCCTATCACCACTCAACACATCCCCCATAAGGGACACTCCCCCCAAGATCAAACAACCCAAGCTATCTCAACCAACCCATCTCCCCCTCCCAACTCCAATCCTACCCCAACCTAGGCCTCCACTACTTCCCCTACCAATCCCAAACCAAGTTTTCCTTTACCCTCCACCCCGGGTGCACCATACACCAACCCTCATCACCCCACCCTCAAAATACCCTCTCACCTCCTTGGTAGAAGAACCCATACCCGACCCCATAGTGGTGAACACTCCGGACCCTATTTCCCCCATGGAGACCACCCATGTCCAAGATGAAGGAAAAGCCTCGCACGGTGGTCTTCACCTTACCCCACCCTCCCTAGTTGGGATCGAGCTCATCTTAGGAGAATGCCTTGTTAGTTGGCAAAAGGAAAACCCAATTAGAGAGATCATGGCCCATGTTTGCCCTCCCATGGTGCTAGACCTCCCCATAGTACCCTTCTCCTCCTATCAAACAACAATCCAATCATCTTACCAAGTGGAGACCTTAGGGGACCTTCTCAAGGGCTTAGCATGACAATTGGAGTTGACTGGCATGTTGAACCCCATGACCGAACAACCTAGGAGCCTTGACCTCCTACACCTATGTGTCGGGTCTATCACCTCAGTTTACACTATTGGGTGCTACACTAGCGACCTCCTTCTCTTTCTCCCCATGGATGAGGAACCTATCTCGGTCCACTCCCCTCCCATTGAGATCCCAAGTGCTTTGATCGGCCAACCCACTAACAACCTTGGCCCAATCATCTTGGAGGAGGATGACCCACCTTTTGAGGATCTTGAGGACATAGGGCACCTCTCCCTTGGTAACCCCTATCATGATCCCTTCGATCCCTTCCTATGGGAACCAGGATACCCATGTGACCTGCCCACCTTACCCACCACCCACCTTTTCCTACCACAACCCACCATGTTTGACCCAATCCACCCCTTACTAGACTCGGGCCTCATATGGGAACCCATAAAGAGGGAATATCTTCACCTTGGGAACAAGAAAGTGCCTCTCTCCAAGATGTCCACCTTCCTAGATCCCTTCTACCCTTTTCAGTGGAAGCTCAAAAGCCATCCCGCGACCCCACACATGGAAGTCATCATTGGAGTAGGAATGCATATGTCTTGGCACCTCCCACCACTTGGCATGAACACTATGTTGGGTCCATTCATTCACATCACCCACATATCAAGTAGGAAACCTGAGTGGTCCATATTTGGGCGTAATGATCCTCCTTCAGTCATCATGGGTCGTAGGCATGATAGGTGCATTCATGGATGTCCGGGTCCTCCGGCACTCATCACACCCACGCATGATAGGGACACCTATGGGTTCCCCGGCCCTCCCACACCCTTCAAAGTCTTAATAGCACCTCTGCATGATTGGTCTAAATATGGTTGTCCTAGCCCCCCTTTGCATATCATACATTTTCCACTCACACCGCATCATATTACATGGCATGAGTATTTAAGCAAGCAACAAGCAACGAACGGTGAGAATCACAAGGAGCGGGCAAAAGCTCATGGGCGCCACTTAGAATTCCAAGTTGGGAACTTGACGATGGTGACTTTGGAGTGGCCCTACCTCAGTGATGCCTCCAAATTGAGGGCACGAGGGCTTGGACCTTGCCAAGTTCCGAGTGGCTTTGGCGACCCGGCTTACGGGTTGGATTTACCGTGGGGTTTTGGGATTCACCCCATTTTTCACGTGGCGGATCCGGCACCCTATATGGGTACCGCGGTGGATCCTAGTGAGTGCTTCGAGCCTCTACCTTCCTTTGAGAGAGATACCCTCGGAGTGCCACCATAAATCAGCTTGAGAGCCCGACGTGAGCACACGGAGGCAATACTGGGCAAGCAAGGTACTATCATCGGCAAGTGGGTGTGTCCGAGCCACCTTGAGGAGCTGAAGCGCTGTCCCCTGGCTATGGACGCAGGGTTGAGTTTGGAGGTCGTGGTTCGCCCGGAGCTGCTTTGGAGGACCACTGCCCCGGCAGACCCATACTCGACGGAGTCGAGCTCTCCGCACCCCGGGGGTATGATGGGGACATCTCCTACAACTCCACATTTTTTCGAGGGTCCCGTTGCTCGACGGCTATGCTTCATCTTGTTCGCCACATTTTTCTTAGTCATGGCATGTAATTTTTATACTTTCTTTGAGTCTTAATTATGTAATTTTTCCTTTTATTTGAGTCAAGTACCTAGGTTAATCAGTCATCTACTTAAGTTAAGTGTCATAGGGTTGATTAGTTTGGTTAGTGGGCCCAATTATATGGGCTAGGCCCAGGGGCGCCCCCCCTTCCCACGGTTTCTAGTCATTATTCCAAAAGTCAGGGACTTATTGTAAATTGTGGGTTTCCAATAAATAGGACCCCTTTCTCTCATTTGAAGCTAATGAAAATCTAATATTTTGAGTCCAAAGAAATTGAATTTCTTTCATGAGAAGCCATTAGAGAGGAGTGAGAAGCTCCCCTCTCCTATCCCCCCTCTCTCTCTCTCCTACCTGCGCCACATTCTCTCTCCTCCCCATTGTCCACCTCACCCTCCACCTCAGCCCTAGTTGACCACGTCATCCACTCCCCACTTGCCACCTCATCCCACCTCTTCATCTCCCTAGAAGTAATAAATATCCCATTTAATCCCACCCATTCTCCCAAGCACTCCTTGGCATTCCCCATACACCTCCTCCATCTTCCAAGGTAGAACACCTCTTCCCAAGCAACCCTTCACCTTCCCAAGGCACCTCTTTCCATCCCCAAGACCAGAATTAACCCCCCACCATTAATCCCAATTTCAAACTCTCATCTTCCTCCACTAGCCAATTTGCGCCCTCCCCCTCTCTCCCCTCCACCTCTGGCCATAGCTCTCTCTTCCCCTCCTGCTAGCTTCGACCCAGCAGTCCCCACACCCCATCCCACACCCTGGGTCGTCCCCCCTGGCCCCCCAGGAAGCATTCTCGGGTCCATCTCCTACCATTTGCTTCCCCTAAACCCTCCATTCTCCCCCTCTATTTCTCTACTACCAGCCTGGAATCTGCAGCAGCAGTCTACTACGAAGTTGCAGAGTCTGCCACGCCTCCATCACGCATCCTCTGGTGGTGCACCTTACATTTCTGGAAAGATCTTCGAAGCAGCTTTCCAGGCGTGGTGGTCTCGTTGTCATCCGCGGTCTCTGCTGTCTAGAGGAGCCGATTCCCCCAGACTGTGCAATTCCTCCCTGGCAGACTCCAAGCTGCAACTTGCAGAGGCTACCACAACTAGTATCTTGAAGATATTGGAGCGGCGTTTGGCTGAAGCTTTCTACTCCAAGTCCTATGACATCTCCAAGAAGCGGAGTGTCATTTGAAGCCTGAAGCACAAAGTTCCAAATTTCCTACTCAGAGTGTGCAGGTTAGTCCAAGCGGACACAGATTCGACCCCCTTCCACTCTTTTGGCCCTCGCGGACTGCTCCGACCTCCGCCGGTGGCCCCGTGGGTCTCTGTTCGAAGAGAACTCGACCACGAACGCAACGGTTCCAGTCTCGCCATCAACTGAGCATGGGAGTGGTCGTGACAGCCTCCCTTTCCTACAACAGCGGTCCAGGCACTACCAGGAGCAGAGTGCAGCAGTCTTGATCACGACCCTGCCCCAGCCGTCGTCGTCATCCAGAAATTCTTCGAAAATTCTGATGACCTCCTGGGCCAACCCCGGAGGATTTGGCACTTGTTTCGTCCACAACGGAGTTTGGGAGAGCCCGTGGAAGCACCAACAGTGACTGTCTATGTAGCTGCTCCAGAGAGCTGACAGAACTGACGACTTCTTCCATTAGGCTTATAGATTAGTTTCCCCACCCCGCCTGGCCGGCTTACAGCCCCTCCCTATGGGATGTAGTGTTTGTGTGTAAGTTTCAAACCCCCACCCCTAGTCCAACCCTCCTGCATGAGGTGTAGTGAATGTACTAGCAGGTCGGCAAGCCAAGCTACACTGGCGCATCGTGCGGGGCACACCCATGCTTCCCCGCTCGCCTCATTTCCCACCGGGATCGGCATTCTCATGCTAATCAGGTGAGCTTCAGAACACTCTTCACTGCTGCCATTTACTTGCTTAGTTTAGTATTATTTCTGGTTGCACCGTCGGCGGCGAGTGAGTGCCCGGACCAAAGTGTCGATCATGTGAGTGACCACCGCAGGTGAGCTGTGAGAGTGACCTTTCATCCCACGCCCTCGACGTGCCGGCCACCCACTGACTTGGGCATCCCTGGCCCATTGGGGTCCTTCCCAAGCTTTCCAAGCCCTTGGAACCTCAAGGTCCAACCTCGGACCCTCATCCCCATCGCTGGTCCACCTACGGACCCGGGTGTGCGCGACGCGGGTGAACCCGCCGCCGTTCGGTTCGGTTGCTTGCGTAGATAGGTCCAAGGGGCATTGGTCGAGTGGCTTCCACCCTCAAGGTGGTGTCACATCACTCTGAATTGGGCGCGATCTATTAATCCCCCCTGTAAGACCCTGAGTCTATCGGATCTTTATCGGAGACTTTTCGGATCGCTTTTGTGGGTCCTGAGTTGTGTTTTACGATCCGCATCGGTTTTTCTCTCGTGCAAGTTACGGAACCCAGTGGGGAGTTTATTATTGGGTTCATCGACACGAGGACGCTACAGTTGCGTTGTGCTCTTCCCGAGGATCATTTAGACTATTTTTCCATATTTTTCTTAATTAGTGTATTTTTGGGCTAAAAATTAGATTTTATGAAAATTAGTAAATTCATAATTTCCTTTTCCTTATTAACCCTCTCTCTCTCCTCTCTCACCCTCACGATCTCACACTCTCTCCCTCCCAGTCTCTCTCCTCTTTCCCCCTCTACTCCGGCTGCAGACGGAGGATGCCCGGGGATGCTATGGAGACGGCATGGAGTTGTCGTGGAACGTGCTGGCATGAGGATCGAGGGGTGGCGTTGGTGCGATCCCGTTCGTGGATTCAAAGCCGACGTGATGGGTTCGTTTGATCGATTTTGGTGTGGTTTAGTCGCTTCGGCGTGCGAGAACTTCGGTGGCGGTAGGGAGATGGACGCCCTACTCTTCTTTAGCATTTCCTCGCGATTTAGAGCCAAACCGTGCGAGAATGAGTGGCTTTTACCTCGTTTTGGTTGATGCATGCCTCGGGGGCTATGAGCCAAGTTCACCTTTCCAGGTGATGGTTTTCAGTTTGATTGGTCTCATTTGAACCCCGGGCATGTTGGGAATTCATTCCCGCCAATTTCATTCCATTTGGTTGAGAATCGGAGTCGGTATGAGCCTGACTATCCCCATGACTCATTTTGGGTCGATTCGGTGGAATCGCCCATTTTTGGTGTTTTTGGATGCGGTTTGGATCCCTTCCGGTCTGTGGAAGGTTTATTTGGTCATTAGGGTTCGGAGAGGGGGATTTCTGTAGCCTAGTCAAAGAGCAGCCGAACTAGGCCCCTCAGGACCAAACAAGGCCACGCTCACCCGAGTGATAGCCCACAGGGCCCACTCTGGACTAAAAGCCCAATAAAAGATCGCTCGGGGACCCAACCTTCCTAGGCGGCCCTCAGGCTCGGAAGGCCCGAGCGACGGTCAGGTCATCAGAATGATCTACGCCCGATCTATCCTCAGCCAGGATATAGGGAGGCGCACACGATCGTTCCGACCCATCTTCATCTGAGCTAGGCCCAACGCCCGGATATGGCTGGCCCCCCTAAGCTCGAAACGGTCGACCGTCGATTGCTTATTCATCCAGCCCTTCAGAGTCCTCTATGAGTAGGAATTTATAAGGGTGAGGGACTCCAGCTCCCCAAGGTGATAATGCTCCCACGATGAGGCTGTAAAAGTCCACGTTGAGGACGTAACTCCCACCTGAAACCCCTCGACTTATAGGACTCCGGAAGGCGACGGACTATTTAACCCAGGGATACCCTCCGGTGAAAGGTAAAAGGGCAAACTCACGCCCAAACCCCTGAGCAGGAACCACTTCACCCTTCTGGTGGAGTGGGATCTCGCGTAGAAGCTACTTCCTCCCTATATTGCTCCCACCATAGCTTTACTGACTTAAGCATCGGAGGGTTTGCCCCAGGGACTCATCCCTGGGCCCCCTGATCCGTTTACCTTTCTTGCAGTTCACAATCCGGTGATCTTCTGCCCGCTCAAGACCCGCGCGAGATCACGCCTCTTCATCTGGCGCCGTCTGTGGGAAGCGTACAAGAGGCCAGTATGGTGCGAAGGAGCTCAGGGAGGAGGTCCACCGGCGACAGGGGAAAGGCCATGGTAGCGGCAGGGGATGGCCCCTCTCGGGCCTCACAGAACCCCCCTCCAACGCCAGCGCCACCGCCGACGAACCACCACCCCCCCTGCGGCAGCAGGGCTACCGCCCAGCGGTGGTGCGGACGCCTTCCAAGCCCTCAACGCAAAATTGGATATCTTCGTGGAGCTCATGAGGACCCAGGTGGCCAGGGATGGAAGGTCGGGCGCCCCGTCAGGGAGCCCCCCCCGCGAAAATGCATCCCAACACACTGCTGGAGGTCGCTTCACTATCCGCGGCCAGCAGATTGTCCGTAACAGGATTGGAGGGCCCTCGCAAGCTCCGCCGCCGGAGCAAGAGGCTTCCTCCACACCAAGGTGGAGAAAACCCATGGCACGTAGCCCGAACCCAGAGACCGACGTTCCCGAGGATCGCCAAGACATTCCCCCCAGCCCTGCGGCACAACAGCAGCCAGAGCTATCCCTCTGGCTATGAGAATTCGAGAGACGCTTCGCGGAGCAAGAGCGCGCCTTACGCGCCCTGCAGAAGGTCTCTGCCTCGAAAGATGAGGAGAAATCCCCTTTCTCCGACCTTATCTTGAAGGCAGAGGTGTCTCCTAGAGCCTCCATCTCGACCTTCAAGCTCTACGACGGCCAGGGCGACCCGGCCGATCACTTCGACAGCTTCGACGCTCTGATGACCCTGCATGGAGCGTCGAATGCCATCAAATGCCACGCCTTTGCGACCACCCTGGTCCAAGGTGCCTAGGCATGGTTCCGGGCCCTCGCCCCCAGATCCATCCAAGACTTCAAGCAATTTGGGTGAGTCTTCAAGGAAAGTTTCACCGGGAGTGCCCCCCCAAGGTCGGTAGCGGGGCTCCTAGCCCTTAAACAGGCGCAAGGGGAAAGACTCTGGGCTTATATTCACCGATTTAAGTCGGAAGCCCTGAGGATTCCCCGCCTAGACGTGGCCTCAGCAATAACCACGATGACTGGGGGCACCCGGGACGAGAATCTCCGCCGCAAACTTGTCCTCCACCCTCCCTCGACCCTTGCCGAGCTAGTGACTCTGGCGTTGCGCCACGCCGAGTGCGAAGAGGTGCTCAGCGCCTGCCGAGACGCAACCGGCTTGGGTCGGGAGGGGGACAAGAAGCGGGCCTCCGAGCCAATCTCAGGTTCGGGGAAAAGGCGGAACCGGGACGGGGAACGCAAGGAACCGTCACGGAAGTACGAGCGGTACACCCCACTAGCCGCGTCGATCTACGAGATCTACGAAGGCATCAAGGACTCGGTTCTCCTCCGCCAACCCGAGCCGATGAGATCGAAGAACCGTAATCGCGACAAGCACTGCTTGTTCCACAGCGATCACGGGCACCACACCGGCGACTGCCACCAGCTCCAGGACGAGATCGAGCGCCTCATCCTTCAGGGGCACCTAGCTCGGTTTTTAGCCGAGCGTAAGGAAGACCGAGGTACCCCGGAGGAGATCGACAATGCCCCCCGAGGGGTCCACATCAACGTCATCTCCGGGGGAGCAGCATCAGGGGGCGACAGCGGCCGAGGAAGGAAGTGTCATGCCGAGCGGGCGAGCCGAGCCATAGAGCCTCCAAAGGCCCCGCCGAGTGAGCCCAGGTCATAGTCTTCTCAGACCGAGATCTAGAAGGGTTGAGCACCCCGCATGACGACGCCCTCGTGATTTTGGCTACAATAAGCCATTGTAACGTAGATAGGATTCTAGTCGACAATGGGAGTGCCCCTGATGTACTATCTTATGATTGTTTCCTTAAGATGGGGGAAAATCCATCTAAGCTCTGCCCGATCCGAACTCCTCTCTGCGGGTTCAATGGCCAGGCCACCTATCTCGAGGGAGCACTAAGCCTGCCCGTTACCCTCGACACCCCACCCAAAACCGTTACGGTCATGGTGGACTTCATAGTGATTAAAGGTATGATAGCATACAACGCCATCTTCGGCCGGGGAATCCTTAGCCGAATAAAAGCGGTGCCGTCTACCTATCACCAGAAAATGAAGTTCCCCACCAAAAATGGGTTGGGGGAAGTTCGAGGTAACCAGGCCGCGGCCAGAAGGTGCTACAATATCTCGGTAGAGGCCACAAGGCCGGACGGGAAGGACAAGGACCCCCGGGGAGTCGAGGGTAAATCCGCAACCACCGAACCTGGTGGCAAATTGCTGGTGGTTTTCCTAAACGACGACCCGGCCCTAGGAGTAAAGATCGGAGCCGACCTACCGTCTGAGAGGAGACTGTAATGCACAAGCTCAGCCTCGACCCTGCCGTAAAGCCCATACAGTGTTAGGGTGCTAGGCCCGGATACAGAGGGGGGTGAATGTATCCTTCTATGTATAATGGCCAAATAAAACTTGGATGCTAGAGATAGACACAAAATAGAACCAATTTGATTCAACTCAAATACAAACACTTGGAGCGTGCCTATCCAAGCATCTAGCGGAAGCAAATCAAGCAATCTGATGAACCAGTTGAAAATCCTTTTAAACAAAAGAGCAAATATGTAACTGGCCCCCAAATGACCAACTAGGGGAAGCAGCACAAATGAGAATAGGAAATCTCAAGACAATCTGTGAAGGGTGGTAGGAGATATGGAAGAACACACTACAAGCAAACCACTGCTCAAAGATTTTAAGGTGGTTCGGTCCTCCAGACCTACATCCACCCCTCACTCCCAACTGGAGTGAGGATTCCACTAGCTCACTCTAGAAATCGCAGACTCAGTCTGCAACAAATGCTGCCAAACAGCTTGACCAGGGGAACACGCTCCCCTCTTCCTCCCAACCGGAGGGACACCCCAAGTGACTTTCAGCCACTCAGAAACTAGAGACCGAAGTCTCTCTTCCTCCAGACCAGGAGGGAACCAACCGGTGACTTCCAGTCACCAGTAAACCAGAGGTCGAAGACCTCTCTTCCTCCCAACAGGAGGGACACCTGGACTTGCAACCACAAGCCCAGAACCGGAGGGCTAGCCTCCCTTCCTCTAACCAGAGGGAAACCCACAAGTGACAACCTATCACTTGCAACCCGGAGATCAGATCTCCCTTCTCCTGAATCAACAGGAGGAACCCGATCCCCAACAGGGCAATCGGAAGACCAAAGATAATCAGAAAGACAAAGGAAAAATAATAGATGAAAATAACACAGCAATCAGAAAGCTGTAAAAGATGAAAACACAAATGTGGCTCTCAATGGAGCTGATTGGCCTGGATCTGATCCACGGTCCAGTAGGAACAAGTCTTCAGATGAAGCTTCCCATCTCTCGTTCTCTTTTCTTCTTTCTCTTCCTTTTCTTGTCTGCTTCCTTCTCTCACTCGCGAGCTCTCTCTCTTTCTCTTTTTACTTCTGCAGCTTCTCTCACTCTACCACTCTTCTTTTTCTTCTCTTCTCACTGGCACTCTCTCTCTCTCTTTTTCTTCTTCTGCTCTCACTCTCTTCTCTACTCTCTTCTTTTCTTCTGGATCGAAGGGCTTTCTACTCTCAAGGCTTTTTCTTCTTCTTCGATTCTCACTGGCACTGTCTCTCTCTCTTTTTCTTCTTCTGCTCTCACTCTCTTCTTTTCTTCTGGATCGAAGGGCTTTCTACTCTCAAGGCTTTTTCTTCTTCTTCGATACTTCTTCAAAGGATGAAGACCCATATATATAGCAGCAGCAGCAGTATCACCCCCGACGTGTGACCTCCACATTTCCAGCCCTAAGTATTCGGACCACGTGGCAGTCTCTCAGCAGGCTTTATTTCAGCCTCGGATCACGTGCTGACAGTCACTCGGGAATATTTCCTCGGACCATCTTCTTCTTCTCCTGCAAGGAATTAACACGATTAAAACTCAGGGCACCAGAACCTAAAACTGCACGAGGTGTATAGAAACAGCAAGAGGTGCACTGCACTGAGGACGACACGAGATATAGTGGTGACAAACCAAACACTACACATAGAACGACACGAGGTTCAAGGGTGACAAAACAAGTATTACACAGAGAACGACACGAGGTTATAAACACTAGAATAACACGAAGACACGGATACAAAGAAACAACACGACATAATAAACATCATATAGAACGACATGAGGTGAAACGACACGTGATAAAACAAAGAAAGCAGGAATATGACTCGAGTAGCTACAGTGAATGACACGAGAACACAGGATTACTACAGTACGAGATAAGGAGAGCATGACACGAGGTCAGATGAAAGCAGCACGAGGTAAAACAAGAACGCCACGAAGTGTCACTGTAACAAAAACAAACACTACGAAGAGACCGACACGAGATACATACTAATAACGCTTAACACTTCAGAGAAAATGACACGAAGTAAAAAACAACTCGACATAACAAATAGCAACGAGAACGACACGAGCTGACCACAACACGAAGATGAAAAATAGAAACCAACACGAAGTGTGGTTTCAACACAAGAAAGACACGAGGTCTAGGAAGAACAACACAAAGACGGAAAAAACAAAGAACCGACTCGAACTGAGGACGACATGGAGACAGCACAGACACGGGCTTGATCTTAGAGAAGAGTGCACGAAGTAAAATCAACACAAAGACACAGCACCACACGAAGACGATGAATGCAATAGTGCAAAGTCTAGACTTGAAATACAATCCAAAACGGCTGTACAGACTTGAAGAATAAGCCAGTGTATAGACTTCAAAGTTCATTGAAGGATGTTCAGACTTTGTGCGTGAAGCAGCTCAATGAATAAGTGTGTACATTGAGACCCAGTGTAGACATGACCTAACAGTCTAGTGTATGGACTACAACAGTGAACGGTTGTACATACTTCATGTGAAAACCCAATGTACAGACTTCAATCAATATGCATCAAACAACTGTGTATGGACTTGAAGACCCTCAGCCAATGTATAGACTTCAAGTAGAGACCAATGTGTAGGCTTCACGTGAAAACGCTGAGGCCAGTGTACAGGCTTGCCACCGACCAGTGTATGGACTACCTCAGCCTGAGGCACAGTATGGACTTCAACTCTGCACATCGAATGTATGGACTTCAAGTGTGAGGGCCACTGTGCAGACATTGGGTTCGAAGACAATGTGCAGACTTTGACTTGGAACGTAGGTAGGAATGAGGCTGTATAGACTTGGACCACAAAGGCAGTGTGCAGACTTGGAAACTTAATGAGCAACATAAAGGAGACAAAGCAACATGGCGTCAACCCCGCTGATCCACTGCGTCCACGCAGCATGAACAATTAGCCACTATGTTAACCCAATCTAGCCATATTCATGAATTAGCTATTCAAGCAAACAATCAGATATTCAAGCAGTCAATCAGTCATCAATATTAATTAGCACACTTCAGTGTGACTCATGGTGTGTCAGCCATCATCAAAACCACACAGGGGCACAACAATCTCCCCCTTTTTGATGATGGCAACACAATGAGTTACACTGACTCAAATTAGATTCTTCTCCCCCTTTGCCTTTAGCAAAAAGACATGAGTTGAAGAGAGAATTAAAAACTCCCCCTTTGACTAAACTTATGCAGAGATGCAAATGCAACAAATACTCCCCCTTTGACATGGCAGAAAATATAGAGCTAATGCAGAGAATGAGTCATGGAAAAAAAATGAAGATCTCCCTTATGCAATGAGACAGCTCTCCCCCTATCAACATGCATGATTGACTACTCTCCTCTTGAAGCACAGAAATGGACTCTGGTTATCCAATAAATCAATCTGAAATCAGCCATTACAAAGAATCTGAATTCTGGTGAAGATATCACAGAATCAAAACTTATTGCAGAACAAGATGGAAGATTCCAACAGTGTAGAGAGAAATACATCTTAGGAATCAATCTGAAATCCACCATCATAAAGATTCTGAGGTTCAGAAGGCTGCAAGTGAACAAGGTAATAATGGGAGTGGCACCTCACATTTGTATGGTCAGGAAAATACAGATGGAATCAGTCAACTGATAAGAAAGGAGTTGACTATACAGTTTTTGTTGATCATGCATAAATCTGATCATGAGAGATTTGAATGCAAGGTCACAAATGATATGAACATGATTCTATATGACAAGGAATGCTCCCCCTGAATAGATGCCACTTGATATGCAAGTGATGCATGACATGGAAGCTTCCCCTCAATAAGTGGAATCTTATGAGATAGATGAGAAGGAGACCACCGGGCAGACAAGGAGAAGTTCAGGTCAATGATCTAAGGAGAGTGAGCAGAAAGATTTTCAAGGAGATATCAATCTCATAAATCCAAAACATAATTTTTCAAGGTCTTCCATTATAGGGACTTATGAATGAGCTTTTTGTACAGCATGGTTTAAACATGATGTATGCAGAGTTTATCAATAAAATTCTGTATTGATATCTAAAACCATGTTTTAATAAAGATGAACCAAGCCCTCATATTTATCTTGATTAATCTCCCTTTCTCTTACACAATCAAATCTATTGACTTCTTTCAGAATTACATGCACCAATATTGAAGTCAAGCAATTATGAAGTCACATGATTTTGTCTAGGGTTGTAGCAATTTGATTTTAACATCAATATTCAGATATTTCAATTTGTTCAACAATTTTTCATGCTACAAATTTTACGAGCATTCTAGTTCAGTTCACACCTTGTAACTAGAGGATATACTTTGATTAGAGGCCAATGTCCCTAAGCACTTAGTGTGACTAACTATCATGCTATATATGAATAGAGATAGCATTTATACATCATGACACACTCCAAATCATTTCTTGATGAGTGAGTTGTATTTCTCAGTGTGCATGCCATTGCTCTGCCTGAATTTCAATGAATTCTTAATCAGAGTTAACTAAGGCACCTCATGACACAGTCCTTCGGACATGTGTTTCTCAGTGACCAATGTCATTACTCTGACAGATATTACCCTTTAGACATTTCAGAAAAATTCATTTGCTTCAAATCAATAATAGTTTCATGTACTTAATCAGTTGAAGTCATATATTTAAAAGTGCAGATTTCAGAAGATTTTACAAGACATAGCATGAAACAGATGGTTAACGTTTATTAAACATGCTTCAGATATTTTTAAGAGATTTTAAAGCCAAACTCATTGAATACATTAAACTTAAACCACGTGAGTTATTTCAGTCATTCATAAAAACGTATAATAGAAGATTTCTAGTTCAAGAGTTTTCAGATTTATGATTGAGATAGCCCATTGAAATCTTCATGAAAGACTGATAGAATTCTGTGGCCAAATGATACCAAAATGACAGTAGAAATACCAATTGTTAAGAGAGATTGTGAAGCTCAAAGTTTTCAGAATATGATTAAGGTTTGTCAACAAAATCAGTAAGAGAGATATGCAATGAGTTCTGACCCATGTATGCATTTGACAACCTATATGCAATGCAATGACTCCCCCTCACAATATGCATTCAAACTCCCTTTTTGGCATTTTCAATGTAAGGAAATGCAATGCACTATACGTATGCAGGGACATGCAAAGACTCGACATTGAATTGCTATGCAAGGATATGCAACTAACTCCCCCTGAAAACATGTAATGTTTGCACTGAAAACTGAACATATGATACCAAATGATTCATGCACATTCAGACTGCCCTGTCAATCAAAATGACCCATGGTACTAGGCGGAGCACTTGGTCTAAAAGACCAGCTCTCACATAGTAAGGACCTCCGGACAGATTTCCCTACCTTTTGGTAGCTTACCATTTGATATACCATAGAGGTCATGAATATCAAGGTGAAACCAACAGTCCTATATACAATTCAGGTTTTCAATGAATGTACTCTACATGCAAATCACATATATGCACTTCAGATGAGTAGAGTTTAGAGGCATCATTTCAGACAATGCAGATGAAGAATGATTATGCAAAAATAGATTTAACTTGCTATGCATTAAAACTAAAAATAAGAAGAGCAGGAAGTTTACCTGAAAAGTTCAGTATGGGGTTTTCTTCTTGAGTGCCTTGGATCATTACCCCTTTTTATTTCAGTCCCAAGGCACACCTGCATAGCAATGTTATTTTGCACAAACAGGTACCCAAGAAGTCTTGGGTCCTGACAAAACAGTATTACTCCTAGCAGGTTTTCTCAGCACATTTCTAGGAGCAGTTTTCAGATCTGATTTATGCAGATTCTTGTTAGCATGAATTCTATGTGCATAAGCATGAGATTTCTTGTTAACAGAGTAAAAATTCTGTTTGCCAAAACCAGTTTGGTTTTGATATCCTGCCAGCCAACAGGTTGCAGCCCTGTGACCTGGCTTCCCACAGTTGAAGCACTCATTGTGCTTACCTCTAAAAACATTACTTCTAAAAATATTTCCATTTGCAGGGAGTTTAACAGTTTTAGAATTGAATTGTCTACCCTGAGCATGCCAACAGTGGGCTGCAATGTGGCCCATCTTGCCACAGTGAAAGCATGAATTAGAACTTTTCTTACCAGCATTCAGCCAGCATTCAAATCTCTTATGACCCAATTTTCCACAATTATAGCATGTCATATGCTGGTTCATTGGAACATACTTGTTCTTGTTAAGAGCATGATAGTTTGCATGAAATTTATTCATATCACTAACAAACCAGCATTGTGAAATTTTGTGTCCTAGTTTACCACAATGAAAACACTCAATTTTCCTTTTCTGAGATGAAAGATTTTTATCATGATATTTTCTAGCACTCAGATCATCCTTTTCCATCAGTCTACATTCATGCATCAGATGTCCAGATTTATGATAGTAATGACAGATCATTTTCTTTTTGGATGCTTGTGAATGTGTATGAGGACTATGATCAATATGCACTGATGAACCCTTTTCATTTATTTTCTGATTTACAGTCCTTTTCTGATTTTTATCCTGTTTTCCTATTTTCTTAGCCTTGTACTGAGTTGGAGATGAAGTAGAAGGCTTCTCCTGTTCATAGGATTTAACAAAGATAATTTTCAGGTTGGCTCCATCAGCCTTCCTCATGACTGGACTGTAACCCAGTCCTTCTTTCTTAAAATTAATATTTGTTCCCAATATTTTCTGAACAATGGGTTGTTTGTCTTTTGATGTTGTGGCTATGTTTGAGGCATTTACAAAGGATGTCATTACTTTATTCTGTAAAGCCTTTTTATTTAGATTATTGTAGCCCAACCCTTCCCTTTTGACATTGACTTTTACACCTAGCAGCTTGTCTAGGTTTTCTTGCCCATCAACAAATTTTGACAAAGAGACTTTCAAATCCTGAATTTCATCTTCCAAAGAGGAAATATGTAGCTCATAACTAGCAATCTCTTGTTCACTGCAATTCACACATTCAGTTAACACATTGTTAGCAGTTTTGTATTTTTCAATTTCCTGTTCCAGATTGCTCAGTTTATTAGAATCTTCAACACAAATACTTTTTCCTCTTTCCAAAGCTAGAAGTCTCTCTGACATAGTGGAATTCAACATTTTTAATTTTTTATTTTCTTCCTTAAGCTTGTCATTCTGAATTAACTCATTTATTAGAGTCTGATCTTCTGAGTTAATTTCAAGTTTTCTTTCAGCCTTGAATTCCTTCAAATCTTTTTCCTTCTTTTCAATGTTTTTCTGTAATTCCACATTCACAAGTTTGATGGCTTCCAGTTTTTCAGCAAGCAAGTTTTTCTCCTGCTTGAGTTGCTCAAATTTGTTATCATTTTTATTAGCAGATGTTCTCAGGGAATCATTTTCGGATCTCAGCTTGTTTAAATCTGAGTTTACACTTTTAAAGTTTTTCAGCAATTTTTCATACTAGTCATGATAGTTAACAATAGTCTGATTATCATTATCTGAGTTCAATTTTTCTTTGAGTTCAGATATCACATTTATATGTTCTTGATTTTCAGTTTTCAATAATGAAACTTGTTTCTTCAGTATTTGAAAGTCAGACATACAAGCATCATGAATATTTTTCAATTCAACACAATTTCTACAAGGAACGCTTGAACTATCTAAACCAGTACCCTTCTTCAATTTCTTATACTGTTTTCTTAACAGCTCATGAGATTCAAGTAATTCAGCATAAACATTCTCCCAATCTTCTAGAGAGAAATTCTCGAAGATATTTACCTCATCATCATCATCTTCTTCAGTTTGATTGCTGCCTTGATCGCTTCTGTTGGCCATCATGCAGCTTGTTTGATTTCCTTCCCCGGCTCTCTTCATCATTTCCAACATATCCCTTGCAGATCTGCAATCAAGGAAACATGAGTGAAAGGCTTTGTCAGTGGCTGCTTTCATCAGATTTATAGCTGTCTGATTCTCCTCATACATTGATTCGTGACTGTCAGTCCATTTGGACTTTTTCTTTGGTAATTCATGAGGACCATGTGAAATTACTTTCCACAGGTCTAGATCAACAGATTTAACATAATCACGTAAAGCACTGTGCCACTGGTTGAAATCAAAACCACTGAAGACGGGTGGACAAGCCATTGAACCAAATAGCAGATAAATTCAATGCAACAGGAATATTGATGCACTAAAGGCAAATAAGCACCTAAGACCGCAAGATCGAATCTGCAGGTCGCTGGACCTTATATGCAGACACCCGCTCTGATACCAATTGTTAGGGTGCTAGGCCCGGATACAGAGGGGGGTGAATGTATCCTTCTATGTATAATGGCCAAATAAAACTTGGATGCTAGAGATAGACACAAAATAGAACCAATTTGATTCAACTCAAATACAAACACTTGGAGCGTGCCTATCCAAGCATCTAGCGGAAGTAAATCAAGCAATCTGATGAACCAGTTGAAAATCCTTTTAAACAAAAGAGCAAATATGTAACTGGCCCCCAAATGTCCAATTAGGGGAAGCAGCACAAATGAGAATAGGAAATCTCAAGACAATCTATAAAGGGTGGTAGGAGATATGGAAGAACACACTACAAGCAAACCACTGCTCAAAGATTTTAAGGTGGTTCGGTCCTCCAGACCTACATCCACCCCTCACTCCCAACTGGAGTGAGGATTCCACTAGCTCACTCTAGAAACCGTAGACTCAGTCTGTAACAAATGCTGCCAAACAGCTTGACCAGGGGAACACGCTCCCCTCTTCCTCCCAACCGGAGGGACACCCCAAGTGACTTTCAGCCACTCGAAAACTAGAGACCGAAGTCTCTCTTCCTCCAGACCAGGAGGGAACCAACCGGTGACTTCCAGTCACCAGCAAACCAGAGGTCGAAGACCTCTCTTCCTCCCAACCAGAGGGACACTGGACTTGCAACCACAAGCCCAGAACCGGAGGGCTAGCCTCCCTTCCTCTAACCAGAAGGAAACCCACAAGTGACAACCTATCACTTGCAACCCGAAGATCAGATCTCCCTTCTCCTGAATCAACAGGAGGAACCCGATCCCCAACAGGGCAATCGGAAGACCAAAGATAATCAGAAAGATAAAGGAAAAATAATAGACGAAAATAACACAGCAATCAGAAAGCTGTAAAAGATGAAAACACAAATGTGGCTCTCAATGGAGCTGACTGGCCTGGATCTGATCCACGGTCCAGTAGGAACAAGTCTTCGGATGAAGCTTCCCATCTCTCGTTCTCTTTTCTTCTTTCTCTTCCTTTTCTTGTCTGCTTCCTTCTCTCACTCGCGAGCTCTCTCTCTTTCTCTTTTTACTTCTGCAGCTTCTCTCACTCTACCACTCTTCTTTTTCTTCTTCTTCTCTTCTCACTGGCACTGTCTCTCTCTCTTTTTCTTCTTCTGCTCTCACTCTCTCTTCTCTACTCTCTTCTTTTCTTCTGGATCGAAGGGCTTTCTACTCTCAAGGCTTTTTCTTCTTCTTCGATTCTCACTGGCACTGTCTCTCTCTCTTTTTCTTCTTCTGCTCTCACTCTCTTCTCTACTCTCTTCTTTTCTTCTGGATCGAAGGGCTTTCTACTCTCAAGGCTTTTTCTTCTTCTTCGATACTTCTTCAAAGGATGAAGACCCATATATATAGCAGCAGCAGCAGTATCACCCCCGACGTGTGACCTCCACATTTCCAGCCCTAAGTATTCGGACCACGTGGCAGTCTCTCAGCAGGCTTTATTTCAACCTCGGATCAGGTGCTGACAGTCACTCGGGAATATTTCCTCGGACCATCTTCTTCTTCTCCTGCAAGGAATTAACACGATTAAAACTCAGGGCACCAGAACCTAAAACTGCACGAGGTGTATAGAAATAGCAAGAGGTGCACTGCACTGAGGACGACACGAGATACAGTGGTTACAAACCAAACACTACACATAGAACGACACGAGGTTCAAGGGTGACAAAACAAGTATTACACAGAGAACGACACGAGGTTATAAACACTAGAATAACACGAAGACACGGATACAAAGAAACAACACGACATAATAAACAGCAGATAGAACGACATGAGGTGAAACGACACGTGATAAAACAAAGAAAGCAGGAATATGACTCGAGTAGCTACAGTGAATGACACGAGAACACATGATTACTACAGTACGAGATAAGGAGAGCATGACACGAGGTCAGATGAAATTAGCACGAGGTAAAACGAGAACGTCACGAAGTGTCACTGTAACAAAAACAAACACTACGAAGAGACCGACACGAGATACATACTAATAACGCTTAACACTTCAGAGAAAACGACACGAAGTAAAAAACAACTCGACATAACAAATAGCAACGAGAACGACACGAGCTGACCACAACACGAAGACGAAAAACAGAAACCAACACGAAGTGTGGTTTCAACACAAGAAAGACACGAGGTCTAGGAAGAACAACACAAAGACGGAAAAAACAAAGAACCGACTCGAACTGAGGATGACATGGAGACAGCACAGACACGGGCTTGATCTTAGAGAAGAGTGCACGAAGTAAAATCAACACGAAGACAGAGCACCACACGAAGACGATGAATGCAATAGTGCAAACTCTAGACTTGAAATACAATCCAAAACGGATGTATAGACTTGAAGAATAAGCCAGTGTATAGACTTCAAAGTTCATTGAAGGATGTTCAGACTTTGTGCGTGAAGCAGCTCAATGAATAAGTGTGTACATTGAGACCCAGTGTAGACATGACCTAACAGTCCAGTGTATGGACTACAACAGTGAACGACTGTACATACTTCATGTGAAAACCCAATGTACAGACTTCAATCAATATGCATCAGACAACTGTGTATGGACTTGAAGACCCTCAGCCAATGTATAGACTTCAAGTAGAGACCAATGTGTAGGCTTCACGTGAAAACGCTGAGGCCAGTGTACAGGCTTGCCACCGACCAGTGTATGGACTACCTCAGCCTGAGGCACAGTATGGACTTCAACTCTACACATCGAATGTATGGACTTCAAGTGTGAGGGCCACTGTGCAGACATTGGGTTCGAAGACAATGTGCAGACTTTGACTTGGAACGTAGGTAGGAATGAGGCTGTATAGACTTGGACCACAAAGGCAGTGTGCAGACTTGGAAACTTAATGAGCAACACAAAGGAGACAAAGCAACATGGCGTCAACCCCGCTGATCCACTGCGTCCACGCAGCATGAACAATTAGCCACTATGTTAACCCAATCTAGCAATATTCAAGAATTAGCTATTCAAGCAAACAATCAGATATTCAAGCAGTCAATCAGTCATCAATATTAATTAGCACACTTCAGTGTGACTCATGGTGTGTCAGCCATCATCAAAATCACACAGGGGCACAACATACAGCAACGCAGAAGGAAGCATGCACCAGAGAAGCAGGCGATCATCAAGGCGCAGGTCACCAAGGGACAAGAGACTGGCCTTTTTAGACCGGTCCTGTACCCAACATGGCTAGCCAACGTCGTCCTGATATCGAAAGCTTCGGGCAAGTGGCGGATGTGCGTGGATTTCACCGACCTGAATAAGGCCACCCCTAAGGACTGTTATCCATTGCCGAGCATCAACCAATTGGTTGACTCAACCTCGGGCAATGAGATACTCAGCTTCCTAGACGCCTATTCGGGTTACCATCAGATCAGCATGGATCCATAAGATGTCGAGAAGACCACCTTCGTCACCGACTACGGCGTGTACTGCTACACCCGGATGCCTTTTGGGTTGAAGAACGATGGAGCCACGTACCAAAGGCTGGTCAATCACATGTTTGAAGGACAGCTACGTCGAAACGTCAAGGCCTACATTGATGACATGCTCGTCAAGACCCCCAAGGCCGAAGACCACTTCACCGACCTCGCTGAGACCTTCGACACCCTCCTGAGGTACAACATGAAGCTCAATCCTGCCAAGTGTGCCTTCGGAGTGAGATCTGGAAAGTTCTGGGTCTCCTAGTCACTCAGCGTGGGATCGAGGCCAACCCAGACAAAGTCCAGGCCATCCTGGACATGCGCCCGCCCACCAGCATCAAGGACGTCCAACGCCTAATTGGGCGTATCGCCGCTCTCAGTCGGTTCCTGTCCCGTGCAGTCAAACGATGCTTGCCCTTCTTCAAGCTATTGAGGGGGCCCAAATTGGCATCTGCTTCGTTCGCATGGGATGAGGAATGCCAGAGAGCGTTCGCCGAGCTCAAGGAGTTCTTGGCCTCTCCCCCGGTGCTCTCCAAGCCCATTCCGGGTGAACTCTTGCTGCTCTATCTCTCGGCAACGCCATCTACGGTTAGCTTGGTCCTAGTCAGAAATGACTCAGGAGTCGAGAGGCCGGTCTACTACACCAGCTAGGTGCTCAATGAGGCGAAAAAGAGGTACCCCACAACCGAGAAACTCGTGCTAGCGTTGGTCACCTCCACCACGCACCTCCGGCCTTATTTCCAAGAGCACCCCATCACCGTGCTAACCGACGAACCATTGAAGAAAATCCTTACCCACCCCGAAGCCTCGGGACGACTTGTCAAGTGGGCCATCTTGCTTGGGGCCTACGATATATCCTATCGATCGCGCTCAGCCATGAAAGGCCAAGCGCTCGTCGACTTCATCGCCGAAAGCACCATCCCGACTGAAGAAAGATCCCCGTCCGCGCCCGGGCAGACCGGGGAGTTGTTCATCGATGGGTCCTCCAATTCGGTCGGGAGCGGTACCGGAGTCCGGTTTAAGTCCCCCAAAGGAGCAGAACTGCAATACGCCTTGAAGTTCAGCTTTCAGGCATCCAACAACGCTTCCGAGTACGAGGCCCTTATCTCGGGAGCGCGCATGGCCCGATGGTTGGGGGCTGAGGAAGTCAAAATCCACACTGACTCCCAGCTGGTCGCTAGCCAAGTCAACGGTGAGTACGAAGCTCGAGAGGCACCAATGATCAAATACCTCCAACTGGTCAGAGCCCTGGCCCAACAGTTCGAGAAATTCGAGATAGTCCGAATAGCTCGGGAGGCAAACTCCCGAGCGGATGCCCTCTCTCGGCTAGCCTTTTCTCTCGACCCCGAAGGTACCCGATCGGTCATCCTTGAAGAGCTAGAGCGCCCGAGCATTGACTCGGAGCTCCTTGCTGTTGACTCGGCCATTCCGAGCAACTGGCGCACCCCCTATCTGTCGTGGCTCTGGGACTCTCAAGAGCCTTGCAACCCTCGAGAGGCCCGCAGATTAAAGTACCAAGCCTGGCGCTTCGTCATTCTAGATGACACTCTCTATCGGAGATCTTTCTCCGGTCCTCTCCTGAAGTGTCTCGGCCCCGACGAAGCCACCCAAGCTATCCAAGAGATTCATGAAGGCCTGTGCGGAGCACATTCTGGGGGAAAGTCACTCACCCGGATCTTGCTACGGCAGGGTTACTGGTGGCTCACTCTACAGTGCGACTGCACGACCTACGTGCAACAGTGCGACCGATGCCAGCGATTCGACCACTTAGTCCATCAGCCGGCAACGGAGCTCGTCACCCTAGCCGAGCCGTATCCTTTCGCTGGGTGGGGGATCGACATTCTTGGGCCGTTCCCCATGGCTCAGGCCCAGAAGAAGTTTATCATCATCGCCATCGACTACTTTACCAAGTGGATCGAGGCCGAAGCCACGGCAAGGATCACCGAGACAGTCGTCTGGAGTTTCGTCTGGAAGTCGATCATTTGTCGTTACGGCATCCCCCGGGTGAGAGTGAGCGATAACGGCTGGCAATTTGACTCTCGTTATTTTCGAGACAGATGTGCCGACCTAGGTATTCGCAACCACTTCACCTTGGCCACCCACCCTCAGGCCAACGGGCTGGTCGAGAATGCCAATAAGACTATCTTAAAAGGCATAAAGACTAGACTCAGCAAGGCCAAGGGCAGCTGGCTCGAGGAACTGCCTAGCATACTTTGGTCACACAGAACGACTCCCAGAACGGCAACTGGTGAAAGTCCTTTCCAGTTGGTATATGGCGCCGAGGCCATAATTCCGTTGGAGATCGCCTATCCCTCCCTCCGAGTCATCTGCTTCTCGCCCGAGGTAAACGAGTGAAAATTGCTCGAGAACCTGGACCTAGCGAATGAACTCCGAGAGATTGCTAGCATCCGAGCGACGGAATACCAGCGCCGCCTCGCTCGATACTACAACGCCAAAGTCCGAGACAGACACTTCCAACTGGGAGACTTTGTCCTTAGGAAAGCCGAAGCCTCTCGACCACTAGAGATGGCGGGTAAGCTATCCCCTAACTGGGAAGGCCCCTACCGAGTGGTCGAGACGCTCGGGAAAGGAGCATACCGGCTCTCTACAATGGAAGGGGAACCCATCCCTCGGACGTGGAACGTAGCCACACTACGCAAGTTCTACTTTTGAAGTCGTGCAAACAATTTGAGTGAAATAAAATTCCTTTCATTCAAACGATTGTTGGTACATCAGAAAGGCCAAAGCCAATACATTGCATAACAAAAAAAAAAAATCCATCTGGCGCCATTGCAAGAGGCCATCGCTCGGCCGACTCGGTTTGATCTCCTTGCGTCCAGCCACTGACTCTGCCTCGCGTAGAAACTGGCTCGGATAAAAGGTGCTCGATCCAGTTGGCTCGGGTGGCCCATGACAAAGGTGACAGAGGGACCCCGGCTGGGGAATGACGCGTGCTTCCCCCCTTCACCCTCGCTGCAACACCGCTGCACATCTCGTACAAGGTGCGCGACACGCCGAGCCTCTCTAGCGCCACCGAAATGGGAACCTTCTTCGCGCCGGGCGCCCCGCCAGTCAGCCCGGATCGAACCTCTATCCCAACTGCTCCTGGCACCATGGTCGGTTGGGGCGGGGACGCCTCTGCAAGAGAACCCCCAACCTCGACCGTCCCGGCTCGAGCGTCGCCGCCCGAGGCATCGCCGCCCTCGACCGACGCCCCAGCCTCGCCCGCGGTTGCTTCAACTTCGGCCCCCTCTATTCCCACCGAGGGGAGAGCCGAGCCATCACCATCACCCCCCGGGGTGCCCCTGGTCTCCTCGGCCCCCTCTCGCTCGGCAGATAGGAGAGCTGGCTCGATAGGGTCGGCCGTATCTTGCCCCTGAGAGGGGAGCGCCGCCGAGCCAGAATCGCCCCCAGCGGTGGGGACGGCCCCAGCCTTCTTGGCTCGCTTCTTGGCCTTAGCGGTGGCCCACAACATACCCGCTACGGGGTCCTTGCGCTTCACCCCGTGCAGCCGAGAAGTCCCCTCGGAGGCCGCCCCCTTGCCCTTGTCCCGGGCTTGGGAGCGACCCTCTGAAGCGGCCAGTTCTCTGTCAGCTGAGTCATCGCCAAGATCGACCACCTCAGCGGCCTCCTTCAGAGGCTCCCGCCTGTTATCTGCATAAAAGAAGAAGACGGTCAGAAACGCAAAAGCAACCCCGGCACCCAAAGAAGAGTCAAGCTTGTGGCGTGTGAACCTGATGGAAGCAGCCGTGTGAGGAGACATCGCTCCACATTCTCCGGAGTGACCAGCTCCTCTGTGGATCGGCGATGCTTCAACAAAATGGCTGCGTACTCCTCCACCTGTGGAGGGAACTCATCTTGCCGGGGGGGAATATTCGGGTGGAAGTTCGGAATCACCGGGCACTCCCAGGATTCCCCCACCAAGCGCGTCTTCACCCAAAAGAACTGGGTTTTCCATCCCTTATGAGAAGAATCCTTCACCGCCAGCGAAATGCAGCTCCTATTCCTCCTCGCCTGGATGAAATAGAAACCCTTTCCGGTCGACGGATGTGCTTTCAACTCAAAGAAATAGTGGAAGAGGTCCAGGGAAGGGGGGACCCTGCACTGACGGCAGAGGATGCGGAAGGCGGAGAGGAGAAGATATGAATTGGCCACCAGCTAGATCGGCGCCAATGAAAAAAAAATTGAGGAGCGTGAGGATGAAGGGCTTGAAAGGGAGACGGAACCCACTCTTCCACGCCAAAAGAAAGGAGCAGAAATGGCACGTACGAGAGTCCAAGCTCATCTCGTGCGGGGCGGTGGCAACGAAGTAGTATTTGTAGGGAAGGCGGAACTGGTGCTCTAACCTCCTCACCTCGGCCTCCCTTAGCTCGCTGCAGTTGGGGACCGGCACCTTCGCCACAGGCTCATCGCTCCACTCCCTCGAATGCTGGCCAGCCATGGATTCTGAGGAAGAACTCGACGAAGAGCAGTCTCGCGACCCCGAAGACTCTGGGGAAGAGGGAGCTTCTGGATGGCCTCCGCCGTCACCTCGGCCAACTCTGCGAATGCCGCCGCAAGCCTCTTCTCTTCCGTCGTGCCCTCACGACGCATCAAGGAGCCTAAAAACTCGAAGGGAGGCTAGACCCTAAAAACGGAGGAAGTCTGGAATGTCGAAGAGCGCCCAAACGCCTATATCCCCTCGTGGGAGGCGGCGCGCTGTTCCGACCTCCGAGAAAAGGGGGGCCCTTCGTTTCAAATCCGTCAGGATTACCATCATTACGGGCCTTGGTGACCACGACTCGTGGCTTACTCACACCACCAGATCTCCACCCACCTGACCCACGCTGGTCCTAAACCCTAAAGTATCTACTCTTCCGAGCCTTCCCTGGCTCGGGAGTAGGAGGGGGACAAGTGGAGAGGGGGATTTCTGCAGCCCAGTCAAAGAGCAGTCGAACTAGGCCCATCAGGACCAAACAAGGCCACACTCGCCCGAGTGATAGCCCACAGGGCCCACTCCGGACTAAAAGCCCAATAAAAGATCGCTCGGGGACCCAACCTTCCTAGGCGGACCTCAGGCTTGGAAGGCCCGAGCGACGGTCAGGTCATCAGAATGATCTACGCCCGATCTATCCTCAGCCAGGATATAGGGAGGCGCACACGATCCATCCGACCCATCTCCGTCTGAGCTAGGCCCATCGCCCGGATATGGCTGGCCCCCCTAAGCTCAAAACGGTCGACCGTCGATTGCTTATCCATGTAGCCGTTAAGAGTCCTCTGTGAGCAGGAATTTATAAGGGTGAGGGACTCCAGCTCCCCAAGGTGATAACGCTCCCATGATGAGGCAGTAAAAGTCCACGTTGAGGACGTAACTCCCACTTGAAACCCCTCGACTTACAGGACTCCGGAAGGTGGCGCACTATTCAACCCAGGGATACCCTCTGGCGAAAGGTAAAAGGGCAACCTCACGCCCAAACCCCTGAGCAGGAACCACTTCACCCTTCTGGTGGAGAGGGATCTCGCGTAGAAGCTACTTCCTCCCTATATTGCTCCCACCATAGCTTTACTGACTTAAGCATCGGAGGGTTTGCCCCAGGGACTCATCCCTGGGCCCCCTGATCCGTTTTCCTTTCTTGCAATTCACAATCCGGTGATCTTCTGCCCGCTCAGGACCCGCGCGAGATCACGCCTCTTTAGGGTTATTTCCCCTTCGTTTAGGAGCGAATGGGGCGTGGAACGGCCAAGATCGGCCAATCCCCTATTTTTCCCGCCGTGACGCTTTAGCGTTCTTACCAGAGACCATTTTTAAGCCTTTACCGGTCCTTGGGCAACCGTTTATGATTTTTGAACAGTATGTCAGTTCAGGTCTTCGCGGTCATGCGATAGACCATTTTTTGAGATAGTGGTCAAGTGGACGACCGCTAATCTCCGTCAGCGGTCGTACGATAGATCGCTAAGCTGGAATTGGCGGTCTAAGAGACGACCGCTAACCGCTGTTCATGTTAGGTCCAATAGTTCTAATTCGGTTCAGGCTAGCGGTCCTAGCCTTGACCGTTTAGGGTCCTTGGCGGTCATTTGGGAGACCGCTAGGCTGTTTGACTATTTTAAGTCAGTTCGGGGGTTCACCGGGTTTAGTGGTCATATGGACGACCGCTACCGTCTCCATGGGGCCCTGTGATAGACCGCATGCTCCCTATGCTTTTATAGTTCTGATCGTTGAGTCTCTGAGTGTAGCGGCCATGTCCTATATGAGATGGCCTGTGAATAGACTGTTTATGTGTTGGTGCGGCTCTTTCTTGATCGCCCAGTGTCTGTATTCTATGTGTGAGGGTAGCGGCCTTTGGCTGACCGCTTGGTTTGCCTAGCGGCCTGGCAGATGACCGTTTACTTCCCAGAGCTTTATTTTCCTGATGTTTGGCCTCCATTTGTCTTGGCCTTACCTTGTGATTTGCCCATTGTTCCGTGGATGTCTTGGATGTTCTATGAGGGCGATGACCATGTTGTGGGGTGGCCGAGGAGTGCCATTATATCCAGTGGTGTTCCATACTGTTTCAGAGTCATTATTGGTGTCTGGTCAACCCGGTGTGATCCAGTGGTTGACATATGACCTTATGGTTGTCTCGATGGTCCTGGATGGATCGAGAGATGATGTTGGACGTTTTGAGGTGTTGTCTTACCTCGGGTTACGTGTCCATGTGCTTTGAGGGTCTTGGTGATCCCTTAGGTCTCCGTGGGTTGTGTTATGCGGAGGTGTGGATCGGGTGATCCCATGCCGTTTCCTTTATCGGTGTTTTCTCGTAATATGGCTTAGGAACTAGGCTGATTGGCGGCTTGTCACCGCTTTGTGCGATGATCTTGACCTCGAGTCGTGAGACTCAAGGATCATTATGTTAGCATGTCTAGTTATCTGTCCTGAGTCTGGCGATAGTCTGGTATGATACCTTGTGTTTTATGCTTGTGCTTCGTAGTACGTGTGACAGTGCATGCTTAGCCTATCCGTACTTCAGCACTGATGTTTTGGAGTCTCTGTGTGTCTAGCGAGTCTCCACTAGTCGTTGCCTGACGGCACTTTCCTATGTGTCGGCCCACCTGGGAGTGGTGGTGGGGCAGGTTTTCATTATACGGTTTTTAGGCTAGTTTCCATGGACTCCCTTGCCTTGCGGTAGCATCCTACTGGGGGAGAAAACTAGCTAGAGGCCTGGCTCAAGGCATTGAGATTGTGTGTGCACACGTGGTCAGGGGCGTTTGGACGAGCACCGACGGGCGTGACCCTGACTAGTCACTCGTTACTGTGGTACATTGTTTCTAGTTCTGTGGTACCGTTGCTCCTTGTACTTGGTACGGTTGTTCCTCGTACTTGATTTTGTGAGTATCTCAGTTACCACCGTTCTTGGTGTGTGGGAGATACTTGTGGCGCAATGTAAGTCATCAGTGAACGCATCTGGCTGTTCTTCTAGTGAGGAGGTGCTCTTGTCACTTGACGCCCAATATCATGACTCTCATGACTTGTGTTTCGTGACTGTTTCCCATCATGATTGATGTGACTCGTCGGGTAGTCTGTGTTGACTTCACCTACGGTCCAGTCTTGTGTAGCATACATAACACTCTAGTTGTGTATGTGCGTGCCATTGACGGTGTAGGTCTTTTTAAGGCTTTAGCCTGTTTTGGTAGGCTTCAGCTATGGAGCTAGTGCTTTGTCGATGGATCGGTAACGCCCGACTTTGTGAGATCGGGGTTCGCCTTTCTGTTGCCATTTGGAGTAGCTTAGGGAGCCGTGGTTTAGTCGGCGGCCGTGTTTCTGGTTAGTACGGCTTTACTCTTTCCTTTAGTTGTTCTTACTCCTACTTTTACAGCTTTACTGTTGTAGTTTAGTACTGTTGTTACTTCTGTTCTTCATGCTTTACTGTTTAGCGTTGTTTAGTGTATTACTGCGTTGTTTCCTGTCACGCCCCGAGCATTTATTACAGCGGAAGACTCGCTCGGGGAGCGCGAACATCCGGCATGGTAAGCCTCTTGCAAGCAAGAATCAATCAGAGCGCGAGACAATCACACAAGCAAATACAATTGCACAGGATTTAATCAACTTCAACTTCATCTCATAATGCTCAATATTCAAAAATACAATCACATATTTGATTTTCATTCTACTAGACTCAAGAAATAGGAAAATTACATTGACTCAATCTAGACATTATAAACTTCCTATGTCTTCACTCTTGTAATAACAACATTCAATCGCTCTCGGACCCGCTACTTGAATCACCCGAATCCGAATTCGAACTATTTCCATCTCTGAAAAACATTAGAAATAGGTAATGAGCACACTTGCCCAGTAGGTAGCTTCGCATCAACATGAATGCACTATTAAAGTAATTAACAATTTAGCTCTAAAGAATAAGGTAAAATCATGCGAATGTGAATCGATCACGCGTTTAAACCAAAGTAACAAGATAATCATGTAAGATAGAATAATCAAGAATGAACTAGCAAGAATATAACAAGAACATGATATTGGCCTTCCATGAACAAGAATGTAACGAGATTGTACTAGCAAGTCACATATTCATCACACTAGTCTCTTTTGAGTAGATAGTTCGTGAATTCCTGTGGAATATCAAGCAAGAAAGTCATGTCGTGCCGTGGATCTTCACTTATTTATAGAAATAGTACTCCCAACGTAATGAGACGCCAGTAGCATCATACCCCATGGTTTATAAAATAGTATGTTTCCGGTAATCAGTCGAGGGGACTAGCATAGAGCCCTTGAACACAATCAGTGCTCGATCGCATCTTCAGTTATCAATTAAGCTACTTCCACGCATGTAACAGTAAAGTATGGCCAAGAATGTAATAAGTTCAATAATTCCATGATAACAATAATCAATGAATGAATGCTTTAATTTGAATATATGAGATCAAGAATGACATTTAAACTATGTTATGCTTATAGAATAAATCGGCAGCATAACGGTATATTTCCTTAACTTTCATCCATTACATTAAGTCTATTAAGCAATATGATAAGTTCTAGATCATCAAGGTTTGTCTAGAATCATTGAAATATCAACCCTTGGTCAAACCTTGGGTTAACATATACAAGCTATGTAACATTCGTTTATTGGGCCGTTACACTATGTAACGCGTCCATAATGGGCCATTACAATAACCAGAGTCCAGCATACTAGTTTAGACTCAGTGAAATGTGACGGTCGGGCATTGGGCCGTTACGTGAGCTTGACGGTCCAGTGCAAGGCCGTTACATTACAAGGTCCAGAAAACAACGATAGTGTATTCTAGTTATTGGGCTTTGATGGTACAACCAACTCGGCATCCTAGTGGGAATCCCAGGCTCGCGGAGAATTACGGAGGCCTTGAAATAATGATTTCCTAGTCCATTGGACGGAATATCCAATAGAGAGGTCCTCATGTCCAAGATGGTGTTCCTAAAGTGCAAGGTGTAAACTAATGGCAACATACCGGAATATGTGCCATGTACTTATAGAAATGACTCTATTGACAGAGAGAGATATGTATAATCAGTGTGAAATCATGATGAAAAACTCTGTCAATACAACGTTAAAAAGTCATGCTTTATAATACAAAACTATATAACTTGGCTTCATGAAATTAACATAACTCAAGTAAAAGTGAGATACCAAAACAGGCAATAACTAATATGAATAATCAAATAACCTTAAAATCACATGATCAGTTAAAACTTAAGTAACTAGGCTTAACAATAAATAATATTGGCAAGTTATATTCTCTCTTAGGGTTGGCAGAACACAGACTCTGACGGTCTGGAGGTGGGGCGTCACAGTGAACGTGACGGTCATGAATCCAGCCGTTACATGAACGTAATGCGTCTGTCCCAGTGCGTTAGGGACAACATTGAAAATCCAAAACAGCAGGGTGTATGACAGTCTGTCCTAGGGCCATTATATGAGTGTGACGGTCCTACGCTGATGCGTTACAATATCTGCTGACAGAAAACTAGATAAAACATAAAGAGATCGATTCATATCATGTCCATAATTAAAATAACATGAATCTCTAGACATGATAACATAGTGTAGGCCAACTACATGCTTAGGTATTAATGAATTAGATAAGATACATCTTTGGCATGTCCAATTAAGGCTAAGGGATGCATGTAATGCATAGAAGTAGTAAAATCATGAATTCAATGATCTATAATGCATGTAAATCACTTGAACCAGAGGGCTTTGAGTCCTATCAGGTTGTTTTTACCGTTCATGAGATAACCTACCTCTTAACTTAGGCTGTTGCTTCTGATTTGGATTCAGAATCCTGCCCAAGATTTCCTTCTTCTGTGACTTTTTCAGCAACTTTCTTGGGCTCTAACTCCACGACCTCTTGACCTAAAGATGTTAAATTTCGAGGGGAGTTAGTCTAAAGTATTGTAAACAAATACTTCTAAAGAGCTTACCTGAGATAATGACTCCTTACCTTGATTCTTTACGTCCAAAAAGTAAGGGTCGCACAGTTAAGAACTATGCCATATTTATAGAGTTTAGGCTAGGGTTTGAGGATTAGATCGATTCTAGAGTCCTTGTTTGGTCATAATCTAATCTCTAAGAGTCCTCAGTATTATTATAACTCTTCCCAAGTCGATCCTTAGTGGATAAGAGTCCGAAGTTTTAATCTTTGTACTTGCTCTTTCTTTTATGGAACTAACAGGATGTAACGGTCTACGGCTAGTGCGTTAGAGGCATGTGGCGGTCTCGCGATAGACCGTTACATTACTCGTTCCCAGAGTTCAAAGGAAATCAAACTCTTCATTGTTTTGGGGTTCATAGAGTGTGAAGGTCGCCGACATATGCGTTACATGGCTGTGACGGTCGTCCGATGGACCGTTACAGTCAACGTGGATAGAGTTCTAAATTGATCAAACTCTTCTATTCATTATCCGCCTAATTATCTGTATTAAGTGGTATTTATCCTTATAATTCTGAGGATAAGCTTAATAACCTTCTAGAATATGGGCCAAACTAAATGGGCCTGATCTTAAAACCCTTTAGACTTTAATTAAGTGAGTTGGGTTAATTGATTAATACCATTTGGCCTTATATTGATTAATAACTCCAAATTAGTCCATTAATTGCTAATAATGCCAAAAAATTATCAAATAAATTCTGGGGCACTACATTTCAGTGGAGATCTGCGTGACCCCTACTGAGCTAGTGACACGAGGCTCACCCCTACTTTACAGGTGTGATCACTCTTCTTCCTGGTAGTTCGTGGCGCGATGCGTCAGTTCGTAGTTGCCAGCGTTGCCAGCATTCTCTGCGTCGGGCTTCCCCCGACTTCAGTGTACGTTTTCCTGTCTGTTGGACTGTACTTGCCTTTACTTGGACTGGACTCTGTTAATTTAAATTGTTAATTAAAAAGGTAATTTTATTTATGCTACTTTAGCAAACTTGATCATTGAAATATTAATTGCTTACTGCTTTATCTGGGACTTCAATGTACCACACACACTCCTTTTATCCCTTCGGAGCTTTACCGCTCTTGGGAGGCCTCGCAGGATCCAAGTGTTATCAGGTTTACTCGGTATCCGGACCCTGGGTTGTCACACCCCCCCTTCTAGCTCACGTCCTGTGTGATCTATCAGACCCAAGTTCCTGCACGTCCTGTGCCAAACCAGCAACTTCCCATCCTTCTATCTTCTGATTCTCTTGACCTAAATCCATGAAAATTGGAGGATAGGTAGAAGATACAAAGGGTAACAAAAAGTTCTAAAGGATCAATTTATAAATACCTCGATTTAGGCTTCTAATTTCATGATCTTCACTGGACCGGTGCACTAATTCCTGTGCCATCTATTACAAACCAACAACTTGTAGACACCCTAATTCTTCAACGGTTGGGTCTTCTAGCACAAAAATTCGAGGGAAGTTAGACAAAACTAAGGAGAACATAAAGTTCTAAAGAACTAACCTGAGAAGATGTCTCCTTACCTTTGAAATACGCGATCCAACATTAGGGTTTGCATAGGTCAAAGTTAGGGTCTATTTATAAGATTTTGAGTTAGGGCTGAGGGTTTGATCGAACTTAGAGTCCTAATTAGGTGTAGGATCGATCCCCAAGAGTCCTAAACATGATAATATGTCTACACACTTCGATCCATAGGGATTTGGATGCCAAAGATCAAACCTTTTCACATTTTCTCCCATTCACGGAATTAAGAGAGCTTAGCGATCATGGGAGGACCACTAGGGTGGATCTGATGGTTGCGCGATAGACCGCCAAGCTTCATCAAATCCAAAATTTTCATATTGTTGTATTATGTCCTATTTATCCCCTAATTGATGTATATATCACATTTTAAATCCGTAAATTACCCTATTTACGTTTCTATTAATGGGCTTGAGTCTAAAGGTCTTGGAATTGGGTCTTTGAGCCCATTTGAGTTGCGCGTAGCCCTATGATAAATATAGGGCCTTTAAATAGATTTAATTAATCATTAATTCTCCTTAATTGCCTGTTAAGCCTTTAAAAATGCTTAATAATTATATTTAAATCTAAAAAATTCTTAGAAAATTCTTAGGCATTACATGCTCTATTGGTAATATGGATTTAGTTTCCATCCATCCTCCACTCCCCCACACCCTCTCCCCCACCCGTTCCACCCATTAAAACCCCCAAAAAAACCCCAGCTCGGATGTCCACAGTGAGAGTGTAATGACCCAAGATCCGGACATCGGGAATTACCCGATACCATTCGAATCTTGGCCCACCACCCACGAGCTAGAGGGCTCAGAAGGTTATTTTAGGTGTGTGAAGGTAAATTAAAATTTAAAATAATGTAGAAACAACTATATAATTAATTGTTTAAATAATAGGAAATAAATTTACATTTTTAATTAATAATCTAACTATAGAGTCTAGTCCAACAAAGTATAGTCTACTGGGAAAGAAATGTACTTTATCGTCGGGTATGCCTCTGGCACTGGCAAGCTGGCAACTACGAACCTCAATGCTGCACCTTTGAGCCTCGAGCAGGAACTGCAACACTTGAAAAGAAAAGGGGTGAGCCTCATCTCATGGGCTCAGTAGGGGTCCCGCAGATCCCCACCATGGAACAACGGTGGTAAACAACAGTGCTAACAATAACAATAACGATAGTAACGGGAGTAGCAACAACAACAATAACGACGGAATTAACAGCCGTAGCATGAATAGTCAAAACGACAGTCGGTGGAACAACGACTCTCTACGCTACTCCTAACGACAACGAAAGCAAACCCCGATCTCATAGTCAGGGGCCGCCAAACCAAGAACAACCCTGACTACACTACTAGGGAATACCACGACATCTCTATCGTGGTGGCCCACCCTCACAGACGGAGGCCCAATCGGACCATGTGGTCCAAAGGTATAGTCACGACGTCCCCATCGTGAACCTTACACTATCTACTGGTGAAACCTCGATAACCCTATCGAGAAATCGAGACCTATACATCGAGAAACGTACATAGAAACCACCTGAAGAACCACGTCTCACTGACGGGAAACAAAATCTCAAGCCACGAGAGTCACATGTGACGTGACGGGAGAACCTACCCACTAGAAGCATGGCCAGATGCGTCCATTGACAACTTAGTCCGCGCCCCGGGTGTCTCCCTACTTGCCCCAGGTGAAAACTAAGACACCGTACAAGTAACACAAGGACAAGGGTCTAGTCGGGGTCATGCTCGTTAGCATGCGTTTGAAGTCCCCGATCACATGTGCACACAATGACTGACTACGCTACGTCAGGCCCTCTAGCTGGTTTTCCTCTCGACCCGGATTTGAGCCGCCATAGTGGAAGGCCCTATGGTAACTAGCCTAAAATCATCTCTCCCGGGTCAAGCTCTCCGCCACATCCAAGAGGGTCAGCACACCCATGCCCAGGAAAGCTACGACTAGTAGGAAAGCCACTCGACATAAAACTCTCAAGAGAAACCACCGGAGTTATGATAGGCTACGCATAGGCCCGTCGCAAGTAACTCAAAAACTAGACTCAAGAAAAGTAGCCAAACTCGCTAATCGAATGGCCATAGAGTCACGTGACTCATCGCAAGGCCGTTGTACCATACGGCACCATGTCGTCAAACCACCTTAGTCCAAGAGTCGGAAACCACAGTTGAAAGAATTCTTAAGGTGGCTCACAACCGCCAAGTCCATTCCCTTTCTACGAGAGACTAGAAAGCCCCCAGCCCTTGGCTAGGTCACTAGACTCTCGGTCACTGGCCATACGGATGGCCCACATAACAACTATATTCTGAGAAGCTAATACTGTGCGGGGACAGCCCTCTGTACGAACGCAAGTAAACAGTAACTCGATCTAGCACAACGAAGAAGCCCGGTATGCGCGAGGTCACCCAAACCCTCAAAACCTCATGGGTAGGCTAATCATGGTAACATGATTCCTCCGTACACCCAAAAACACGGTCTCGGTCCCCACGGGGTGTCCGGGACATCGACGGGCCTAAGGTCGGCCAAAGGGTCACAACCGGGTCGACCGGAGGCAAAAATGGGCAAACAGGACTGGGTTGGGTCAACCTACCCCTGGGGTTAGTCTACCTGCCAGCAAGAGGTTGATCGACCAGCCCTCAGGGGTCAGTCGACCTAACTAACTCGGTCACCCCTGCCATGGTGAACCGATTCGGTCGACTGAACTCCCCCGATCTGTCGACCGAAACCAATGAACCAGGAATCCGACCCCAATTGTGGGGTCCCATTCCACGCCCCACTCAATCCTGATCGAGGGGAAAAACATCGAGGACCTTACCTCGGGTCCCAAACCATAAAATGGATGGAATTAAACGGTGAAACATTGCCAGATCTGGCAAAAACCGTCACTTGCCTTAAACATGGAAAAACCACCCTGAAATGAATGAAAACCCACTCTCGGCGTCACCTTGGCCTAAAAATCATGTGAAATGGAAAGGAAGGGCCAAGGATCCATCCCCCTACCTCCACCGATGATTTCCCGCACCGAGGATGCTGATTCCATACGAAAACACTGCTTGAATCACCGATGGGTTCACGAACTCACGAACGTGCACCACCGCGCTACCGCCTCCATTCCTCGCTCCATCCTCTCCGATCGTCGCCCCACGCACCTCGCCACTTTGCCCACGCCGTCCTCTATCGGCCACCCGGGGAAGGGAGGGAGAGAAGGAGAGAAATGAGAGGAGAGAGGGAGAGAATGTGAGAATGAGGGTGAGAGGGGGTGGTTATGGGTTTATATAGAAAATGATTTGGGATTTAAAAATCTGAAAAATAGGAAAAATGGGAAAAAATCACCCCCACGATCCTCAAAAAATGCATAATGCACATGCAATGTCCCGAAGCCTGAAAACATAATAGTTCACCCTACACAGGGATCCGAAGGCCCAATTGCCAAAAATCTGATTTAATTTTCAAACTCAATTCAGGACCCACGAAAGCGCTCCGAAACTCATAGATTCTGATCTGAAAATCTAGGACGTTACAGTCTTCCACCCTTACAAAAATTTCACCCTAAAAATAAGACGCAACGATCATCTCACAAGGGAAGAACGACTCATCTAGCTGGTAACGCTCCTAGAGCTCCTGCTACAACCTCAATTCTCGTGAAAACACAGTTCCTGAGGGACACAGCCAGACCATGATCACGAATAAAAATCATTCTGCTCCATATCCCAATACACTTCGATTCTCAGAGCGAGCATAGCACATAAAATAATACAAGTCTGGCCTCACCTCAGCTACAACGGAACCTCCGACCATGGCATCACTGCCATCAGCTCGCATACCAAGGAGACACAACCCACCTCACGAAAACCTTCCACTGATAAAATCCATGCTCGGCGGGCCAACCAAATGTCAGTTTCTCAACCTGCTGACTGACCTTATCCCCTGTTGGCACCTAAAATATGATCGTCGGCGACCAAGCCATAAGGACGAACGACCCGGCCCACCGAAGCGCGGGAGCCAACAAAGATCAACATATTGAAGACTTCTCAAGCTGTCAGAGCCTCGGGTCACTCCGTATGGATACGGGGACTTCACCTCAAGAGAGCCGAGACAAACTCACAACCAACCGGCAGTGCGACCAAGCCTGCCCAATGAATCGGCATCGACTTTGTCGTGCTGCATCCACTACACCCGTTGTTCGACCAAGGTCGACGGTCTACCCGGTGGCTACCCACCTCATGAAAGGCTCTCCCGAGGATAAAGGAGTTCCCCCGGCTTCCCGAAACGGAGAACCGAAAGCTCTGACGGCGGAAGATCCCGATCGCCCGGTATGGGCACGGCTTCCCGTCAAGATGGGTCCATTAGTGGCCGAATGATCGCCCGGCTCAGGCGGAACTATCTCCCGGCTATCTAACCTCCTAGAAAGCTCTGAGTACGAGCCAGGCCGGACCAACAGCATGGAGCGTAGAGCCGAAGGCCGTGCCGGTAGAAAGCCCGTACGATCAAGATAAAGCTATTCGGAACCTCGAGAATGGACGTACGTCAACCGGGGAGCTTCTACAAGACATCTCGTCAAAGTTTCGAGGAGCATTGGCAAGATAAATGTTCACGGTGACCCCCGAAATTATCCCCGAGTTCATCAACTAGCTTGAAGCGTACAAGGGACATTAGCCCGGCGCGCCTTAAACCGGCGCGCCCCTCACTCAATACCCTTATCCCGGCGCACCCCCACCTTCAGCCCTTAGCCCGGCGCGCCCCTTACCTTCCGCCCTCATCCCGGTGCGCCATCTATCCTATCGGATGGCGCCTTAAACCGGCGCGATAAGTTGATGAAGACTCTCTCGGCGCGCCAAAAGCTCACGCCGGATGAAGAGCCTCCAACCTGTTATATATATGGGCGAGGTTCGATTGAAAAAAAGAGAGGCGGCTCTCGGAGAAAGAAAGAAAGAAAAGAGTGAGGCAGTTGAGAAGAGGAAGGCAACTGGGAAACAGGGGAGAGTTTCTTCTTTTCTCTGGGGATACAGAGAGGGAGGGTTTTCTTCTCTGAAGGGGTGAGCGTCGGCCGGCATCTACGATACTCTGTTTCTGAGGAACAGGTGGGCAGGGGTCGTTCCTATTCCCGCTTTCCGCATTTCTTTTCCTTTTCCTCTAAGCTTCTACACATCGAATGTAAGCGATGGAGGGGAGGGGCGACGATGATATGAGTCGATTCCCCTCCCCCCTTCTTCGCGATTTCTTCTGCCATCTTCTCTCTGTTATTATGACCTGGGCGTCCTCTGCTTCTAAATATCGTTAAACGGCAACCAAACAATGGTGCCGAAATTGTAATCTCGCCGTGCGAATGTTAAATCCTCCCTATCTTAGGGATGGTGATATGTATGCATGCCTGTGGAGGCTTGAATCAATAAATTGGAGGAACGATCTCCCCTTTCTCTATCTTTATTTATACTGATATGCATGTCAGGGTTCTTCTTTGCGTAGGGCCGATCCCGGTTTCCTCGAGATTCACATCACGCCTCGAATCATCGCGGGCTACAGAAACACCCCTCCCCGGGGGCTTTCTTTCGTTTCATTTCTTTTATGTTTGGTTCAAGGACTTTGCGTCCCTTTCTCCTCTCGGATGGAGCCGTGCCTCCGCGCACACCTTTGTCTGCCATGTACAGGGTCTATCCCCTTGAATATTGTTTTCTAACTGTTCGAGCATATGTCCCTGCCGGGGGTCTGTCTAACTTAGGCCTTTATTACTTGTTCTTCGTGGCCATCTGCATTGTTCCGAGGTTTCCTCGTCACTTCAATCACCCGGGGAGGGGGATATTCCCCCGTTAGTTCCTGCAGTTGCCGGGCGACCGAGGGCCCTACCTCTTCATGGTGGGCGTCTTCTCGAAGCCATGGCTAATAATGAAGGGGGCCTGGGTCAACGAACTCAACCCCGACAGACCAAGGCCCGATCGAGACCAGGGGGTGTGTGCTCCTTGTAGGCTAGTCCTCGGAGTTCCACTCTCCCAATGGTCAGTCCCTTCATGGGACGAATCACTGACCACGAGTCCTTCACCCCTCGTAGGCTAGCCCTCGGGGTGTCGTCCTCATCATCAGTGACTTCGCCCTTCTATCTCTTCCCCTGTGGAGCTTTGGTGCCCCTAGCAGGCTTGTCCTCGGGGTATCCTATCCAGTGAGGTATGCTGGCCACCTTTGGGCAGACCGGTGATTTAGGGGTTTGCTCCGTTAGTGAGTATGACCCCGATTCTCCCCTGCAACTCTGTTGGTTCAGGGGAGATGCTGTCAAATTTTTGACAGACTCCAGATAATTATGTCAATAAAATGATCGCTCCGAATCGAATCAACTCAGTGCTCGAGTATGAACCTCGCACTGACCTCCCCCCTCATTTCCAGAAGGCCGTGGACTCCAATCGAACAATCATCTGGCCCAACAACTCAAGAAAGGGTCCCATGAAGTCCAACAAACTTAAAAGGGTTCATAATTCAACAAAACAGGTTTAATACGGCGCGGTCTTAACCGGCGCGCTCTAAACCGGCGCGGTACCCCCCCGCGCCGGATTAACCCCACACTCATTTCCAATTTTTTTTCTTTTGCGCCTTTCCGGCGCGCCCTAAACCGGCGCGCCCCCAAGCCCTTGCGCGCCGTTTCAATACACATGGTCACCGCGCCGTATTAACCCCTATACCTACGCGTGACCGCGCCGTGTAAGCGTTCTTATACACTTGTAGTCACCCCGGTTTTGAAGCGTCATGCCACTCTAGTGATTCATTCACCTTGGGTAAGTCTCGTCTTTCGGGGTCGATGTCAATAAGCCGTAATTGGTGAATAAAAAAAAAGGATGGCCAAGCGAGCCCGGGTCATATTATCATCGTATTCATTGTCATGTCCGTTAAGCGTTTTGCTTTCGCTATTACACTTGCGCCGTTCTTCCTCCTCTCAGTGAAGGGCAGTAAATGCGGCTGATCGCCACCGTTTCATAACACTATCTTCATGTGTGATCTAGGTGTGGATGTCTTGTGTGCATGCATGCATAGATCCTCGGGTATATCAAATGGCATCGACAGAAGACCGGGTTACGCCCGGCCGGAAGTCTTCGTCATGCGCGATGGTGGTCTACGGACCTACATCCTCCGCCACGTACCGAGGGTCCATAATTCCATGAACTATACATCTGCTATACGATAAATATGTGCATCATGCATGTCTTCCTCATGATCATCATGTAGCTCCTTTTATTCCGGCTTCGACAGCCCGATATCTCGGCAATTAATCAAAGGTGTTCCCTCCTCGTGGGGGATGTAATTAACGCCATAACCTTTACGGTATGGCGGACTGCTGGTCCCGACCGAACCTCACATTCGCCCGATATGGGTCAGAATGAGCGCACAATAAAATTGTCACTCATGTGACTAGCACGCCCGCGTCGTCAATCAGTCAGTTGACTACCAGTTAGTTAAATGGTTGATCGATACGCGAACGAAAAGGCAGAAAGAAAGAAAAGGTCACAAACAAGTCTAGCACGCCCGGTGGGACCAGTGTCACCTTTCATCTCTTTGCCGAGATACTCGGGCTTCGAAGCCTCTCAAAGACTACTGATTATCGCCTTGTTTGATATTTCAGTGCAAACAATGACGACTCACGGGATAACCGGCGTCGGCTTCAGTCCTACGATCGTCGCCAGACACGCGCAAGGGTACCTGGCGGTGCCCATGGAATTTGGTAGCTTTCCTCCTGCTGTGGGCTTCCCCAACTTCTTGGGGTTGGCCTTTGTCGACATGCTGGAAGTCGAAGCCACGGAACCTATCGAGGAAACCGTGAAGGAAGTGGAGCCTCTGAAGGCTCCCTGCTGCGATGGTTCGCTCAAGAATCCGGCCCCGGCCGCTAGCTGCCTGGTGCACCACGTTGTACGTGGGACGCACCCCACTGTCATCAACAGACGCTCTGGAGGACGTCAGCGTCGCCAGGATCGCAAGAACACTGTTGTGATCACCGGAACTGTCTCTCAGTCCGGGAAGTCAATGCTGGTGGGAGGCATGCGTGTCTTCCTCAACGGGCACACGGCGCGGGTGACCCCAGACCGAGTCATCCCAAACGTCCCTGTCCACAACACCTATCAAGCCCTCACTGGAAGGAGGGCAGAAAGAGAAGAAGCCGGCCCCTATGGCCATGGAAGCTCGGCACTCAAGCCGAAAAAGTTCAAACAGGTGTGGGTTCCCAAGCGGACCCGACCTGCCTACCATCTGACACCCATCCGCCGCCATCCTATGAACGACGAGGCGGGAGCGAGAAGAGAAAGGGGCTTGTCCCCGACGAATGAAGAAGAAGTGGTTACGGATCCCCCGCGCCGCAGAAGTTTCTGGGCTGCTGCCCGCCAAGCCAACGTCCCAGTCACGGGACTAAGATTCCAACATCCAGCCGACAGAGCTCGGCTGGCCTATATCCCTCCTTCTGGAGGCCGACCACTATCCCCCGTGCTACATCAAGAACGGGGTCGAGAAGAAATGGCCTGCCTGGTCAGAAGCTATTTCTGAGGATTGGGCAACACCCCACTCAGACAGCAACGGCTGATGCAGACAGTAGCCACTGAAGAAGATTACTGTCCATCAAAGGCAGATGAAGAAGATATAAGAGACAGAATGAGGATGTCGTCGGTCGACGATAATGGATACGATGACGGCTTTGAGATCGAAGCCGGTGAAGACTTCCCCGAGCGGGAAGAAAGAAGAAGGGTTTCCGTGTTCGAGAGGTTGACCTTTCCGCAACAAGCAAGGCGGAGGGTCCATCGACAAAGAAGAAGGATGCAGGTTTTCACTTGCAACATGGCTGGTGTACCCAGCCGATATGGGGAGCTTCCTGAAGACCCGCAAGAACTGGCTCAATTGGCCGTACGGCCGGGGCCAACTACCAGCAGGACAGAAGCAGCAAGAGCGCTTCTGACAATGATGAAAGAGAAACAGCCCCAGGTCTACCTCCACTGGGATGATAAAGCCCCCATCTTGACCGCTAATGTGGTGACGACGGAAGAAGAAGACGACGTACTCCTCGACATCTTGCCTGAGGGTACGTCCGGGGAGACAACAGAAGGTGTCCCCGCCACTATAGATCCATCAGTCTTGATGTTGCTGCAAAAATATCAACGGGAAATAGATTCCCTGAAGAAACAGCTGATGGAGAAAACTGAACACTCATCGGCTTCTAAACCACCCGAAGTCCAGGGTGAATCATCCCGGGGAGCGGCTCGTCGAGACGACCCTCCACCGCTCTATACACTACCACAGCCGTCAGAACCAACTGTGACGACAGCACAACAGCGGCCGCCACAGCCTCAGCCGCTGCTACCTCAGGTGCTTCCTCAGGCGCACCCAACACCCCCGCTGCTGCATCCTCCACAGGCGACCACCCTGGTCACCCCATACCTGCAGCCAGCACACTTCTATCCAGAACCGGTCGACCCCACGGTCGTGAATCGGATGATGGTGGAAAGGATGATCGAACTGAAGCTCGCAGAGAAAAGCGAAGGCGACTACGTCGCATTTGATGCCTATCGGGTGCCCTACCCGCAACACCATGCGGCTAAACGACTTCCCCCGGGATCAACAAGCCACCCAAATTTGACAAATTCAACAGGAAAGGTTCCCTAAAAGAGCATATTGCATATTATATGACCGTTATGGGTGATCTGGCCACTGACGAGTCGTATCTGCTGAAATTCTTCGGGCCCTCGCTTACAGGGCTCGCATTCGAATGGTATTCCAGTCTCTCGGCCGGGTCAATTAATGACTGGTCAGATATGCAAAGGAAGTTCAGAGAAAGATTCCATGTCACAGAGAGGGAGGTCACAGTGGCCGAGCTCTATTCAACAAAACAAAGGGCAGATGAGACAGCCCTTGACTACATCAAGAGGTGGAGGAACCTCGGAATGAGATGTAAGCGGCCCCCGCATCAGGAGGGCGCTGTGCAAATATGTAAGCAAAATCTCAGGAGGGAGGTCCTGGAAAAGATGATTGGTATGGAAATACGGTCGTTCGACCGGCTGAATAATGTCGTGGCTGAGGTGGAAGCTTTTCTAGCCAAGCCTGTCCCGACGTCAACTGCCAGCATAGCCCAGAAAGGCAAGGTGGCGGAACGGCGCCCCGTACCTAAAGAAGCGAATGCGCTTGATATCAAGGCGTTCGAACAACAGAAGGAGAAAGGCAAGAAAGCGGCTCCCCCGCAACCTGCAAAAGCTCCAGATGACAAAGAAGGTCCTTCGTTGAGGGACAAAATGAAGAAGGCTTATTCCTTTCCTAAGGATAAGACCCGGATCCTGTTTGACTGGGTAACAGAATATAGTATGGTCACTCTGCCTGAGCCGAGAAGACCAGAAGACCTCAAAAGAAGAGACAGTCCAAGATTCTGCCCCTACCACCAGATGTTGGGACATTCAATCGAAGACTGTTATGTTTTCAAAGACATCATTGAAGGAATGGTGAAGAAGAATGAAATAGAGCTGGGAGAGTACAAAGTAGACCCTCCTCAGCCACATGAAGCTCCTCCCAGAAGAGCAGCAGTCAACATGGTCTCCCTCTACCAGGCATTACCTGAGGAGATCTCTGAAGCAAGCACACGGAGCACCTACGAAATCCATTTCCTGGAGCCCGTGAAGGAGCAGCAGGGGTGGCAGCAAATCCCTGTGAAGCACAAGAAGAAGAGGGCACCCCGCCCAAAAGAGGGGGCACATATCCGTGGCATTACACCCCGGCCTGCTCCGCCAGTGGTAGCACCCATATGGGTCACTCCACCTACAGCTGTCAGAATACATACGCCTAACAGGAGGAGACAAACTCCGCTGCCAGTAATCAAGGAAACCAATCCTGGGGTCCTTCGACTGCAACACTTAATTGAAGGGCTAGATGAATATGTACAGCCCGAACTGAAACCTCTGCTGGTACGGGACCACGTCCCATGGCAAGAGCTGGAGCAACTCTCACTCAAGCAAAGGGAGGAAGCTGAAGCAGCACCACCTCAAGAGAGCAACCTGTTCTGGGGGCAAGCACCTGCAGAAACCAAAAAGAAGAAAAAGCAAAAGAAGAAGAAAAGAAAGGCCACTGGGGCCCATAAAACACAGGTCGTCTCCTGCAATACCCTGTCAGCACTCTTCAACCTGCCCGGAGAAGAGGAAGAAGAAGAAATTTGCTTCACACCCCATGTTGGGGGAGGCAAGGCCGAGGCCGCAACTGCTGCACATGCCACTCGGTCAGGCCGGAAATGGGGGCGCCAGCCGCCACCCAATCACAACATTATGTTCAGAGGGGAGCAACCCTACAAGCACCTTCGCCGGAAGTTAAGGGAGTCCAAATCCCTCCTCCGTCAGGTCTATACAGCAAGACTGGGGGCAAGACAGTCCCTTCATTCCTTGAATTCATGAAGATGTCAAAGGGGAAGCAGCCTTGTCAGGAGGCTAACCTTACGCCCGGGGTCATTCACCCGTAGCCAGCGCAATCTACTGAGGATGCAAATGCAGATGGGGCTTGCCCTACAGCAGCTAATAAAGAAGACCCGACAGCCGAGGCCAGTCAAGAGGGTGCCGAGTCCGAGGAAGGTGAAGCAGGTCCGTCTGGACCCACAAATCAAAACCTCCCCAAGCCCAGATGGGCTGAAGAGATGAAGCTCTCCAATGTCTGGGCTGGAAGCCGAATAATGAAGTTGCTCAAGAAGCTCCCTGCTCGATTTACGATCTGGGAAATTCTCTCTTTGAGTGAAGAGACTCGACATGCGATCATCACTGCTCTGCAGACGCCTACTCATTTTGAAGCCTGCATAGCTGAGGCTATACCAGAAGCCAATATGACCTTCTCTCCAGAAGACATGCTACTACCTACTGCCAGTCACAACAGGCCGCTATATATGAAAGGGCACCTGAACGGAAGAGAACTGAACCGGATTCTGGTTGATCCTGGTGCAGCAGTTAACATCCTGCCATATAGAATATACGAGAGGTACCACTTTAATGTGCATCTCGAGAAAGTCAGGGATATGCGTATCACTGGCTTCAACCAAAAGTGTGAAGTGTCTATGGGAGTGGCAGAGTTCACACTGACCCTGGTAGATTTCACTACAACGGTGCAGTTTCATATCATTGACTCTCGCACCTCCTACAAAGCACTGCTCGGCCGCCCATGGCTGCATGAAAATATGGTGGTGCCCTCCAAGCTCCACCAATGTATCAAATACAGCCTCCAGGGGAAGGAGGAGAGGATATTTGCTGACATCCACCCATTCGAGGTGTTTGAATGTCACTTGGCGGACGCCAACCTATATACGGGGTCTCCCCGGAAGGTTTCTGAAGATGGAGCCCCCGTAGGGGCATCGAAGAACAAATCGGGTGACGGTTGGTATCCACCACCGCCGCGGGGATATGTCAAGCCGAAGGTGGTTTCCCACATCACGGCTTCTGGAAATGTCGGTAGGGTGACACCCCCAGCACTATACCCCAAAGCTAAGGAAGTGCATGTTGATCGACAGCACGACCGCATCGGAGTCCCGGCCGGCCTCACCAAGCCAGTCTCCGGCCTCAATGATCCCACTGTCGAACCTTTCAAAGCCTGGGAGGTGACACAAGAAGATGGGCCCAGCAGCTTGTTCTATACAGCTGAGGAGCATCCCACTCGGGAGGACACAGACTGCAGCCTCCCTGAGGATCTAGCCAACCCGCGGGTTCCTGTTCAGGGCCTGGCATTTACCACTGATCGGACGGCTAGGATGTTTCAAAAGCAACACATCCCTCCCGATCAACCTCAAAAATGCAAGGAAGCTTTCCAGAAGATGTGGTATCCTGCAAATCTGGATAAAGAAATGAGACGTGTCTCTCAACATCCGGGTCTGGGCTTCACCCTGGAAGACTACTATTACAGTGGGCGGTACGAGGTGGATACCATCTCCACCTTCTATCCAACTGAAGATAGCCCTCTGGGGGCAACCTTTGATGAATATCCGACGGAAGCAGAGCATGCTGAATTGGCTCTACCCGGGAATCAACAAATGGAGACCTTGATCTCCTGCCGATGCTGGAAGCAGGTCCGTCATGAAGAAGCGGCCTTTCAAGCCGAATTTGATACGGCTAGCAGCAGCGAAGCCGAAGATACTCAAGAAGCAGAAGTCTCTCCCTCCGCAGGGGTCATACTAATGACGACTTCAACATCCTTTCTGCCAGTCAACGAAGCCTCGGTTTACTCCAATCAAGGGGAGCCGGCTACCAGAAAAGATAAAGCCACTTCTGCGGGAGATTCAACTGTCCCAGAAGGCGAGACTCCCTCAACTTCTGCTACAAATCCAATATGCTGTCTGAGTCCGGCGGCAAACAACTACTGGCCTATCATGGCTGCAACCTCATCTACAAGCACTGAAGCTGTTCTCTCACCCTCGGGAGCTGCAACGGCAACGGATATGTCAATAGATCCATCCACACAGTCGCTAGCACGAGAAGCAAGAGGACCCCATGAAGCTCTGGCAGTGTCTGACGAGGAAGTCGAAGTACTCGACCCTCGAGATGGTATTCCAGACTTCGTTGACCTCCAGCCGGCACCTCCGGAGATAGAAGACGGAGGCCAAGCCACAGTCGATGAACTAATAGAAGCCAACTTGGGAGATGAGGAGGACCCTAGGCCCACCTTCCTCAGTGCCCAACTATCCCCAGAAGAATGGGAGCTGTACATCCAGCTGCTGCTAGAATACCGGGATTGCTTCGCCTGGACTTATAAAGAGATGCCAGGTCTAAACCCTGCTGTCTCACAACACGAGCTAACAATCAGCCCCGAAGCCGAGCCGGTGAAGCAGCCGCCGCGGCGTATGAGGCCGGAGCTCATCACCCGAATCTGTGCTGAAGTTGACAAGCTCATTGATGTGGGATTTGTTGAAGAAAATCAGTACACCACATGGCTGGCGAATATCGTCCCTGTGAAAAAGAAGAATGGACAGATCCGGATTTGTGTTGACTTACGAGATCTAAATAAAGCCTGCCCTAAAGATGATTTCCCGCTACCAATAACCGAGGTCATGATTGATGCTACAACCGGCCATGAAGCCCTGTCGTTCATGGATGGGTCTTCCGGCTACAATCAGATTTGGATTGCGGAGCATGACCGGGTCCATACTACTTTCCGAACTCCTAAAGGCATTTATCATTACAAGAGAATGCCATTCGGACTGAAAAATGCTGGCGCAACCTATCAGCGCGCAATGACCAAAATATTTGATGAATTGCTCTACCACAAGGTCGAGTGCTACATAGATGATCTGGTGGTCAAAACCAAAAGAAAAGAAGATCATCTGCAAGACCTCCGGATTATTTTTCAGAGGCTGAGGCAGCATGAGCTAAAAATGAACCCTATGAAATGTGCGTTCGAAGTGTCAAGCGGAAAATTCTTGGGCTTCATCGTCCGATATCGGGGAATCAAAATAGACCCCGCAAAGATCAAGGCGATTCAGGAGTTACCTCCACCTAGGAACATCTCCGAGCTGAGGTCACTACAGGGCCGCCTGGCTTATATCCGGCGGTTCATTTCCAATTTGTCAAGGCGATGCCAGCCTTTTCACAAGCTGATGATGAAAGATGTTCCCTTTTATTGGGATGAAGATTGCCAGACAGCCTTTGACAAGCTAAAAGACTATCTGAAGACTCCTCCAGTATTGGGCGCACCGGTGAAAGGACGTCCGTTGATACTATATATAGCAGCTACACATAATTCTCTGGGGACAATGCTGGCCCAGAACAATGAAGAAGGGAAAGAACAAGCCCTCTATTACCTCAGTCGGAGACTGGTCAGAACTGAAGAGAAATATACTTATATTGAGAAGATCTGCCTGGCACTAGTCTTCGCAGTCAAAAAACTCCGGCACTATATGTTGTCGCATGAAATCAGCTTGGTGTCCAAGGAGGATCCCCTAAAATATATTATGTCCCAGCCGGCACTCAAAGGCCGCCTAGGCAAGTGGGCGGTAATCCTTATGGAGTTTGATGTCTCCTACGTACCGCGCAAGGCCATCAAAGGTCAAGCTATTGCAGACTTCTTTGCTGAACATCCGATACCCGGGGAAAGCCCGTGGGAACCGGAACTTCCCGAGGATGAAACCCTAGAAGCCGCCCAAGTACAGCCTTCCTCATGGCAGCTATACTTTGATGGCGCTTCCAGAATTGACACCTCTGCTACCGGGTCATCCAGGGTCAGAGCAGGGGCAGGTATAGTCCTGAAATCTCCGGAAGGAGAAGTGGTGCATACTTCCTGCTCCATAAACAAACAATGCACAAACAATGAAGCAGAATATGAAGCCCTGATAATCGGGTTGCAGATTGCTCTGTCCATGGGAATTCAGATGCTGGAAGCATTCGGAGACTCCATGCTAGTTATAAAACAGCTGGAAGGAGAGTTCGAGGTGCGAAAGCAAGAGCTCCTCCCCTATCACCAGTTGGCAACTCGCCTGATGTCAAGATTTTACTTCATCAGCGTCAAGCACATCAATCGAGGCCGGAATGCTCAGGCGGACGCCCTCGCTAAGTTGGCTAGTTCATTGGCAGTCCCGCCAGACACAAGCCTGAATATAACAGTAATCAACCGCCGACAAGTCCCCAGCGTAATTGAGGTCCCGATCGACGAACAAGAGATGGAAGTAGCAGTCATCGAAGGGGTTCAGCAGCCCGACTGGCGAGAGCATCTCCTACGCTGGTTTCAACACCAGCAACTTCCAAAAGAAAAGGAACAGAGAATGAAGCTCCTGAGGATCAAGGATTCTTACGAGATGAGAAGCGGGACCTTGTTCCGAATTATGGCAGATGCCCGAAGGAAAGTCCTACTCCGTTGCTTGTCTTCAGCAGAGGCGGGACAGGTGATGCAAGAAGTTCATGCAGGATCAGCTGGAGCACACCAGGCTGGCCCGAAAATGAAAATTGAGATAAAGAAGCTGGGTTATTATTGGCCCACTATGTTTAATGATTGTTGCAAATTTGCCAAGGCTTGTCAGAAATGTCAAGAACACGCGAATGTGGCGAGGAGACCTCCAGTGCCACTGCATCCCACTCTACCAAGTTGGCCGTTTGCTCAATGGGGCACGGACGTGGTAGGGCCACTACCAGCATCTTCATCAGGGTGCAAATACATCTTAGCAGCTACAGACTATTTCTCCAGATGGGCGGAGGCAGTAGCACTAAGAGATGTGACCGGAGAACTAGTTGCAAGATTCTTCCGGCAGAATGTAATATTCCGGTTCGGGATCCCCAGTCGAATCATCTCTGACAATGGCAGTCATTTCAGAAACCAGAAGGTTTATCGGCTAGCCGACAAATACAAAATTGACTGGAGGACATCGTCCCCCTACAACCCTCAAGCCAACGGACTCGCAGAAGCCTTTAACAAGACACTGTGCACGTTACTGGCAAAGACTGTCAAGTCTAACAAAAAGGATTGGGAAGAAAGGATGTACGAAGCACTTTGGGCTTATCGTACTGTCTACAAGACCCCAACCGGCTGTTCACCTTTCTCCCTTGTCTATGGGTCGGAAGCTGTAGTGCCGATTGAACTTGAAGTTCCTTCATTGCGAGTTTCCATCCAGCACGGATTAGTCAGTGGTGAGCAGACCAATGCAGAAAGAAGATTGGAAGAGCTCGCTGAACTCGAAGGAAAACGCCTCCGGGCGCAACAAAACATCCAACTCTACCAAGCTCGCATGGCCCGCACTTTTGACAAGTTAGTCAAGGGTCGAGAGTTCAAGAAAGGAGACCTGGTGATGGTCAAAAGAAGAGAAGTGATGGCCTCTAACCCCAAAGGGAAGCTGGTCGAAAACTGGGTCGGACCGTATATCGTCCGTCGAGTATATGAAGGGGGTGCCTACGTCCTTGTAGACCACAAAGGAGTCATCCAGTTCTCTCCCCTCAACGAAAAACACATTAAGCTGTATCATGCGGCGCAGCCGACACACCCCGAGTGATCGGTCGGAACACCTTTTCCTTGGCTAGTGGCACTCCGCCCTAACCGAGCTACCCTTTCCTTGGCTAGTGGCACTCCGCCCTAACCGAGCTACCTTCTCCTTGGTTAGCGGCACTCCGCCTTAACCGAGCTACCCTTTCCTTGGCTAGTGGCACTCCGCCCTAACCAAGCTACCTTCCCCTTGGTTAGCGGCACTCCGCCCTAACCGAGCTACCTTTCCCTTGGTCTAGTGGCACTCCGCCTTAACCAAGCTACCATTTCCTTGGCTAGTGGCACTCCGCCCTAACCGAGCTACCTTCCCCTTGGTTAGCGGCACTCCGCCCTAACCGAGCTACCTTTCCCTTGGTCTAGTGGCACTCCGCCCTAACCGAGCTACCCTTTCCTTGGCTAGTGGCACTCCGCCCTAATCGAGCTACCTTCTCCTTGGTTAGCGGCACTCCGCCTTAACCGAGCTACCCTTTCCTTGGCTAGTGGCACTCCGCCCTAACCGAGCTACCTTCCCTTGGTTAGCGGCACTCCGCCCTAACTGAGCTACCTTTCCCTTGGTCTAGTGGCACTCCGCCCTAACCGAGCTACCTTCCCCTTCGTTAGCGGCACTCCGCCCTAACCGAGCTACCTTCCCCTTGGTTAGTGGCACTCCGCCCTAACCGAGCTACCTTTCCCTTGGTCTAGTGGCACTCCGCCCTAACAGAACTACCCTTTCCTTGGTTAGCGGCATTCCGCCCTAATCGAGCTACCCTTTCCTTGGTCTAGTGGCACTCCGCCCTAACCAAGCTACCCTTCCCTTGGCCAGTGGCACTCCGCCCTAACCGAGCTACCTTCTCCTTGGTTAGCGGCACTCCGCCTTAACTGAGCTACCCTTTCCTTGGCTAGTGGCACTCCGCCCTAACCGAGCTACCTTCCCCTTTGGTTAGCGGCACTCCGCCCTAACCGAGCTACCTTCTCCTTGGTTTAATGGCACTCTGCCTGAACCGAGCTACCTTCTCCCTTGGTTCAATGGCACTCCGCCCTAATCGAGCTACTTCTCCTTGATTAGCAGCATTCCGCCCTAATCAAGCTACTTTTCCTTGGTTAGTGGCAGTCCGCCCTAATCGAGCTACTTTTCCTTGGTTAGCGGCATTCCGCCCTAATCAAGCTACTTTTCCTTGGTTAGCGGCATTCCGCCCTAATCAAGCTACTTTTCCTTGGCTAGCGGCTCTCCGCCCTAATCTAGCTACCTTTCCTTGGTTAACGGCATTTCGCCCCGATCAAGCTACCCTCTCTCGGTTCGCATTCCGAATAAAAAAAGAGGAAGAAAAGAAAGAAGTCAAAATAAAAATGGGGTTAAAAATAGAGATACCCCGCCGGACTTGCTCCCATATCGGGACAAGTGCAAAAATGGCTATAACCCGGCTGTGGCGAAAACCCGGAAGGGCGTCGCAGGCAAAATCGGGTACCCCGCCACGTGAAAACCCGAAAGGGCGCGTGGGCAAAAGCAACAGGGGGCTGGCTTCGGCGAAAACCCGAAAGGGCGCCTGAGTCGGTAAAGTGGTAATTTCCCAAATGCCTCTCCTATCCTCCACCCAATAAAACTCCGAAAGGGACAATCATCAAAGTCCCACCGGAAATCCTTTAACACATCATTTTCGACCCTCGTCATCATCGGCGAGATCGGTCGACCTCAACCCTCAACTTGGACCCTACGTCCCTATTGACAACCCCATCCTTGTTTCGGCAGTGATATAGGCCAACGAACAAATCCTTTTCGACCCCCGTCATCCTCGACGAGATCGGTCGATCTCTACCCTCAACTTGGACCTTACATCCCTGTTGACAACCCCATCCTTGTTTCGGCAGTAGCATACGCCGACGAATAAATCCTTTTCGACTCTCGCCATCATCGGCGAGAACGGTCGATCTTTACTCTTGAACTTGGATCCTACATCCTTGTTAATAAGCCACGTCCTTACTTCGACATTTAACCAGTGTCGACGAGATAAACCTAAGACCAACCCTTGTCCTCATCGACAAGGATGGTCAGCGTTCCCGTGGTCCAGTTCTTCTGAATCTCGAATTCAAAAACAAAAAAAAAGATAAAGGAAAAAAGGAGGAAAAGAAATTGGGGTTAAAAATAAAGATACCCCGCCAGACTTGCTCCTATATCAGGTCAAGTGCAAAAATGGCTATAACCCAGCTGTGGCGAAAATCTGAAAGGGCGTCGCAGGCAAAATCGGATACCCCGCCGCGTGAAAACCCGAAAGGGCGCGTGGGCAAAAGCAAGAGGGGGCTGGCTTGGGCGAAAACCCGAAAGGGCGCTTAGGTCAGTAATGTGAATAAAAATGAATGGTGAATAGTGATGAACCATCCGTCGTCCAAAGGCCATTTCCGAGGTCGGGGCGAGGGTCTTCATCCGATATCCCATTTACACACGTCTAGTGTCTATATCCCTTTCGACCCTTGTCACCATTGGCAAGATCGGTCGCTACCTATCCGGTTCTTGTCACCATCGGCAAGATCATCTACCCCTTTGGACCCTTGTCACCATCGGCAAGATCGGTCGCTACCTATCCGGTTCTTGTCACCATCGGCAAGACAGTCTACCTCTTTCGACCCTTGTCACCATCGGCAAGATCAGTCGCTACCTATTCAGTTTTTGTCACCATCGGCAAGACCGTCTACCCCTTTCGACCCTTGTCACCATCGACAAGATCGGTCGCTACCTATTCGGTTTTTGTCACCATCGGCAAGACCGTCTACCCCTTTCGACCTTGTCACCATCGGCAAGATCGGTCGCTACCTATCCGATTCTTGTCACCATCGGTAAAACCGTCTACCCCTTTCGACCCTTGTCACCATCGGCAAGATCGGTCGCTACCTATCCAGTTTTTGTCACCATCGGCAAGACCGTCTACCCCTCTCGACCCTTGTCACCATCGGCAAGGTCGGTCGCTACCTATCCGGTTCTTGTCACCATCGGCAAGACCGTCTACCCCTTCCGACCCTTGTCACCATCGGCAAGACCGTCTACCCCTTTCGACCCTTGTCACCATCGGCAAGATCGGACATTACCTATCCGGTTTTTATCACCATCGGCAAGACCGTCTACCCCTTTTGACCCTTGTCACCATCGGTAAGATCGGTCACTACCTATCCGATTTTTGTCACCATCGGCAAGACTGTCTACCCCTTTCTACCCTTGTCACCATCGGCAAGACCGGTCGCTACCCGTTCTCGGTTCTGGCCGTTCTCGGCAGGACCGTGTATCCATCAGTTTCACTATGCCCTCCTAAGTCCCCCGAACTCTCGGCCGGCATAAGCCGTTTCTAGTCTTGAGAAAAAGTCGCGGTGCGGTGGAGTGAACACCTCACCCCTTCCCTGAAGGCGTGAGCGCTCTCCTGCCCTAGTGACTCATACACTCGGACTAGAATCAACGGGCAAATGAAGAAAAAAAATGACAAGATGGAGTCTTCATTCAAAATCAGGACGGAGATTTTTCATTACTATGAAGTAAAAAGCACATGATTACATGGGCCATGCCCTGGAATACATAAGGTGCATTAAAAGGGAGCACATAAAGAAAAGAGACTACGGCAAAGGGCGTCGGAAGATGTCCTCCAGCACAGGAATACCCAGGGAGGGATGACGGATCAGTTCTTGCAATCTGAACTCGGTGGCCTCCAGCTCGGATAGCTTCATCTCTAGAGAAGCAGCTTGTCCTTCAGCCATCTCAGCATCCTCAACCTTTTGGACCCCCAGGTGATCTACTTCTTCAAGTTCAGCCTCTATCCTGGAAAGTTCGGCCCGCAATGCCGTCATCCGAGCCGTCAGGGAGCTCCGGCGTTGTAAAGAGGCGTTGGCTTCGTCCCTCGCCCTCGCCGCGGTCTCTTGCAGAGAAATAAGGGCCGTCTTGTTTTCAGCCCGCTCCAATGATATGGCCGCCAGCTGGTCAGCTGCCTCCCGGCCCAAGAACTCCCTCCGGTTCACATACTTCAGGAGCAAGATTACCCAGTCCAGTCGTCCATGGGACAACCGAGGGCCAGCAGCGAGCGGGACAGATGCTCTATCAAGCCCCTCAGCTGAATATAAGTTAAATCCCTACTGGCTGTTACGGTCTGCTGGAGGGTCCCCAGGAACTGCCACACGACATCACTCGAGGACTGAAGACCAAGTGGCGACGTCTCGGGCAGTTCGAACTCTACTCTGCCATCCACGGCAGCCCATATATCATCAGCCGTCCCGGAGGATGACGACGGCATAAGCTGCAGCCCACTACCACTGGGAACAACCGCACCGGCAGATGCGGTGGCTAGATCCTCAACAACAACAATCTCTTTGCCGGTCCCCTGGGGTGGGAGTCCAACAAGAACCTCGAGCACCGAGGACGTCCGTCCCTCAATAATCTCCCCGGCTTCTATCTCAGCAGAGCCACCCTTCTCCAGAACTGACTGCTGTGCAGCCTCCCTTGGCGGAGAATCTCCGGCTACTGCCGAACTATCAACTTCCACGAGCGCTCCGGGACCAACTGGAACCATTGCGGCTGCATGATCCTTTGGGTACCGCAATGCGATGGGCCGCAGGACGGACGGGAAAGTCGCCTGGCCTGTTCCCAGGGCCGGGAGTGGTATCTGCACCGTCATAGTTGGCAGCGCCACCTCAGTCTGCATCAGATATATATACAGTTAAAACCTGGCTAGAAGAAGGAGAAAAGAAGCATGGTAAGCATCGGTCCTGGATAGGTCCTTACCTCGGCCGGGACTAAGCTCAAATCTTTAAGAGCAGCTCCCCCAGCGCCAGCCTCCTCACTCGTAAGCGATAATGACGGCACAGGACCGCCCCATGATAACCGGGCCGGGCTGAAAGTCGGATAGTCACTCTCATAGGCCGAGGACACCCCAGCATCGTCGGTCTCAAAATCAAGCGGTGATGGCTCCTCGTCACTGGAGCCGCCACCATAATCTACATGCTCAGAGGAGGAAGACCCCTCTGCTCTCTCAAGACGCTCCGCCGTCGAAGTAGGAGCCTCGCCAGCAGGAGCATCACCCTCGGCGGAGCTTTCCCGGTGCTCTCCACACCAAGGGCAGCAATAGAAGATACCTCAGGGGCGGGTTCTCCCTGCCCCGAGGGGACCACCTCCTCTGCGCTCTCCGAGCCCGGAAACAATGGTGGTTGTATATCGACTACAATTCACAGCGAAAAGGGGTCAAGGCGGCTGAAGATACGAAGATTTGCGTTGCTATCGCAACTAAACTATAGATTACCTTCCATCTCCCGCCAGGGTGTTGGAGAGGGCAGATCCCTTTCTACGGGAGCAGCAGGGACTTCCTCTGCCCCGTCCCTAGCCGCTACATCTACCGTCGCCTCCGATCCGACGACCGCGGCAGCTGTATCGGCAACTGTCAGCATGGGCCACCCCAAGCGGTCGAAACAAGCTAATGCACTCTGAAGAAAAGAAGAGCCTACCTTCGGCCTCTAGCCCTTGTGCGCGAGAAGCCTCAAACTCTTCAAAAGATACAACAGGAGGAAGGACGGTTGCCGATTCCTTCTCTGCGGCTTTCTTCCGGCGCGCCCGTGTCACTCGGGTCACCGCCGCTTTCGCCTTCCCGACGGCCTCCCGTAGTTGGGACCTAGTCCTCTTCCTCGAATCTCCAGGAGGTAGTGGCGTCGTGGTCGGGGTCGGCTCAGGAACTTCAAAATATGCCAGCTTTTTAGCTTTTATGATCAGCTCCCTGAAGTGCCGGGTCTCCTCCGAAGTCGGTCGGACTGCATACGCACAAGGGTGAGGATGACACAACCACAATGAAAAGAAGAAGCTGGCCGAAGGGCCTGAAGGAAAAGATAGAACTTACTTGCCGGACCGTGTAAAAGGGGAAGAGAGGCCAATAAAATAGCGATGGCGTCTTGTCCCTCGAAGCCGCCTCGCGAATGAGCCAGCATAGATCCCCGATCTTTTCGCTCGGCTCAGCTAGCAACGCCAGGTCCTCGTGTCCACGGGAGGACAGCAGATAATACAGGCTCAGATGGTCCAGCCCCCACCTGTCTGCATATTTGAAGGAGATCTGAAGAGGATGGTCCAGTATGGCTTCATTGGGGCTACCCACCGAGAGGCCATGAGACCGAAGGAGTGCGAACAGCCAGGGGGTGTTGGCATATAAGTCAGCCCGCCTGTCCTCTTTGCGAATGAAAGCCCGGTAGGGATACAACCTGTCCACCTCGGGACGCCAGTCGGCCACTGCCGCGATGGGCTCCTCTACTGGCAAAGGGAGTTGCTGGAGAATCACCCTCTCACTGCTTACCCGGCATAAACCCCGAAGGGTCTTCACATAATCATCCTTGTTGATCGGGGGCAACTTCAGCTCAACTTTCATCTTGCGGCCTTTTACGAGCTTGCGGGCCTCTAGATAGGCCTTCACATCCGTATTAGTCCAAGATTTCAACTTCTTCAAATAAGAAGCGTCAATATCAAGAACTGGCTCCGGCTGGGAAGCTAAGAACCTGTGCTCCGCCACGGCCCAGCACTCTCTCCGGAAGGTCCTGTAAAATCCCGTCTGCGCGTTCCACCACATGACGTATTCAGGCGTGACGCGAGGGAACCGTGCGGGGGCGGGCACCCGGAAAGAAACGTCTTCGCGACGATGGAAAAAGTCCCACCATATCTAGGCGTCGTCATTGGACGTTTGCCCGGCCCTGTGCCTGTTGGGCAATGCAAATTGCGAAGAGGAATGTGAAATCTACTGGTCGTAGCCAAAGTTCCGACTGAAACGGAACGGGTAATACGGCTCCAGCCACAGAATGCCGCTCTTGCGAAATACGAGGACACTAGGCCTGATGGCCAGTGCCCAATCAACCAACTCCGGCTCCAGAATAGGCCTGGTATAATTGGCCTGGGAAATCGGATGGATGTACTCCTCAGTTTCAAAGAGCTTGCATTGCCTCGTCCTATTCGTCAACGGGCTCGAGTGAGCAGCTAAGCTCCAGAAATGAAGAACCTCGGGCGAGTCCACGGGAAGACGGGTCAATTTACCCCGAATGGCATAGAGTTGCTCCGCTAGCGATGATGGCTCAGCACTTGCAAACTCTATCATGCGCGGGACCAGAGGAACTGCTTGTAACGCCCGAGGAGCTGCCTCCAGGAACAGGGTGCAGACCCAAGCATTAAAGAAATGTAACGAACCAACCGTCCGAAGGCTTCTGGGGAGGCGCGTCTTGTGCAAATCTCCCAACATCTTGTAAATGAGGCATAGGGCCACTGGGCAAAGAGATAGCTTGGTACCCCAAGCCATAAGACAGGCTGGATATATGGCTTCTACCCTGATCACGCTCTCGTCACCTTGAGGGAGAGCAAAGGAACAAAGCCAATAAACCAAATATGCAGCACAATGAGTCACTGCATCAACACCAGTAGGGTTTGGGTTTTCCCCCTGCCCTCCTCTCGAAGAAAATGACGAAGCGGCCTGACGTCGTATCCTCTTCTTCCGCTTCTGGGCCACCGGTGCTATCGGAGGAAAATCTTCATACTTGTTCTTCCCCTGGAAGAAATATTGAAGCCAAGCGCCCATCCGCACTCTTCGTTTCTCAGCCGGCTTTCGAGCTTCTCTCGTGTCTTGCGACGAATGGAAGAGGGTGCGATACGCCTTCATTAGATATCGATAGGCGTAGCCCGCCATATACCGACCGTCACCGTTGGTCTGGTCCTTCAACCAGTCGGGCCAACAAACTTCTTCATACGGCTCTCCATCAATGGGCAGGCCGCTGAGCTGAGATAGACTCCACAAGTCTAAGGAGGTCTCCCCCTCTGAAGTATAGAAGGTGTTGTATTCAGGGCAAAACACCTCGATCATGCCACAGCACAAGCCTCAGGAAATCGGGTACCGATACCTTGAAGCATACACGCTGTGATAAACACCAGCTCTAGTCAAAAGAGGAGCATAATGATGCAGCACATAGTCTGTGAATTCCACTGCTCCAGGCCTGAATGCGTGGGCATCTGTAACTTTCAACTCAGCAAACCACCCCACGGAGATCTAGTGCTTGAAGCGAATCGCCAAGCAATCCAGCAAGAATGACTCATCTCTATATCCCCATCTCAACGGGGCAAGGAATAAACCAAAGATCGGCTTCTCCCGATCTACTCTGCCCGCGGAATCATTCCACCGAGCAGGTACAAATTCGGGAGCTCTGGTCAACAGTCCGTCTGCCGGAGCCAGGTCTTGCAGCCCCAGCACAACGCTCCACTTCCTGACCTCCCCAGGGAGATAGATGGGTCTTCCCCGCATTACGCATTCGGCCAAGCTGTCTCTCTCCACCAGCAGGGCCTGCTCGACCTTCCGGACGGCGAACACATCCCGCTTCCCCTGAAGATTGAAGCGCCGAAGAAGGGACATCAGGTGCTTGTCCTTGGGATAATCCTTCCGGGTCACACCCTCTCTATTATAATGGAAAGAGTCGCCCCCGAGAATAAGGAGACGACCGGTATCTACAGTGTCCGTCTCTGAATCCGAAGACTCTGCAACTATGGCCACCTGGCCGTGCCCCCAGTCGAGGGAATTGACGTTCTCCCATGTCACTGCGGCACGAGAAGAAGAGCTGGATGCCATGACAGCTGCAAAAAGAGCATATCAAACAAAAAACAAAAAATTCAGAAAATGGCTAATCAAAGGCGAACTTCTGACAAAATTTCGGCAGAGTCTCCCCAGCACAGGGGATTGCCGAAGAAAAGCGGGAACGCGTTCACTGAGGAACGATCCCTAAAAAGCAGCCATCAGCATTACACCGAGGCTAGAGGAACACCCGGGGAAACAGCTCCGAGGGCAAGCCCTGCTAGAAGCCTCCCGGGGCCCAAAGAAAGGGTTTTGAAACCCAAATTGACGGCACCTCCACTCACCCGAAGGAAGAAACCGCCGCTCTCGGCGCCAGAAGGAGAGAAGAAAAAGGGAAGAGAGAGAAAAATTTTATGCAAATGAGGGATGAAGAAGAAAAAACAAAGGCGAAAGCCTTATATGGAGGGCCCCCCCTTCCGTTAAACCGGCGCGCTATTTAGCGCGCCGGATTAACGGCCCTCTAAGCAAAAGGCGCGTCGGTAAAAGGCGCGCCGGGTCAAAGCGAAATGCCTGAGACCGCGCCGGATTAAAACCACAAAGGGTAAGGGCGCGCCGTATTAATCCCATGCTGCATTAAGATGGGAATGGCGCCGGATTACCATCCGTGTCGAACTAAGGGCCATTCAGAGCCCCTGTCAACTGAAGAGGAGATCAGTCAGGGTGAATTTCATCCGTCGGTCTTGCTACACTCGTGCCTTGCTCGCAACACCCACGTCTGGGGGGCATTTGTTGGCACCTAAAATATGATCGTCGGTGACCAAGCCATAAGGACGAACGACCCGGCCCACCGAAGCGCGGGAGCCAACAAAGATCAACATATTGAAGACTTCTCAAGCTGTCAGAGCCTCGGGTCACTCCGTATGGATACGGGGACTTCACCTCAAGAGAGCCGAGACAAACTCACAACCAACCGGCAGTGCAACCAAGCCTGCCCAATGAATCGGCATCGACTTTGTCGTGCTGCATCCACTACACCCGTTGTCCGACCAAGGTCGACGGTCTACCCGGTGGCTACCCACCTCATGAAAGGCTCTCCCGAGGATAAAGGAGTTCCCTCGGCTTCCCGAAACGGAGAACCGAAAGCTCTGACGGCGGAAGATCCCGATCGCCTGGTATGGGCACGGCTTCCCGTCAAGATGGGTCCATTAGTGGCCGAATGATCGCCCGGCTCAGGCGGAACTATCTCCCGGCTATCTAACCTCTTAGAAAGCTCTGAGTACGAGCCAGGCCGGACCAACAGCATGGAGCGTAGAGCCGAAGGCCGTGCCGGTAGAAAGCCTGTACGATCAAGATAAAGCTATTCGGAACATCGAGAATGGCCGTACGTCAACCGGGGAGCTTCTACAAGACATCTCGTCGAAGTTTCAAGGAGCATTGGCAAGATAAATGTTCACGGTGACCCCCGGAATTATCCCCGAGTTCATCGACTGGCTTGAAGCGTACAAGGGACATTAGCCCGGCGCGCCTTAAACTGGCGCTCCCCTCACTCAATACCCTTATCCCGGCGCGCCCCCACCTTCAGCCCTTAGCCCGGCGCGCCCCTTACCTTCCGCCCTCATCCCGGCGCGCCATCTATCCTATCGGATGGCGCCTTAAACCGGCGCGATAAGTTGATGAAGACTCTCTCGGCGCGCCAAAATCTCAAGCCGGATGAAGAGCCTCCAACCTGTTATATATATGGGCGAGGTTCGATTGAAAAAAAGAGAGGCGGCTCTCGGAGAAAGAAAGAAAGAAAAGAGTGAGGCAGTTGAGAAGAGGAAGGCAACTGGGAAACGGGGGAGAGTTTCTTCTTTTCTCAGGGGATACAGAGAGGGAGGGTTTTCTTCTCTGAAGGGGCGAGGGTCGGCCGGCATCTACGATACTCTGTTTCTGAGGAACAGGTGGGCAGGGGTCGTTCCTATTCCTGCTTTCCGCATTTCTTTTCCTTTTCCTCTAAGCTTCTACACATCGAATGTAAGCGATGGAGGGGAGGGGCGACGATGATATGAGTCGATTCCCCTCCCCCCTTCTTCGCGATTTCTTCTGCCATCTTCTCTCTGTTATTGTGACCTGGGCATCCTCTGCTTCTATATATCGTTAAACGGCAACCACACAATGGTGCCGGAATTGTAATCTCGCCGTGCGAATGTTAAATCCTCCCTGTCTTAGGGATGGTGATATGTATGCATGCCTGTGGAGGCTTGAATCAATAAATTGGAGGAACGATCTCCCCTTTCTCTATCTTTATTTATACTGATATGCGCGTCAGGGTTCTTCTTTGCGTAGGGCCGATCCCGATTTCCTCGAGATTCATATCACGCCCCGAATCATCGCGGGCTACAGAAACACCCCTCCCCGGGGGCTTTCTTTCGTTTCATTTCTTTTATGTTTGGTTCAAGGACTTTGCGTCCCTTTCTCCTCTCGGATGGAGCCGTGCCTCCGCGCACGCCTTTGTCTGCCATGTACAGGGTCTATCCCCTTGAATATTGTTTTCTAACTGTTCGAGCATATGTCCCTGCCGGGGGTCTGTCTAACTTAGGCCTTTATTACTTGTTCTTCGTGGCCATCTGCATTGTTCCGAGGTTTCCTCGTCACTTCAATCACCCGGGGAGGGGGATATTCCCCAGTTAGTTCCTGCAGTTGCCGGGCGACCGAGGGCCCTACCTCTTCATGGTGGGCGTCTTCTCGAAGCCATGGCTAATAATGAAGGGGGCCTGGGTCAACGAACTCAACCCCGACAGACCAAGGCCCGATCGAGACCAGGGGGTGTGTGCTCCTTGTAGGCTAGTCCTCGGAGTTCCACTCTCCCAATGGTCAGTCCCTTCATGGGACGAATCACTGACCACGAGTCCTTCACCCCTCGTAGGCTAGCCCTCGGGGTGTCGTCCTCATCATCAGTGACTTCGCCCTTCTATCTCTTCCCCTGTGGAGCTTTGGTGCCCCTAGCAGGCTTGTCCTCGGGGTATCCTATCCAGTGAGGTATGCTGGCCGCCTTTGGGCAGACCGGTGATTTAGGGGTTTGCTCCGTTAGTGAGTATGACCCCGATTCTCCCCTGCAACTCTGTTGGTTCAGGGGAGATGGTGTCAATTTTTGACAGACTCCAGATAATTATGTCAATAAAATGATCGCTCCGAATCGAATCAACTCAGTGCTCGAGTATGAACCTCGCACTGACCTCCCCCCTCATTTCCAGAAGGCCGTGGACTCCAATCGAACAATCATCTGACCCAACAACTCAAGAAAGGGTCCCATGAAGTCCAACAAACTTAAAAGGGTTCATAATTCAACAAAATAGGTTTAATACGGCGCGGTCTTAACCGGCGCGCTCTAAACCGGCGCGGTACCGCCCCGCGCCGGATTAACCCCACACTCATTTCCAATTTTTTTTCTTTTGCGCCTTTCCGGCGCGCCCTAAACCGGCGCGCCCCCAAGCCCTTGCGCGCCGTTTCAATACACATGGTCACCGCGCCGTATTAACCCCTATACCTACGCGTGACCGCGCCGTGTAAGCGTTCTTATACACTTGTAGTCACCCCGGTTTTGAAGCGTCATGCCACTCTAGTGATTCATTCACCTCGGGTAAGTCTCGTCTTTCGGGGGCGATGTCAATAAGCCGTAATTGGTGAATAAAAAAAAAGGATGGCCAAGCGAGCCCGGGTCATATTATCATCGTATTCATTGTCATGTCCGTTAAGCGTTTTGCTTTCGCTATTACACTTGCGCCGTTCTTCCTCCTCTCAGTGAAGGGCAGTAAATGCGGCTGATCGCCACCGTTTCATAACACTATCTTCATGTGTGATCTAGGTGTGGATGTCTTGTGTGCATGCATGCATAGATCCTCGGGTATATCAAATGGCATCGACAGAAGACCGGGTTACGCCCGGCCGGAAGTCTTCGTCATGCGCGATGGTGGTCTTCGGACCTACATCCTCCGCCACGTACCGAGGGTCCATAATTCCATGAACTATACATCTGCTATACGATAAATATGTGCATCCTGCATGTCTTCCTCATGATCATCATGTAGCTCCTTTTATTCCGGCTTCGACAGCCCGATATCTCGGTAATTAATCAAAGGTGTTGCCTCCTCGTGGGGGATGTAATTAACGCCATAACCTTTATGGTATGGCGGACTGCTGGTCCCGACCGAACCTCACATTCGCCCGATATGGGTCAGAATGAGCGCACAATAAAATTGTCACTCATGTGACTGGCACGCCCGCGTCGTCAATCAGTCAGTTGACTACCAGTTAGTTAAATGGTTGATCGATACGCGAACGAAAAGGCGGAAAGAAAGAAAAGGTCGCAAACATCCCCTTCACAAGGGACAACCTTCGTTGAGCCTCGACCAGCTCACACAGTCACCTCGATTGACTGCCACATTCTGTCAGGTCCACGCCATGAACACTCTCATATCCAGCGAGCCAAACAACAAACGTCGTTGGACTAGCTCCGATCATAGCATAATGCTTCTATAAACCTAGGGCCCATCTGGGGAAAGATATAACATGATCGGCCACCCAAGGCCTCTCCTGCACACGGCTCTCATTCTTCACAATACACCTCACCCAACATCTTCTGGTTATAAAAATCCATCCATCAGCCATCAATTACTCGTCAACGGGGGAACTCTTACTTGCTCAACTTTCCTTTACATACTCCTTCACCAGGGCCGATATCCTCATTCTAAACCTCAACCGCCCATCCGTTGACTTTGCACTGATCATTATCATTTCTCAAGTCAATCCTTACTCGGACACCACATCCGATTCTAATCCTCATGCCAGCTCTACCCTCCTAAGGGAGCATGGTGAAACCAAATGACAAGATTCCACAATCCTTGGTCCACATTATCTCTAGACTTAGACATACAGGGAATTCCTCCCATGCTGGCCACGAGACCAAGGCTCTCATTTGACATCATCCCTTCTGGGACTCCCATGCACAAGCATCGTCCATTACACAGTCTCATCGAATCTTCATCACAATTATTCCAAACGAACACTTGCCAATCCCATCTCCGCTCTCGCCACAAAGCCACATGATTGTTAGGTGAAGCAATCAGATCTAGAGGGGGGGGGGTGAATAGATCCTTTTGAAAAAATATACCCAATTTCAATTCAATCCGACCACTTAATGAAAAGCAGAAAAAACCGAGCACCTGGCGGGTGTGAGTGAGCAGACTTAATGCGTATAGCAGTGAAAATAGTTTCATGTGTGTGATCTTGAACCTATGAATGGGGATAGGATAAAAGGATCAAACCATAGGGACAAACCACTACACAGTATTTTTAAGGTGGTTCGGTTGTAAACCCGCAACCTACGTGCACCCCTCACCAAAGCTGGTGATACTTCACTATTGACTTACAGCTTGACACGAGGACTAAGTCCTCATGAGGACAACGTCCTCACTGCTGATTCACAGCTTCCATACACACACACAAGGACACAGTCCTCACCACTGATTAACAGCTTCACAAGAGTGACTTCCCACACACGCAATGGTGCAGAGTATCAAAAGTGGAAAGGGTGGAAAGGGTAAACCAAAAAGAAAGTGAAAAAAGAATGGAATACATAATGTAGCTCTGGTTGATGATCCAAGAGCTTTACTGAAGAGGAACTGAATCGAATTTTAGTCTTCCTCAACTTTGAACTAAGCTTCTGACAGGAACCGGAAGCCGGACCGGTACTCTTCCTCTTTTTCTTTTTTTGTGGCTCTCGATCTCTTTCTTCCTCTTCTTCTTCTTCTTCTCTTCTTCTTCTTTGCTCTTAGACTTCTCACTCTTTTTCTTCTTCTCTGCTTTGTCGAATTTCTTCCTTCTTCCTCAGTAGACCTGGATTTCTATATGCTCTTCAAAGCATTAAGTTACTCGAATTAACCCAAGGCTTTCTCCTTAGATAGTAACCTCTCTCTCCCTTTTATCTCAGAACGATGATGGTATTTATAGTAGAAAGATAATGGATAATTTTACATTTCTAGGCTATTTTCTGATTGGTCGAAGTAAAAGATAGAATATTCAATCCTAGGACATTTCCAGAAACTGAGGCACGTGGCCTAGGACCGTGTGCCAATCATTAGAAAAAGAATCCACATGACAACTAAAGTATCGCACGCGTCTTTACGGCCGAGCTCAAGTCAGTCGACTGAGTTGACATTTTAGTCGACTGGATTCTTCAAAGTCCACTAACTTGCTGCTAGCTGTTGCTGCTGTTGCTGGCCGTTGCTACTGCTACTGGCCTAGTTGAAGCATGGTAAATTACTAGTTGGGTCGACCTATCATAAGGGTAAGGTCGACACACCCTTACCACTGACAGCTTGCTTTGTTCTTGTGAACTAAGGTAGGTTGACACATCTTGAAGTTGGTTAACTCATCTGTTGAAGCAGGTCGACACATCTTGTGAAGTATTCTCTCATCTGTCGACTGACTTCCTTTTTCTATCCACTCACGCTGTTTGGTTTTTGAACATCTATCGACTGACCAGCTTTTGATTTCAGTAATTGATAAGCCCTTTTCTAGTCTTCATTTAGCCTTTGTCAACTTGAGGTTCTTCTTTCATCCCCACTGTGACTTGCCATAATCAAGTTTTTCAGCATTCTTTTCTTTTGATGTCTGTTGACTATGTAGCTTGGTCTTCTGCTGGAGTTGCTTTGTCTGCAACTAAAAACTTTCGACTTGATGACATGTCTGTCGACTGAATTCTGATATCTATCGACTTAGAGTTCCTAAAAATCAGACACTTAGCTCATTTATCATAACATTTCATCCATTCTGACATTGACTTGTTTATCTTAGTTCTATGCACAAGATCAGACTTAATACTTTGTAAGTCATAGTTAGACATCATCAAAATATAGAACACAATATTTTCTCCCTTTTTGATGATGGCAACAATGTGCCATTATGCATTTTATTCATAGGTTAGATAATTGAAAATTTTCTGCACAGCACTAAACGCTAAAGCAGACACAACAGACACAGAATTGAAAATTTTAGACATAGAATTGAAAATTTTCTGAACAGCACTTTAAACAAAAATTTCTGAACAACACTAAACACGAAAGCAGCGACACAATATACACTAAGCAGTGATGACTTAACACTCACAACAGACACAGATAGTGCCACAATAGACACAGACCAATGATGACTAAACACACGTATGCCTTATGACTCAACACAATTCTCCCCCTTTGACATCATCAAAATATGAGGAGAGTGGACATCAAATTGAATAAAAAGATGAAAACTTGCTTTTGTAGAGGGTTTTGCCAAGCTTTGTTCGCAAGTTCAGTCGGTTCGAAACTTAGGGGAAATAATCAACTTATATGTCTACTGAGAAGCAATTTCTGCCACAACACAATATCTGAGCTCCAAACTCATAAGGTAAGTTTTATCTATCCCATGCCCATAAAATCAGACGATCGATTGTCAGATTCTTCTGTTATAAAGCTTCTCATGAAATAATTCCTCATTTCCATCTGAATTGGTTTAAGGCCAATAAGCCCAGAGTTTATCACAAAAAGACTCAAGAAGAAGCACTTTACATAGATTTAAGAAACATAAGTCAATATGTTCAAATTATTGTCCTATACTTCTTCTCTTTCCCTTACTTATATTTCCAGTGGCTTCTTTAGGATTTACTTCAACTAGCATGGAGGTTAAACATTTTATGAAGTTTCTAATTTTGTCCTTGCGGGGTTCAACATTCATTTTTTTCTTTTTACTATCTTTTCTGATTTTTTTCTTTTTCCCTTCAATTTTTTTAAAGAGGATTTAAGTCCAGTACACACATTTTATCATGAGGATACACGTTGTTTAGACGCTAGTATCCCCAATTACTCAGTGTGACTGACTATCGTGCCTCATTTTGAACAGAGGTGGCATGTCACTTCATGACATAGTTGTGGATGCACTTTTTCGAATCATTATTGTTTATCATATTTTATTCTTAATTTATTTCATTTTCGTTTATTAATGCGTGGGCGTGCCAGTCATAAAGTTACAATTTATCCGGACTTCAAATACCGAGGTGGTATGGAGCTATTGGTGCGCGCCGTCTGACTAGTCGGACAATGTGGGTATCGTGTCGGGACTAGAACCTACCGTGCCATAAAGGCCACGGCATTAATTACATCTCTCCAGAGAGGAGAAAATCTTTGATTGGTCGTCAGGAGAAGGGGCCCCATGGATTAGAATTAGCATTAATGAAATAAATGAAGAATATCCTAAATTGCATAAGAGTGCCTCATATTAGGAGGTAAAAATGTTCAAATCGTGCTGGTCATTTTATTAACCATTTCAAGTTCAAACAGGAGTTCGGGTTGGAAGCATGATAGGTATGTAAATAATGCCTGGGCAAATGTCTGCCGAGGCACAACAAGTTTAATATTTTTAAAAAATAAAGAATCGGGGTTAGACCCAAGTAAAAATGAGTTAGATTTAGTGGGTTATTAGCCCATGGCAATGTCAGGTCATGGTCATATTGGGGTGGTCCCCGAGGTCCAAGCACGACTTGCCGGGACATCATTGATATCTCATTCACACCAGGTCTAGGGAGGTGAGGGCTCTGGATCAAACGCCATTAATTTCTTAAGGATGACATTTATATTCATATTTATTATTATTATATTTTTTATGGCATTACTTTCATCATTATATTATCATTTTTAACATTATTATCCATGGTTTATCATTTTTTTTAATTAGTGAATTTTTGATGATGGTGAGTCGACTCACAGTGTTGGCTGCGTCGATGCAGCGCAGTGGGTGAATCGACCAAGAGCCGCGCTCTGTCGACCTTGTGCACTGGGGATTCCACCTAGAGCTGCAATGCGTCGACGCAGGATTGCACTGCGTCGACGCAAGGGACGCGCTGCACTAGCCCCGGGCCAAGCTGCGTCGTCGCAGGGCCAAGGTGCATCGACACACCGTTCATCAGAGAGCAAAACTCCCCCCCCCCTTTTTTTTCTTTTCTTATTTCATCCTTCGTTCATTAATTTTTGTTTATGTTATTGATTCATCATAGCAGATTGGGGGGGTATTAGATTTTCATCTTTTATTTGATTTCTATTCTTTTATTACCTTTTTTCTTTTCCTTCTTTTTATTGTTCTTTTTTGTTCATGTCATGGGTTTAACACGATGGTTCAGAAGTTGTTAAACTTCCATCTTTGATTTTGCGTTTCATTTCAATTCCTTCTTTTTGTTTCTTTCTTACTCTTCTATTTTTTTGCTTGTTTGATTTATTTTATCTTCTTCTTTTCCTCTTGACATATGGGCAAAGCATGCATGTGTATATATGGGAGAAAGGAGCCAGAGGAGCTTGCCAGCTATGAGATGGCAATAGACCAAACCTGTAGGTAAGTTTACTTGTAGCCTGGGCAAGCTGACTTGCCGCATGCCAGTTTCTAATTTTCTGATGCTGAACCCATGGATAAGTCGACTTGGGGCGTAGGCAACTCGACTTACTACATGCCGTTCAACAGATTTCTGTGGTTTCTTTCTTGAAGATGGCACACAACGGCGTGAAATGCATCAATGCATGATTTGCTTATTAAGGAGGGCATGCCCTTTGGAAAATGCAGAAAAATGGTTTTTGCCAATCCTTTGTGCACAGCATGCAAGGGTTTTAATCATACATTCATGCAAGGTGATCTTGGTACGAGGCGGAGTATTCGCTCACGCATGGTAAGAACTTTCGCTAGACATAATCCAACCTTTCATAGCCCACCATTTGATATACCCGTAGATCATGGAAAGCAAGCGATCATAAATTAAAGCATGCATGAGGTTTCGAGTGCAATCATAATAGATGCATGAGGTTCTATCTACGCTAACAATGCATACCTGAGCTTTTATCCGCACCAACAATGCATGCATGATCCAATGTATTCAGGTAGGGTGTGGGTGAATGATATGTTCAATTTTAGAAAATGAATGGGGAGCAGGCGTGCTTATGCTCATGAAAGCCCAATAGAAATCGTGTACACATTTGTCATGCATATGAGGTGTTTTATCATATTATTAGGAGAATGCTCCCCTTGGACAGTAGTCTAGACTCAAGGGAATCGACTCCTACGGTCGACTCCCATGCAGATGGGGGGTTTTTATGCATTGATCATACGTACATATATATATATATATATATATGCATACAAATTGTCCATTCAGTTATTTTCTCGTTCTGAGAATTCTTGTTTTCTTTTCTTTCTTCGGTTCCATCTTTTTTTTTTTGGACAGTCCTTGGATCTTATCATTACATAGCTTTCTTCGTCTTATCATCTTCATTGTTCTGCTGCACATCTGTCATCATCATCTGTTTGATTCATTATTTTTATTTGTTGATCTTGCAATTAGTCCAAGTTTCTAGCAGAAATCCGGCAGCTCCTCTCCTAGATCCGGAGTGTTTGGGGGGTGTAAAGAGGAAACTCGTCCACAGAGAGTCCGAGATAGTCCCTTAATAATAAGGATGCGCACGAAAGCGGCAACATCCACAGTGGCCTGATCATAAGCTCCATGAAACAGGCAAATTAAATCGAAACATAAATCGTTCAAAAACTTGGGAAGGGCTGCTGGATGAATCAAACAGCAAAAAGGGAGGCTATCACAGTAGCTTACTGTGCTACTGGTTAATATAGGAGAGAGCGGGATATCAGACATCATCAACCATTCCTCCCTTCACTCTGATAGAGTGCAGAGAAAGGGTTTCAGGGTGAACAGCTGCCAGATCAACAATATAGGTTGTTGCTAGGCACCCATCATAGAAGAGGCTGTCGGATTAGATAGCCTAGAACTGGGGCTTGGCAGTAAGCACGTCCTTAGCATCATATCACTCAAATGCCATTCAGAGTGTCAGCGAGACGGGCATCGAGAGATGCCGTATAGAGGGTCAAGGGAGAAGGGAACCTTCATGGACACGGAGACCTGGTCTCGCCATGAATTTCCTCCTTCTCTGATGGCTTACAGAGAGGAGGGGAAGAAAATTAAAGAGATTTTGAATTTTCTAATTCACTATGAGAAGATAAAAAGGAAAAATTTATGACCATGGTATCGCAGGGAAGCCAGTAAAGGAGTGACTGTGTATCTTGTCCTACTGATCTGCAGCCCGGGGTCCTACTCATTGTCTTGAGCAAACTCCGGGTGTTAATCGCCACGGCAAAATCAAACAATCATGTGGGGAGCACATTATCAATAGAAAAAATATAGCACCATCTATTCGGGGAGGAGGGAGCAAACACAGCATAAAGGAAATCATACAGATCATAGGAACTACTACAACATTCATAAATCAGGGCCAAAGGCCCAGTGCTTCATTCATTCGACAGAAAGGATTACATCAGGCGTAGCCCCATAGGGCATGAAGAAGAAGAAAAAGAAAAAAATCTAAAGACCCACCCTTCAAGTGGACCTCTTTCTCTCCTTCCCTCTTTCCCTCCATGGACTTTTGTTTTCTTCTCACGTCCTTTTTTCTTTTCGCGCTTGCTTTCCCCTCTCTCTTGGATGCTCTCTCTTCCTCTGTTCATATCATTGCTACCGTTGCACGTCCGTTGACGTGTATAGCTTTTTCACGCCACACATAGACAGACACCCGACGTGTCCTTCCTTTTCGTGCCGAACAGGGATGAGCACCAAGCGTGTCCTTATTCGTGCCACACGAGCGACATGCCCCCTGACGTGCATGCCTGTTGCACATTAATGGAGGACCGGCACCCCCGCCCCCCATGGGGGGGGGGGGGGCGTTGGGAAGCTGCCGTTCCAACAAACGCATTGCCGGATTGAGTTCTGCCACCGGATGGGGCTGGCTGTTGGTGGGTGCCGCCGGTTCAGGGGCTTGGAGATCCTGCCTGTAGCACCTCGATAAATTATAGGGATAAAATCCTTAAATCAAAATAATAAATTCTATATATAGTTAAGAAGCCCAACCCGATAGAAATAGGGGGCCTTAGAAAAAAAAATACACTTCAAATAAATCTTACCCAATTAATGTTGGTACTAAAGGGCTCTATTAAACTCTAAATAAACTTAAAAATCTACAAAGCCTTAAACCGAACAAAGTAGTGGGCATAATACAAAAAGGGCCTGTAGGTAAATCATGGTTTTTTTTAATAACGTAAGGGCCATTAGTAATGGGCCTTTTAAAAACCCTGTATGGGGATCACGTTCGAAGGTAGCATGTGTGCTTCAGGTTTGTTCGATCAAAACTTGGGTTGCGACTGTTATTTTAGTAGGATAAAATTTAGCGTATAAAGCTTTAACCTAACTAGGATTCACACACGTAGGAGGACTCTCCCCCTGCTCACCCTCTATAAATGTCACTCGTTCGAACACGTTAGGGTTACTATTTCCTGCTACATTCGAAGGGGAGGTTTTGCTGCCATGCATCATCATCTTACAACGTCCTATACATGAAGAAGGTCGACACACGTCTGCTTCCCTTCCTCTTGCCCGTTCTTTCTTCCTCCTGCATCCCACGAGGTAGGTTTTCTCTCCCAGGCCTAACCTAATTTAACTGGCATGCATGCAAGTTAGTCCATCACGTCCCCTGCTGCATATTTTGTATAGCATTCTGGTTATTCTGTTAATTAATAAATTACATGCACCTTTAAAATTCTACATCCATGAAACCATGCAGAATAAGAATTATGATATGCATATGGATAAATTCCTTAGATTTTTCTGATAATTTCTATGTCCTTCGTTTCATTAAACTCCTGTTAAATAAAAAGTGACAGTATTCATCCCAAATGAACAGTAACCGTGATGCATGATCAACCGTATATAGTAATCCCATTCAAATTTAAAAATTTACGTCCATGAAATTAAGCAAAATAAAATCCATTAGATTATAATTAATTAATTATTTATTTATTTTATTTGCGCTTTATCGGCTACTGGTAAACATGGTATAATTAACTAGTTAGTAATTTAATAGATTTTTATTAGGATTATATGATATATGGCAAATCTATTTAAACCCTATAGCGCGTAGTTAAACCTATATCATTGTGATGGCTTGTTTGTGGGCACCGGAGGGGAGTTTGGCTGTAAAAATTTATGGGGGTGTTGTTGGAGCAGTGAGCGAGGTCGTGTGAGTGGTGTCTCATTTTTCCCATCCAAAGGTAGGCATTCTCTCAAGTAAAAAATTATTCAAGTATCATGTTAGGTAGAGTTTTTCGTGCTCTTCAATTTGGTATATAGATTACATAATTCTGACATGTATACATCAAGAATTTGGGATTTAAAATCGCTCTGCACTATTAATAAATTTAGGAATAGCATCAACTAAGTTGGCATCAATTCTTTTTAAAATAACACCTAAACCCCGTTAAACCTTTTAGTGTATCTTCTATGCCTTTTTTCCTTGCATCTATGCCCTTCTTCCTTTTACAAATGCCTTTATCCTTTTATAGCACGATGGCCTTTTGTTTATTTTTTTATTAACATTCAGAGTGTGCGTCCATTTACACGGACTCTAATTTCTTTCTATTTTAATTAACGTCGACTGCATTGGTTGCTAATTTTAATTTCAATAAATTGCATTCAAATCTTGAAAAATTCATATCTGATGATCAAAGTTAGTAAAAATTACAATATATATTTTTTCATGATCCTTGTAAATTCCTCTTAATTATCATGTATTTAGTTCAAAAAATCTTCTTTTATTTTCAAAAGGCTATTTTTCATCACTAACCGATTTAATTAGCGTCTTTTGCAAAAGATGCTGATTCTTGAAAATCTGTTAAATAATATGTTAACTGAAGAATTAGCGCCCTTTTGAAGTGACGATATTCTATTAATTGGCGTCTCTCTAAAGAGATGTTGATTTTTGGAAAATAAAATAAACTTCTAGAATTTAAGAATTAACGTCTAAGCAGTGGACACTAATTCTAAATAGCGCCTACTGACGTTGACGCATATTCTTTCAGTGAGTTTCTTGAATGTTTTGATCTTATATTGCTAGATCTTTGGCACCATGGTCTCATGGACGAGGCATGGTCCATGTTTCTGGTTCTATCGCATTACTCTCTATCTCTTGGTGAGGTTATGACCCTTCGTCGGATGCTCCTTCCGCCGGATTGGAACTTTCTTCACCAAGGCCTCCGTTAGACTCCGGTAGCCTTGAAATCCCTCAAGAAAGTCGAGCGGGTTTTACCTTGTAAACCATGTTAGTCATGTCACTCTAAAGAAACATGACGCCCTAGCCATCACAAAACGCCCCGATGGATTTCTGGGAGAACCAAGACACAGCCCAGAATTGACATTTGGGACAGTCATCGCCATTTCTTGAATTAGCGTCCATATAGTCGACGCGAATTCTTTTGTGCCTTATTGTTCAGTGGAATTAGCGCCCACTACAGCGGACGCGAATTCTGAAATTCACGGCATCCTGAGTGGACGCCAATGTACCCAGATTACTGCACTCCGTGGTTGATTTTTTTTTAATTTCTATTAACTTGGATGCTAAATAACGTCTAGTGATTATTGGGCCGTCGGCCACATGATTGTTATGTCTAGTAGGACAGAAGTCCTAAACTAATGATAAACCCATGAGGAAGACCACTCGCTCATGAGATAAAACTGAACTATTGATAATCCCATGAGGAAAGCCCACTAGCTCATGCGGCACACTAAAATGAATAATGAATAGATCCATGAGGAAAGATCACTGGCTCATGCGGTATACTGAAATGAGTTATAAATAAGCCCATGAGGAAAGACCATGGGCTCATGCGGTACACTGAAGTGAATTATAAATAAACTCATGAGGAAAGACCACTAGCTCATGAGGTAAAAGAAATTATTGATAAACCCATGAGGAAAGACAAGTGGCTCATGAGGTGAAATTTATCATTGATGAACCTATGAGTAAATACCACTAGCTCGTTAGGTAATTCTTGAACTGACTTGAGTGCTTGATAATCATGAATCCCTACCCAAGAAAGGGTATTTACTTGATAATTAAATAGCCAATAGCTCGTATCATGATGTGAAAACTATATGCTTAATATTCCTCGCATCTTATTCAACCTTTATTGCTAGTTATTTTCATGACTCGTCCTATTGTTATATTCTCCACATCGACTCACATTCATTCATGCATGATTATAGTACATTGTTTAAAAATATTAATCACTTTAAGCCAGTCTGGACATAGAGATGTAATTCCTACTGAGCGTTCGCTCACCTAGTGTTTTCCCATATTTTTCAGGTTATAACAAGGAAGTCATTCATCCGGACGGGGAAGGGCAAGAGTGTTGAGTGTTCTAGAGATTGACGTCTCTATGTCTTCTTTTCTTGAGTCTATGTCCTGTAAATTGAGTCTTTTACTTTCTTTTCATTAATGTAAGTCGAGTGAAGAATAATGTAATATTGACTTTCTGGTATTAATAAATTGTTGTCGATATTTTCTGGCCTTATGGTTTCCTCTAATTGATACGATTGTATCGCTGCCATGTTCCGTGCGTGTTTCCGTTGCTATCGGTTCGGGACGTGACAGAAGTGGTGTCAGATCCTAGGTTCTTTAAACCCTAGGTTCTTGTCCATAGATATATGTTCTCTTGAGTATTATGTCGTATAATCCGTAACATTCCTTCTTGTCACCTGGTGAGATTGGGTAGAGCCACGGGTTAAGTGTTAAAATATCTCCACTCTCCAATTACAATGTGCTTTCCAGAATTATTCTAATTGTAAGTAATTTGCACCCTCCATCTTTATATGCAATTGAATTTGGAGACTAAATTCTTTTAAGTGGGGGAGGGTGTAGCACCCCGATAAATTATAGGGATAAAATTTATAAATCAAAATAATAAATTCTATATATAGTTAAGAAGCCCAACCCGAAAGAAATATTGGGCCTTAGAAAAAAAAATCCACTTCAAATAAACCTTACCTAATTAATGTTGGTACTAAAGGGCCATATTAAACTTTAAATAAACTTAAAAAGCTACAAAGCCTTAAACCCAACAAAGTAGTGGGCTTAATACAAAAAGGGCTCGTAGGTAAATCATGGTTTTTTTCCAATAACATAAGGGCCATTAGTAATGGGCCTTTTAAAAACCGTGTATGGGGATCGTGTTCGAAGGTAGCATGAAGCGGGACGGGACGCGACTCGACGCCAATTTAAATGCGAACCTTGGACTCTAGGCAAACTCGCGACTCGTCCCTAAATGAGGGAAGCGTGCGGACGTGTGTGGTTGAGAAACCGACAATGAGGTAGGGTGGCCAACTCTCTTTCGTGCCCGGATCAGATCACGGGACGGGTTTCACTCACTCTCGCAACGGTGATTAAATAAATATCGAGCTAGATTCTTATCACTCTCTCTTGCAGCGGAATTCAAGAATATATACGAGAAAAGCAAATGCAATAAAATGGAGGAGCGAGCATGATACCTCCATGCTCCGGGCGTGGGGAAGACGATCTCGGCCAAGACCCGTACTCCCGATACAATTGTAAAATTTAATTACAGTGCCAATTTTGTTGCCCACTCGACGCAGGGAAGTGAAGGGCTACACAGTGACGCCGGGAGTACCGATCCGAGGTTGACAGGCAGCAAGGCAGCGGGGCTCCGGAGCGGTAACGGGCAGCGGCTCCGATTCAGAAATCTACTGGCCGGTAGGATAGCAGACAAAGGCCTCCAAAGGGATGTCGTCCTCTGTAGAGCTTCTCAAGGCGGTGGTTCACAGGGATGAAGGTGGAAGGTCCATGGTCGACCACCAAGAGTGGCGGTTGCTGAATCGACCCCGGCGTATTTTCCGAAGGATTTCTCCGGCGACCTTCTTTGCTAGCCTGTCTCGGACCAAAATGCGCGCTTCCACAAGAACGGCCGGTACGCCCATATCTGGTGTCGGATCGAGACGCAGTTGGCACCGTTGGAAAGAGGACTCAAAAATCTATGACATATGTTGATTTCAGATCCATCCAGTAAAAGGATTAGAAATGAAAACTACTGTGGCACTGACACTTTTCTGGCTCAAAATCCAGATCTAGTAGAACAGGAGGGGAGCTGTCTAAAAATGATTTTTTATTGAGGGGTCGGCAGTAGATTTATGGCTTGTGGAATTTATGGGTGGAAAAGGACTATGTGTGGGACGTACACAATTATTTTGGGAATTTTTAGAGGTGTTTTTAGGAGCGGGAAAAGTTAGAGAATAGGACTCTATCCTGCAGATCTATAACCAGGTAGATTGCGAGGGTAGGAAGAACGACCTGGGAGGAGGAGCAAACAGGATCGGAATGGAACAAAATTTATATTGGGGGAAATCTAACACAGAGGGGAACAAACCATCAAAATTTCAGCTTGATCAGAGCTGTGGATTGGGAGCACCAACCTGATCTTTAGGTTGTTGTTCTGGATTTCGTGGTTCAAGATAGCAAGGTGGAGGGTGGCTTGTGGCAGCTCGTTGGCGGCTCTGATGGCGGCGGCGGCGGCGGTGGCAGAGCTTCACACTCCACGAGAGAGGTAGAAGTTGGATTCACTCTAATATTTAGGGATTCACACCCTGAATCAAGAAGGAAGAAGATGAAGAGAAAGAACATGAGAGAGAGGGAGCGATGCACCCCTTGGCAATTTCACATAAATTTTCTTCATTAATTTTTGTCCAAATGACACAAGAGACATTAAATACTAAACCCTAGACCTAGGACAAATGACCTCTAATACCCTTGGTCAAAGGGGCATAAAGGGGAAGGGAGAATAAAAAATACTAAACATTTCCCCACATGGGGACAAACAAGGGGGCGCCCCCCTCCTTGGTCAAATATTGCAACCCATGGTCAATATTCTCTCCTTGACCATGGGCCACCATATTGGGCCCCTATGAATAGAGGCCCACAAGAGAGTGAAGGCCCAATTGGGATCATAAAGGTCTTGTGGCCCATTTTGGAAATTGGACCCCTTACATGAAGTTTAGCCCATATTACATTCTTGACCCATATTAAAGCTGAAAATACAAATACACACCAATACACTAAAAATAAAATACATACACATACAAACCACATACACGCTAAACAAGAACAACACTCCCGATATTAACGGCCTAGCTCCGATGTCCCATCAATTCTCCCCGGGTGGGAGATACTCGACCCTGTCGAGTAATGGGTGCGGCTACTCGCGTGGCTCCTGCAGATCTGTCACCGTAACAGGTAGCGCGGGTACACTCCACTCTTAGTATTCGTCACATGCTCATCCCGTATATGTTCTTTATACACATGCTGCTGTGGAAATGAGGCTAGTGGTGGATACTCTGGGGTGGGGTCACTCTCAAAGGTGAGGAGGCGGCTCGAAGACTCACTAGGAATTACCGCTAGGTCCCTGTGGGTGGCTAGATCCGAGACATTGATGTAGAGCGGATCCCATATTCCAGCAAGTCTACAACGTACGCATTAGATTCGACTTGTCTCACACTCGTAAGGGACTGACATCTGCGAGCTTGCATAAGACCGACTCAACTCGACATATGCAGACTCACCATGCACTTGACAAAATGCATGCATAGACTCCTAACAAATCACACAAAGAAAGGAAAATAGACTCATGCATGACCCTAGACTTAATGCAGTGACATTACCCAGAGGTGGTCACCATCCGAGTGCTGCATCCTGGGTGTCGATAGGTTCTTTCAGATCTTCTTCATAGAATTCGTCAGCTAATTTCGGCTCGGCTTCATAGCTGACAGACACAAACCCAGAAGGTGGGGCATCTCCAACCCTTTTATCCTATAGGGCTAGTGATGTACGAGCGGGACATTGGCCAGAAAAGTTGCCAAACCCCTGACGGTGATAACACTACAGTTGTGACCTACTAGTCTCTCCGATAAGTGGTCCCTTACCCTTATCCTCCTGACGGACAGGGGGTGTAGGCAACAGGGGAGGAGGTGTGGGTGCTGAAGGATGGGCAATAGGTCCCGGGGGGCGGGCAATGGGTTCCGGTGGTTGGGGTGGAGGTAGATCCCTTGGCGGGGAAGGGCGAGGCCTTGGAGAGAATAGCTCCTGACGGGTGGGCTCCTGAGGTGGAGCCATGGGGGCCCTCTGATATGGGCCCCGGCACTACGAAGAGGGATGGGGCCCAACCGTTGCGTAGTACACGCCGGTGGATGAGGACATGCCGGAGCCTCTTCGGCTCGAGGAGGACATGGACACGTCGATCAATGTATCATCTTTGTTTCACATTTTTTAGCCTTGTTGGGCCCTATTTAGTCCTTATGGACAATTAATTAGTTGTACTATTGTGTAAGGGCTAATGGGATAGATTAGAGTTAATGGGCTAGAATAGTGGTCTAGAGCTATTGGGCTTTAAAAGGGCCAAGTGTGAAAAGGCCCATGGGCTAGGTATGAATGGGTCAAATGGGGTTAAATGTGAACAATTCATGGGATTAGTGTACTAGGTGGGAAAGGGGCTAAGAGAGTGGAGGCTTGGAGGCTTGGAAGGGGGCGCCCCCCCCCCCCTCTTGGTCCAAGGAGGAGCTGCCACCTACCATCCTTGACTCCTCTCCCTTCATTTTTCAAAAATAGGAAGCTTCTTGCCCCCCCTTGGTCATCCCTCCCCCCTTTAGTCATGGGGGCGCACACCCCTCTCTCTCCTCCCTCCTCCACCTCCCATCCTCTCTCTTGGCTTTCCCCCCCTATATATCATCTCTTGTAAACATATTTCAGAAGTTAATGAAGAGATTTTGAGAGAAAATTGTGTAAGAGAGTGATTCTCTTTCCCCCTCTTGGGTGTGATGCCCTAGACCCCAATCCTATGATGGGATTTTCTTGGCATGTGACTCGCCGCCCTTATCGTCCCCTTCCTACTCGTATCTGGTACTAAAAATTGTACAAGAGCTGCTCCTACAAGTCAGGAAGAATTTGGCGCTTGTTTTGCCTCGATCGGAGCTCTGGATAGCCGGCAACAATTCTGATCGTGAAGTCGCACAAGTCTGTCCGAGCCTGCTGTCCAGATCCTCAACTTCCTGATACAAAATTTCTACGGATCTACTCCCAAGCCCTTTAGATCTGAGATTTTTAGTGGTCGTAGGATTTTCTATCCTCTTCGTATTTTCGTCAAGCTCGTGTCGTTCTGAGGTCTGTGCTGGTCGTGGCGAGGATTTTTGTGGGACTGCGCCGACCACCCTGTGTAGATCAGACCCAGAATCAGAGGCAACTTACAGAAGCTTCCTCGTCTCCTTCCTCTCAGATATGCCCGGGACCTTTGGTCTACGTTTTACTCTAGACGTCGCCGATGATCTCCAACAAGAAGCAATCCATTCCTACACCGGAGCTATTTTTCCTGTAATTTTTAGCTCTTATGTGCAGTTCTATGCGAGCAGAACCTAAGGCTGAGTATAGTTGTTGCGACGGCCAGATCTAATCAGATCTGATCGCACCATTCGGACCAAGCATTTTTCATCCTGTCGCCGACATTCTCCAATAAACGGCACCCCGATCGGACGTCGGATCTAGGCGTACCGACCTCTGCAAGTCTACTGCGCCGGGTGACCTACCCGGGCGGAACCCAGTCGGCTTCCAATCGGCTCACCCGATCGGCCCCGACTCGCCTCCCTCGCCTCCTGCGAGTGCGGCCCATCAACCTGAGTTGATGCGGGACTGACCAACAATGCAACTAATCTAAGACTATGATGAAGACCAAGTGCGGCCAGCACTCACACGTGACAAGGCAAGCCGAGAGATCGACCTCCGTACTATTCCTCCGAAGAGAGGCGTCTCTCAACAAGAAACCCAAGTCCACGGCCGTCCCTATGAGGGAAACGAGTGGATCAAAGCGGCAAAGGGAGCCGACGCACAACTATGGGAGTCTAGTCCGAGCTCGGTGCTCGACTAGGGCCACGGAATGGTGCTCTCAACTCGCAAAACCCACGGTGAATTGAATATGTAGCTAGGATCCTACACTCGCACGCTGCATAATCGAGAGCATACTAGCAAAGCAAATGCCAAGGGAAGGAACGTCGCACGTACCTCCACGCCTAGGCGTGGGGAAGGAACCCCGGCCGAGACCAACAACCCCGATACACGTAGAAGTAATAATACACAATTGACCCAAAATGCCCACTCCTCGCAGGGAGGTAACAGGCTACAAACAGAGGAGTCGGGGCTGCCGATGCACGGGCTGACGGGCAGCACTCGGTGAAGGGGTGGGCCGCGAGGAGGTCCCGGGTAGCTCTGCGAACTGCTGAAAGAACGTCCACCTCTGGAGGGGCTGAGGTGGCAGGAGTCCCCGGTACCTTGCTGTCGTGGGGTCGCTCCTCCGGGAAGAAGAAGGATGTCGCCAATCCTCGGGGAAGCCTCTGGAGTGCGTTCGGAAGGAGGGGACAGGTTGCTGGCCAACCTGCACAAGCCCGCCAAACAGCCCGGGGGCGACTCCGGTAAGCACCCTTAATCACGTCTTGGACCTGCGAAATTCAGCGAGGGCGCTGGTGGGGATGTCCCACAGGCGCCCGTGGAAGGAGAACTGCAGTCGAGGCCGATGGTGACCGTGGCAATTCGTCAAACACCTGGCGTGCAGTCGGACTGCCTGTCTGCCCACACCGGTAGAGACCAGGAGAACAGTCGGTACGCAGGCTTCCGGACAGATTTAGGGATGGGGTTTTCTCTGGTGGGTAGCTTACAGGTAGGGCTAACAGATGACCAAGGTAGCGGGGGCGGTGCCTTGGAGGATTTGGGCGTGGGCGGGGTGGAAAGTGGGGGTCGCAGCCTGCACTTCAGGGCAGTCAGGTCTGTGAACCCGAGATGGGATATGAGGGCGTAGGGGTGCGGATGGAATTCTGACCAGGGGCGGCCACTGGAGATGGAGTGGTGTGTGTGGAGATAGCCCTCCAATTTTCAGGCCATTCCAGTAAGGGGAGGTGGTGGTCCCTTTGGAGGGTACTGCAGATCTGTCCCGCCGGGTTACTGTAGCGCCCAGAGGAGGACCGAAAGTAGCCACAAAGGGAAGTTTCAGCCCCAATGGATTTTTGGGATGAAACCACCACGAATGGTTCGGGGACAGGGATGGGAACAACTTATGTGAAGAGGTTGTGGTCGATCGGAGAAGGAACGGGGGTGCACACGGGTGTCCAAGGCGACTCTGATCACAGGCGAGTCTGTCCAGGGAGCAGCCTGCGCGACGAAAGTGTCTACAAAGACAACTTCCTCTGTGATTCGAGTTTTGGGACAAGGCCGGTGGGGTTGGAAGGGGGACTTGTAGGGGAAGAAAAGTCTAGAAGAAATCCAGACGGTTTGCCCACAGAAAGGGTTCGTACCGACGTGATCTTTGGACCCCTAGCTTGCAGGCAGAGCAGGTGCATCCGAGATTGGATTGAACGCCACCGAGCTTGACGTCGTCTCGCCGCTTGGATCTCTCTCCGACATGGGATGAAGAGACTCGCTTCACAGCACGATCCTCACCTCACCAGGACCTCCTTCTCAAGGGAGTCGCACCCAGGAGTTGGAGATGGAGGAAGAAGAAGATGGGGGATAGGGGAAGAGAGGGGCGTCGCACCCCTTGGGGAAGGATGGAGAAGGTCGCCCTCTCCTTGGTGGTGGCTGCGCACAAGGTTTCTCACAAATTAATTCTTCATTATTTTTTCAAAGAAAAAAATACAAGGTTTATATATGGGGAGGGGAGGTGCTAGGGTTGAAACCCTAGCCAAGAGGGAGGGGAGGGGGATGCGCCACATGGCATGGGGAAAGGGGGGGCGCAACAAGGCAAGGGGGGGGGGAGGGCCGCACCCCTCTTCCTATAATCTAGGAGAGGGGCGGCTGCCACCTTCCAAGAGGAGGGAAAAGAGTTGGGCGCCCAAAACCCTAACCCTAGGTGGGCTAAGCAAGGGAGTGGGTGGCCAGCCCATATGGGCCAGAGATTGAACCAAAAAAAATGGCCCAATAGCCCTATCTCCTATCTAATAAGCATAAAATGGTCCAACTAAAGCCTAATTTGCTCCAAATGGCCTACAAAGGTCCACACAACTAATAAAAGTGTCCACGCAGGGACTAATCCAAGGCCCAACATGGCCTAAAGCATAAAATAACTAAAGATAGCTCTACTAGTCTGCCAAGTGGTCGCCGAGCCAAAGGGATGCCGGCATGCTCCGTGTGCTCCGTCGAGTGATGCGGCGCGTGTCCTCACCAATTCTCCCCGGGTGGGAAGAACTCGACCCCGTCGAGTAAGGGTCACGGTCGCTCAAGTAACGCTCCAGCAGGTCCGGGTCGATCCGCTCCAGCTCTCCACGTGTGATCCAGGTGTCGTCTGTCGCAGGGCGCCCTCTCCAACGCACTAGAAAGCGCTGGTAGGCTCCGCTCCTGGTCGTGGTCACCTGCTCATCCAGTATGCAATCTATATGCTCGCGTGTCTGTAAAGGGGCTGGAGGAGGTGGGCGCTCAGAAGGTGAAATGCTCTCAACAGGAGGGGTAGGCCCAAAAGCTCGCTGGGAATCACCGCGGGATCCCGATATGCCACCAGATCTGAGACATTGAACGTCGAGCTGATCCCATAGTCGTCTGGCAGCTCAATCTCATACGCATTCGACCCTACTCGCTTCAGAACTCGGAAGGGTCCTGCACCGCGGTCCTGGAGTTTCTTCACGGCCCCCGAAGGGAACCGTTCAGGTCTAACCCTGATCATGACGTACTCTCCCACTTGGAACTCACGGGTGCGTCGATGCGCGTCAGCGAATTCCTTATAACGTGCGTTGCTGGCCTCGAGGGGGTGATGATGATGTAGACTCCGAACTAGCTGTGTTGACTCATACCTATGTGAATGCAGTGGTGGTCCTGGACATCCAAACACAGACCTAGCATGCCTATGACTCCTACATGATTGGACAACACGGGGAGGACCAGGACAACCAAAGTTGTATCTATCATGCATGGGTGTCCTACGGAATGTGGTAGACTCATGGGGACTAAATTGCCCAAACTCACTCATGACATTCCCTACATGAGACAAACCCCTAGATGATGGTGGACATGCAGAAACATGGGGAAGAGACATGTGTCCCTGGCCTCCTAAGCTCGGGCATCTGGATGCCGGTAAGGTGAGGTGTTGACTAGAAGGCCTAGGTGGTGTATGATAGTGGACCTCCTCGACAAGGTGGGGAAAAGAATATGGGTCGAGAGGCTCACTAGGGAGGGGATCGAAAGGGTCAAAGAAATGATGACCCCTCCCGACAGGTCCCTTCACTATACTTGCCCATGTGCGACATTCGCCCAGGTGCAGATAATCACCTTCAGGCACTCTCATGTATGGGGCAAGGGGCTCATGAGGAAGGCAAGGAAGGCAAGGTTCCTCCCTCGGGACCGTGAAACCATAAGCGGGGACAAAATCAACCTCCACGGGTATAGGAAATAATAAAAGGACCTCGGATGTGATATGTCCTATGGTGTAGACCGAGGTAATAGACCCCAAAGCAGGGAGTGTAAAGCTATGACTATAGGGTTGGTCAGACCCTAAGGTCAACATGTAAGTCAACTCCCATTGATAATCTAAACTCCTAAGGAAGTCCTTCACATTTTCAAGAAAGCAGAAGGACCGAAAAGTGGTGTGAAAGGAGTTAAGGGGTATTATTGGGAGGGCTGGTCCCATGGGTGTATAGCAAGGAATGGAGACATCTAGAAGTGGACCCTCCCTTAGCCAGCTAGCTAAAGACTCTCCAATGACCAGTTCACCCTCGGAAGGTAAGAATGTCTCTATATGAGGGTCTAAGGGTGAAGCCTCTCTCTCGGGAGGGGAAACAGAGTCCTCTATGATGTGGAGGGGATCACTCCCTAACTCCTCAACCTCAGTTAGGTACTCCTCAATCAACTCCTATTCAGCCTCGTAACTCACTGGAACAAACCCAGGTGATGACAGGGAGGTGGTCAGCGTAACGCCGCCATGGAAGACAAACTCACCGGGAAGGTGAGATGGGTGTAAGGTGCAGGTCCTCCTATCCAGGTCGATGGTCGCACTTCTTTCCTCCAACCAAGTTCGCCCTAAAATGATGCATGGACCAGCAAGTGTGCTGATCTTGCACCAAGCGCCATCGAAATATTTAACGGGGCCAAACCACCGTTGAAACTCGATAAAAGCTAAACCATCACGGAGAACAATCTCCCCAGTCTTAGAGAGTGACTCAATAATGTCTTGTGAGACACAGTTAGACGACACCCTACTGATGAAGTCGATCTCCGTATGCATCCCATTAGGTAGGACGGCAGTGGACATGACAGGGCGCTGGAATGACTCGGTCATCGGTATAGGGATCGGGTCTCCCGACGACTGAGTGGTAGGGGCGACACTTAGGGGTCGTACCATAAGAGCATCGAATCGGGCCAATAGGGATGACTAATCTGACATGTGGTCTCGAGGAACCACCATGGGGTTGGCGCGGAGCTGGACATGCAAGACTCAACGAGACAAGGACAAAACTCTAACTAGACACAAACCTAACATTACAATGCAATGGTGGGTTACCTAGATGAACTAAGAGACTCAATGCAACCTAGATAACTCTAAGGCCTCAATTGCACCCTAGACAACCTAAAGACTCGAATGACCTAAGACCCCAATTTGTTAGAACAAACTGGTTCCCTAAGCTCTGATACCAAATTTGATGCGGGACTGACCAACAATGCAACTAATCTAAGACTATGATGAAGACCAAGTGCGGCCAGCACTCACACGTGACAAGGCAAGCCGAGAGATCGACCTCCGTACTATTCCTCCGAAGAGAGGCGTCTCTCAACAAGAAACCCAAGTCCACGGCCGTCCCTATGAGGGAAACGAGTGGATCAAAGCGGCAAAGGGAGCCGACGCGCAACTATGGGAGTCTAGTCCGAGCTCGGTGCTCGACTAGGGCCACGGAATGGTGCTCTCAACTCGCAAAACCCACGGTGAATTGAATATGTAGCTAGGATCCTACACTCGCACGCTGCATAATCGAGAGCATACTAGCAAAGCAAATGCCAAGGGAAGGAACGTCGCACGTACCTCCACGCCTAGGCGTGGGGAAGGAACCCCGGCCGAGACCAACAACCCCGATACACGTAGAAGTAATAATACACAATTGACCCAAAATGCCCACTCCTCGCAGGGAGGTAACAGGCTACAAACAGAGGAGTCGGGGCTGCCGATGCACGGGCTGACGGGCAGCACTCGGTGAAGGGGTGGGCCGCGAGGAGGTCCCGGGTAGCTCTGCGAACTGCTGAAAGAACGTCCACCTCTGGAGGGGCTGAGGTGGCAGGAGTCCCCGGTACCTTGCTGTCGTGGGGTCGCTCCTCCGGGAAGAAGAAGGATGTCGCCGATCCTCGGGGAAGCCTCTGGAGTGCGTTCGGAAGGAGGGGACAGGTTGCTGGCCAACCTGCACAAGCCCGCCAAACAGCCCGGGGGCGACTCCGGTAAGCGCCCTTAATCACGTCTTGGACCTGCAAAATTCAGCGAGGGCGCTGGTGGGGATGTCCCACAGGCGCCCGTGGAAGGAGAACTGCAGTCGAGGCCGATGGTGACCGTGGCAATTCGTCAAACACCTGGCGTGCAGTCGGACTGCCTGTCTGCCCACACCGGTAGAGACCAGGAGAACAGTCGGTACGCAGGCTTCCGGACAGATTTAGGGATGGGGTTTTCTCTGGTGGGTAGCTTACAGGTAGGGCTAACAGATGACCAAGGTAGCGGGGGCGGTGCCTTGGAGGATTTGGGCGTGGGCGGGGTGGAAAGTGGGGGTCGCAGCCTGCACTTCAGGGCAGTCAGGTCTGTGAACCCGAGATGGGATATGAGGGCGTAGGGGTACGGATGGAATTCTGACCAGGGGCGGCCACTGGAGATGGAGTGGTGTGTGTGGAGATAGCCCTCCAATTTTCAGGCCATTCCAGTAAGGGGAGGTGGTGGTCCCTTTGGAGGGTACTGCAGATCTGTCCCGCCGGGTTACTGTAGCGCCCAGAGGAGGACCGAAAGTAGCCACAAAGGGAAGTTTCAGCCCCAATGGAGTTTTGGGATGAAACCACCACGAATGGTTCGGGGACAGGGATGGGAACAACTTATGTGACGAGGTTGTGGTCGATCGGAGAAGGAACGGGGGTGAACACGGGTGTCCAAGGCGACTCTGATCACAGGCGAGTCTGTCCAGGGAGCAGCCTGCGCGACGAAAGTGTCTACAAAGACAACTTCCTCTGTGATTCGAGTTTTGGGACAAGGCCGGTGGGGTTGGAAGGGGGACTTGTAGGGGAAGAAAAGTCTAGAAGAAATCCAGACGGTTTGCCCACAGAAAGGGTTCGTACCGACGTGATCTTTGGACCCCTAGCTTGCAGGCAGAGCAGGTGCATCCGAGATTGGATTGAACGCCACCGAGCTTGACGTCGTCTCGCCGCTTGGATCTCTCTCCGACATGGGATGAAGAGACTCGCTTCACAGCACGATCCTCACCTCACCAGGACCTCCTTCTCAAGGGAGTCGCACCCAGGAGTTGGAGATGGAGGAAGAAGAAGATGGGGGATAGGGGAAGAGAGGGGCGTCGCACCCCTTGGGGAAGGATGGAGAAGGTCGCCCTCTCCTTGGTGGTGGCTGCGCACAAGGTTTCTCACAAATTAATTCTTCATTATTTTTTCAAAGAAAAAAATACAAGGTTTATATATGGGGAGGGGAGGTGCTAGGGTTGAAACCCTAGCCAAGAGGGAGGGGAGGGGGATGCGCCACATGGCATGGGGAAAGGGGGGGCGCAACAAGGCAAGGGGGGGGGGGAGGGCCGCACCCCTCTTCCTATAATCTAGGAGAGGGGCGGCTGCCACCTTCCAAGAGGAGGGAAAAGAGTTGGGCGCCCAAAACCCTAACCCTAGGTGGGCTAAGCAAGGGAGTGGGTGGCCAGCCCATATGGGCCAGAGATTGAACCAAAAAAAATGGCCCAATAGCCCTATCTCCTATCTAATAAGCATAAAATGGTCCAACTAAAGCCTAATTTGCTCCAAATGGCCTACAAAGGTCCACACAACTAATAAAAGTGTCCACGCAGGGACTAATCCAAGGCCCAACATGGCCTAAAGCATAAAATAACTTAAGATAGCTCTACTAGTCTGCCAAGTGGTCGCCGAGCCAAAGGGATGCCGGCATGCTCCGTGTGCTCCGTCGAGTGATGCGGCGCGTGTCCTCACCATGAGTTCCAGCAACCCCAAATTTGTGTTTGTAGCCCTTTACCTCCCTACGTGGAGTGGGCATCATGTTCTGAAATTGTACGGTTAGTAAATATGTGTATCGGGGTTGTCGGATTCGGCTGTGATTTCTTCCCCACGCGCTAGTCGTGGAGGTACGCGCTTCGTTCCTACACTCACATTGCTCATTTAGTATATTTTATATCATACTGTGTTTGTGAGAATAGGACCGAAAGCTAGCTTTAAATCACCATGGTTGTGAGTTGTGAGCGCCCGTTCCATAGGCCCTATCGAGCACCGAGCCAGAACTGGAAACCCCTAGGCGACAATGGTTCCTTAACCGCTGCGATCACACGTTTCCCTCGCAAGGGACGATCATCGGGCTAGTTGGAGTTCCTGTTGAGAGACGTCTCCACCCGGAGAATGCCACGGTAGTCAGCCGCACGGCTTACCTTTGTGTGCTAGTGCTGGCCGCACTTTGAGTCGGTCGTATGTCTTAGCCCGGTCGCGTCACCCGTCCCGCATCAAATTGGTATCAGAGCTAGATTTGAGTCTACGGTAGTGTCGCATTCCATTCCTACACCCGGTATATTAAAAGGTGTTCCCGAAACGATGGGTCACGCCTATTGGGAAGGTTGCACACTTGCTTGAGTTCGATCTTCGGATCATACCTCCGCCACGTACCGGATATTGGAGTCTAGGTTCTTCATTTTGCATTAGTCAGTTCATTCCAACCTTTCTGTCGCTGCATGCCCACCCGGCGAGGTACCCAATACCATCGCCCCGCGTCTATGGCAAACCCATGGGATGCCACCTCGGGAGACTTTCACTCCTTGCATGAGGTGATGATGGCCATCATGGCTCGGTTGGACTAGTCCGAGGCTACCTTTTGGAGCTTCTCCGACAATATGGATGGTCGCCTTAGAGCCATGGAGGAGCATATGGAGTCATCCGAGAGATCTGTCCAAGGTCTGGTCGGACAGTTGGATAGGATGTCACACGGAGATCCTCCCGGAGAGGCCTAGGGCCCACCCGCACCTGCTCCCGCGGCAGCCCAATCCGCTCCCATGGTCCAGGTCCAACCCGCTCCCGCGGCCCAGGACCAGCCCGCACCCTCTCCTCAGCCCACCCCTCATCGAGCCATCGAACCACAGCATCGTGACCTTAGTCTAGAGGACTATGGGTCTGATAATGCATATAAGGGGTATGGCCGACGCCTTCGTGGCTTTCATCAGCGAAGGGATGATGAGGACGATAGAGTCCTCAGGACCGTGCGAGCAGACCCTCCCACATTTGACGGGTCCTTCGACCCGAAGGTCTATCTTGATTGGGAGACCGGTATGGACCGGTACTTCGAGTGGTTCGAGATGACGGATCACCGGAGAGTCAAGTTTGCTAAAATGAAGCTATCAGGGAAAGCACAAACTTATTGGAGCAATGTGAAGAGTTTGCTGTTTTAGTGCCAGGAACCCCAGTTTGACACTTGGAATGAGATGAAAGATAAACTTAGAAAAAAGTACCTTCCTGCCACGTACGATCAGAGGCTCATTGACAGGTGGCAGAGTCTCAGCCAAGGGGATCGATCCATGACCGAGTACATCGCTGAGTTTGATGAATACTATTTGCGATGTAGAGTTACGGAAGAGGGCACCATGTTTGTTTCTCGCTTCCTTCGTGGTCTGCGGCCTCACTATCAGTATGAGCTTTTTCGCCGCAATGCGACCACCCTAGAGAATGCATATCAGGTTGCTCTCGAGTTAGAGCAGTTTGAGTCGGAGTTCGCTCTCGTCCAGCGATCGGGGACCATCTATCGGCGTGAGTTTGACTCTCGGACCATGCCCAGTTCTTATAGCCGATTTCTGGTGGCTCGTCCCCCAGAATCCCAACCCCCTCGCCACGACCCCACTACTCTCAGGCCTCACCCTCTCCCTCCAAGGGACCCTCCCCCTCACCACCAGGCACCATTCCCCACCCCACACCCCCAGCAACCCGCATTGCCTGCCCGACCCCAGCTCCCACCACCCCCGGCCCGTCGAGAAGGCAAGGGAAAGGGGCCGATGACTGGTGGAACATCTTCAAGCACAGGGCCGCGTGACCAGTGCTATAGGTGTGGTGGAGTTGGCCATTATGCAGCTAAGTGTCTGACCTAGTAATCACTGACTATTTTAGACACTCTAGCCCGTGACCCCACACCGGAGCTAGTGCCGGTCTGCTATGTGCCGGATCCAGAACTCGCGGAGGAGTTCTTTGATGAGCTTTTAGAAGAGCATGTTGCCATCCTGGGTACTCATCCCCAGGACAATGTGCAATTTGGTGTGATCCTCCCAAACCTCTGAACCCCATTAAGAAGTCAGTAGGTACATGTTAGATGTCTAGGAGTCCCAAACTTTGGGTTGCGTCGTTTGTATGTGAGTGTTACTTATGGTTGTCTAGGTTTGTCCAAGGTCATGTATGAGTCAGTTTTGCTTATACAGTTTGTTTGTCGTGCATTTGGAGTTTGCATAAAGTCATGTCCCAATAAAAGGCCAGTCATGCACGTATAAGGGGTTAGCTGATGCACGCTGCCACGCCTGTGAGTTCCGAAAGAGAGAGTACGTCATGATCAGGGTCATACCTGAATGGTTTCCCCTTGGGGACTGTAAAGAAACTCTAGTCCCGCGATGCCAGCCCTTTCCGAGTCATGAAACAAGTGGGTTCGAATGCGTACGTTATTGAACTACCAGGCGGCTATGGTTTCAGTTCAACGTTCAATGTTTCAGATCTGGTAGCATATCGGAACCCCGCGGTGATCCCTAGTGAGTTTTTGGGCTTTCTCCTCCTGTAGTGAGTGACACACCACCTGAGAGTCCACCTCTTCCAACCTCAACGTAAACATATAGATTGTATACTAGAAGAGCAGGTCATCACCATCAGGAACGGAGCCTACCAACACTTCTTAGTGCGTTGGAGGGGACGCCCTACGCCGGACAATGCCTTGATCACATGTAGAGAGCGCAAAGCATCGGGACCCTTACTCAACGGGGTCGAGTTCCTCCCACCCGGGGAGAATTGGTACGGACACACGCCACAGTACACGCCGGTGGACGAGGACATGTCGGAGCCTCTTCGGCTCGAGGAGGACATGGACGCGTCGATCAAGCTATCATCTTTGTTTCACATTTTTTAGCCTTGTTGGGCCCTATTTAGTCCTTGTGGATAATTAATTGGTTGTACTGTTGTGGAGGGGCTAATGGGCTAGATTAGAGTTAATGGGTTAGAATAGTAGTCTAGAGCTCTTGGGCTTTTCTCTTGGGCTTTAAAAGGGCCAAGTGTGAAAAGGCCCATGGGCTAGGTATGAATGGGTCAAATGGGGTTAAATGTGAACAAGTCATGCGATTAGTGTGCTAGGTGTGAAAGGGGCTAAGAAATGGAGGCTTGGAAGGGGGCACCCCCCCTATTGGTCCAAGGAGGGGCTGCCACCTACCATCCTTGACTCCTCTCCCTTCATTTTTCAAAAATAGGAAGCTTCTTGTCCCCCCCTGGTCATCCCTCCCCCCTTTAGTCAAGGGGGCGCACCCCCATCTCTCTCCTCCCTCCTCCACCTCCCATCCTCTCCCTAGGGTTTCCCCCCCTATATATCATCTCTTGTAAACATATTTCAGAAGTTACTGAAGAGATTTTGAGAGAAAATTGTGTAAGAGAGTGATTCTCTTTCCCCCTCTTGGGTGTGATGCCCTAGACCCCAATCCTGTGACGGGATTTTCTTAGCGTGGGACACGACCCCTTATCGTCCCCTTCCTGCTCGTATCTAGTATTGAAAATTTGACCAGAGCTTCTCCTACAAGTCAGGAAGAATTTGGCGCTAGTTTTGCCACGATCGGAGCTCTGGATCGTCGGCAACAATTCTAATCGTGAAGTCGCGCAAGTCTATCCGAGCCTGCTGTCTGGATCCTCAACTTCCTGATACTAAATTTCTACGAATCTACTCCCAAGCCCATTGGATCTTAGATTCTTCGTGGTCGTAGTATTTTCTATCCTCTTCGCGTTGCCACCAATCTCGTGTCGTTTTGAGGTCTGTGCTGGTCGTGGCGAGGATTTTCGTGCGACTGCGCCGACCACCCTCTGCAGATCCAACCCAAAATTAGAGGCAACTTATAGAAGTTGCCCTGTCTCCTTCCTCTCAGATCTGCCTGGGCCCTTTGGTATTCCTTTTTCTCTCGACGTCACCGACGATCTCCAAGAAGAAGCAATCCATTCCGACACTGGAGCTATTTTTCCTGTAATTTTTAGCTCTTCTGTTCAGTTCTGTGCGAGCAGAACTTGAGGCTGAGTACGGTTGCTACCACGCCTAGATCTGATCAGATCTGATCGCGTCGTCCAGACCAGGCATTCTTCATCTTGTCATCGACATTCTACAACAAACGGCACCCCGATCGGACATCGGATCTAGGCGTACCGACCTCTAGAAGTTTGCTGCGCTGGGTGACTGCTCGGGTAGAACCCAGTCGGCTCACCCGATCGGCCCCGACTTGCCTCCCTAGCCTCCTACAAGTGCGGCCCGTCAACCCGAGTTCCAGCAACCCCAAATTTGTGTTTGTAGCCCTTTACCTCAATATGTGGAGTAGACAGCATGTTATGAAATTGTACGGTTAATAATTGTGTGTATCGGGTTTGTAGGATTCGACTGGGATTTCTTCCCCACGCGCTAGTCGTGGAGGTACGCGCTTCGTTCCTACACTCACATTGCTCATTTAGTATATTTTCTATTATGCTGCATTTGTGAGAATAGGGCCGATAGCTAGCTTCAAATCGCCGTGTTTGTGAGTTGTGAGCGCCCGTTCCATAGGCCCATGTTGACACCCGTTTTTAGCCCGTAAATTACGTCATTTCTCTTGTTCAGTATTTTTGATGTCCCAAATTAACCGTTATTTTGGAGCATTCCTTGGATGGATTTCGAGCCCATTTCATTGTTCCATTCCCTTTGAGCATTGGAGATCATGATCTCTTAGAGCCCTGGAGCCTATTCTATCACCTTCCGGCCTTCCAAGTCGACTTATGGCCCATTTAAGTCGACTTCCCTCAGGAATGCGGCCCCTTTCGCTACGCAGTCTTAAAAACTGGTCCCTTTTCACCCTCTTTATTTTTTCTATTCATTAAGTGTCCTTCACCGAAGTTGTTCCATTTTTAAAGCCCTACATTTTTTTCTTCTACGCCATTATCCAGTTCTCCACCGTTTTCAAGTCTCAGTCTTTTTCTCTATTCTCACCCCATTTTCTCTCTCTTCTTATTATTTTTTCATCTTGGTCTCTTCATCAAAGTTGTTCATCTTTCAGTTATCTACAATTTCTTCTTCTACCACTTTTTTTAGTTCTACACCGGTTTCAAGATATTCTTTGATTTCTAAAGTCACGGGAGCCTGGCAGCAAAATGGTCAACTGTTGACCGTCCAATGATAAACGGTCACCAGTGGACCGCCCAATGAGTAAAACGGTCAACAGTTGACTGTGTGAACAGTGACTATTTTTATATTTTTATTTTATTTTTATTAATTTTGAAATGTCAATAAACGGTCTTCTTGAGACCGCTTATGTCAAAAAATAGTTTGTGGATGACCGTTTATTCATTTTTGTGCCAAAAGTCTCCCGATCGCCCCCTTGTTCGTTGGGCGGTCTACCCCTAGACCGCCCCATTCATTCAACGGTCTATCGTGCGACCGTTTATACCCCAGAGAGTCCAAAAGTTCATGAACTCCGTTCTCTTCGCCGCTGGACTCTAAGGTTGATTTTTGTTCGCCGGGGTCACCTTTCTAAGGCTCTATCTTCTCCAATATTCCATCAAATCAGTTCCCGTTTGTTTCTGCCTCTTGCCACCACTATTATCTCGAGTTCAAGCCATATAACTCGAAATTTAGTGGAATATATTCGCGGGAATCTTGGCCGTAATATCAGGTTTTATGCATTTTCGTGTCACACAAACTCTTCCAGATTAGGCTCCGGGGCCACATTCCATGGACTCTATCTTTCAGATCCCTCCACCAAAAAGAGTCCCATTTGTTCCTAGCTTTTATCCTATCTATTATCTCGAGATTGATCCATAGATCTTGAGATTTGGTGGACTCTATCCTCTGAAATCGCAGCAGAATGTTCTAGGTTCCAGCATTTCTCTATATAAACATGCCCAGTTTGCTTGCACGACGGGGGGCTCTTCTTGGACTCGGGGCGAAGCCATGTCGGATCGTCGACTCACACCTTCGACCCCACTGCGAAGAGGGAAGTATCAGCTTTAATTTCCATCTGTTGGGCTCAGTTTCATTGCTCCAATCCTTAGTTCTCATCTCATACTTTTCACAAATCACCACAGTTTTTGCACTTAGTTTTTGCACTGTTTTCTGCACGTTCATGTATTTTTCTCCATTTTACACAACATTTTTGTCCCTTTTCTTTCCACCAAATTTCATGATTTCAAATCCTATGCATGCACAACACTCCCACTTTCCTTTTGCATCCATTTATAGGGGTTAAAAACCCTCCCCCGGTGCGTTCTCCCCCATTCTTTCATGTTAATTTATCATTTCGGGACATATGCTACAATTCACATTCTAATGGATTTTCTCTCTTTTGTGGCTTTGTTTTGTAGGAGACTATTGATAGAACATGAGGCCCTTGCTTTCTAGCTGGCTAGGAAGTGAGGAGGTGTCACCCACATTGATTCCCCGCGTCCCTTTTCAAGCACGATCATGTTGTAGCGGCTTCCCTTTAGGCCGTGTCTTCCTCATACTTTCCAAGGTATGCGGCGCCGTCTCCTTCCTCCTTCACTCTTTTGGTGTTGTAGAACTTTGGTGGCGATCACGGTTCATTTCTTTTCTTCATCGCCCTTTGCTTCTCATTGTCCATGTTTGACGTTTACATATGCATGTTTATGTTTACATAGTTTGAGGGCTTGGGTGGATTAATCAATTTACAGCCCCGTCGAGCATCGAGCCCGAACTGGAAACCCCTAGGTGACAGTGGTTCCTTAACCGCTGCGATCCCACGTTTCCCTTGCAAGGGATGATCGTCGGGGTAGTTAGAGTTCCTGTTGAGAGACGTCTCCACTCGGAGAATGCCACGGTAGTCAGCCACTCGGCTTACCTTAGTGTGCTAGTGTTGGCCGCACTTTGAGTCGGTCGTACATCTTAGCCCGGTCGCATCACCCGTCCCGCATCATAGCATGTGTGCTTAGGGTTTGTTCGATCAAAACTTGGGTTGCGACTGTTGTTTTAGTAGGATAAGATTTAACGTATAAAACTTTAACATAACTAGGATTCATGCACGTAGGAGGACTCTCCCCCTACTCACCCTCTATAAATGTCACTCGTTCGAACGCGTTAGGGTTACTGTTTCCTACTACGTTCGAAGGGGAGGTTCTACTGCCGTGCGTCGTCGTCTTACTGCATCCTATACGAGAAGAAGGTTGACACACGTCTGCTTCCCTTCCTCTTGTCCGTTCTTTCTTCATCCTACATCCCACAAGGTAGGTTTTCTCTCCCCGGCCTAACCTAATTTAACTGGTGTGCATGCAAGTTAGTCCATCACGTCCACTGCTGCATATTTTGTATAGCATTATGGTTATTCTATTAATTAATAAATTACATGCACCTTTAAAATTCTACATCCATGAAACCATGTAGAATAAGAATTATGATAAGCATATGCATAAATTCCGTAGATTCTTCTGATAATTTCCATGTCCTTCGTTTCATTAAACTCCTGCTAAATAAAAAGTGACATTGTTCATCCCAAATGAACAGTAATCGTGATGCATGATCACCCATATATACTAATCCCATGCAAATTTAAAAATTTACGTCTATGAAATTAAGCAAAATAAAATTTGTTAGATTGTAATTATTTATTCATTTATTTTATTTTATTTACGCTTTATCGGCTGCTGGGAGAGATGGTATAATTAACTAGTTAGTAATTTAATAGACTTTAATTAGGATTATACGATATACGACAAATCTATTTAAACCCTGTAGCGCATAGTTAAATCTATATCATTATGATGGCTTGTTTGTGGGCGTCGGAGGGGAGTTTGGCTGTAAAAAATTATAGGGGTGTTGTTGGAGCAGTGAGCGAGGTCGTGCGAGTGGTGTCTCCTTTTTCCCATCCTAAGGTAGACATTCTCTCAAGCAAAAATTTATTAAAGCATCATGTTAGGTAGAGTTTTGCGTGCTCTTCAATTTGGTATATAGATTGCATGATTCCGATATGTATACATCAAGAATTTGGGGTTTAAAGTCGCTCTGCACTGTTCATAAATTTAAGAATAGCGTCAACTAAGTTGACGTCAATTCTTTTTAAAATAACTGTATTAGTGTATCTTCTATGCCCTTTTTCCTTACATCTATGCCCTTCTTCCTTTTGATCTTAGAGAAGATGGTGGCTCCAGTAAGCATGTCTAGCATGTCATCTAGCCGAGGGATGGGAAACCTATATTTGACTGTGGTCTTGTTGATGGCCCGGCTATCCACACACATGCGCCAAGTTCCATCTTTTTTGGGTGTGAGGAGGGCCGGGACGGCACATGGGCTTTTCCTAATATGGAGGAAGCCCTTCTTGATGAGCTCCTCAATTTGCCTCCTAAGCTCGGCGTGCTCAGTGGGATTGAGGCGGTAGTGGGGGAGGTTGGGTAAGGTAGCTCCGGGCACAAAGTCGATGGCATGCTGCAAATCGCGCATGGGTGGTAGCTTATCCGGTAGCTCATCGTGGAACACATCATGGAAGTCCTCAAAGATTTGTTGAATTTCTATTGGGTGTGGGTTGGTTGGGGTAGAGTCCCCAAGGCACATAACAATGGCACACACTTGTCCCCCTTGGTTGACTTCTTCCTCAAGTTCTTGCCTAGTGATGGGGTGTATGCTCCTAGTAGTCTCATTGCTCAAACTAGGACTAGGACTTGATGGGGTGGGATTTGGTGGGTTTGCAATAGTGGGAGGGGTAGGGGATCCCTCAAGGGAGGGAGATGCCTTCTTGGGAAGGGAGCGGGGTGGAGAGGGGTTGAGTTGGATTTTCTTCCCCTCATGAGTGAAAATGCAAGTGTTCGTCCTTCCAAGGAAGGTGGCATCTACAACGTAGATCCAAGGCCGCCCTAGGAGTATACTCCCAACTTTCATTGGTAGAATGTCACACCAAACTTGGCCTTGGTAGGATTGGAATGTGATGGGGACAAGGCAACGAGTACTAACGGGTACGGATGTGGCATCACTCCACGCTACCCAATATGGGTGTGGGTGTGGGGAGATGATAAGGCCCAAAAGTTTGACGGTGTCAGCTGACACCACATTCACACTACTCCCATTGTCCAAGATGACTTTCCTCGCATAGTTCCCTATCCGAATGTAGGTGGGGAAGATGGTGTTTCTCCTCCAATCATGTTCTTGTGCTGGAGTGAGGGTGCACCTAACCACTCCAAGGTGAGGGTCAGTGGGTGGAGGGGTTTGTTCTTGATTGGTCTCCATGTAGTGTGTTTCATACTCGTCCTCCCAATCGGGAGAGGCCTCATACACCTCAACTTCTTCTTCAACTCCAGTTTGGGGTAGGGGGTTTGTCTCCTCAATGAGCAAGCTAGATGCGCCCTTGGTGGGGCATTGCTTGGCGAAATGTCCATACCCAAGGCACCTAAAACATTGCTGCCCACTTTGGTGGTTTGGGGCAGCCCTAGTGTGAGGGAGAGTGGGTGCCGGATTTAGTCTATTGGGAGTGGGGTTGGGGGGCCCACTTGTGGGGCGAGGAGGAGGGGTGCCACTAGGAGGGGCTTCCCGGGTGGGAGGAGTTCCCATGGGGGTGGGAAGGAGACCTCGTTGAGGAGGTGGGGGGTTGGTCCAAGGTACCATGGATTTTGGGTCCATCCCCCGAGGGAAAAACATTCAGGTGCATCGAGAGAATTTCTCGGCATATCGGGCTACTTGGTAGGCTTGCTCTAGAGTGGCTACTTGATGCATGAATAGCTCCTTTTTTATGTGGAATTGAAGCCCATTCCTAAAGTTGGATAGTCTGACGGCGGGGTCCTCTTGGACTCCACACTTAAGAAGGTAGTAGTCAAATTTCTCAATGTACTCCATAACGGTCTTCCCTTCTTGGGTTAAGGCTTGCCACTCATCTAGGAGGTTTTGATGGTAGGAGGGAGGGACATATTTGAGTTTGAGTTGTTCCTTCATGACCCCCCATGTGGTGGTGGGAGTTTCCCTCCTAACTATCCTTAATGCCTCAATGTTCATCCAATGAGTCTTAGCTAATTTGGTAAGTTGCATTTTTGCAAGCCGGACTCTCCTATCCTCGGTCATTGGGTACCAATCAAAATATTGGTCCATAGCCGCCTCCCAATCTAAATAGATGCTAGGGTGATGAGACCCATCAAAGGTGGGGGCATCTACTTTCACATGTCTCATAAGGTGGTCATCCGGGTTGTCCCGGGGGGTCTCTCATTCCTCCTTCGAGGTGGGTCTCTTTCCGGTTCGGGAGGATGGTCAATGTTGAGCTCTCCTATGGCTGGTTCCTCATGCGGGGGAGGTGGCCTCTTATCACCCACCCTTGGGGCGGGCCTATTCTCCTCAAGTTGCTCAAGCCGGGTCGTTATGTCATCAAGCCGTCCTAAGATACTAGCCATACCCTCCACTAGGAATCTCATGTGATCGGGAAGCTCATGCTCGTTGTTGGCGGGATTCCCTTGGGGATTGGGATTCATTGTGGAATTGGAAGAGGATGGATTGGATTGATAATGAGCTCCACTACGAGTGGTCATGCAAGTTGGGTGGGCTATGCACAGGTGTGCGGATGCACCTCTGAATGACCTAGTGTGAAGACGCCCCAAGACTAGACTTGTGAGAACAAGCCTATGACCACTCTGATACCACTTGATGTGGCACAACCCAAAGTTGATAATGGATAAATTGATGAACCTAGGACTTAGATCCGCAAGCATACAAGCACTTTCAACGAACTCACGTTAGCGGCTCACTCGCATGGCTCATATGATCTCCCGATGGTACCGGGGGATGATGGCGAGGGTCCAAGGTGGGACCTAAATATTCAAAGGACTAGGTTGGCTTACGCTGACCCCTAAGGGTCTGGGATTCCCAACTTCGTGGGCAGCCGGCACGCCGGGCCGTGGGGTTGGGTGGCTCTCACTCACAATCCGCGGTGGGCGCACTAATGAACAAATACGGGTCCGAATACTCCCTCACCGACCGACGGGCATAAGAGATAATACTAAACTAGCAAAGTATGGACCAGCAAGGGAGGGACCAGTCACTCACCTGATCGGTGTGAATACACCGATCCCGGACGAAGATGAGGGCGAGCGAGGAGGCGTGGGTACGCACCCGCACGCCGCGTCGATGCTGCTTGACCTGAAAATTTATAGAGTACAACACTACTCCTCGCGCAGGATGGTGGGGCAAGGGGTTGGGGTTAATGAGATACAGCCAAACACTACCTCCACGCAGGGAGGGGTTGTAAGCCGGCCAGGCGGGGTGGGGAAACTAAGATAGAAAAACCGAGTTGCCGAGCTTCGCCGGTTTTGTGAGCTTTAGGAACAGCTTGACAGGTTGTTGATGATGGCACCGCCACGGGCTCAGCCAAGCTCAGAATTAGTCAAAATCGGTGTCAAAACTTTCTAAACTGACCCATGATGAAGCCCGAATTTTTGGTGAATTTTGTGATGATGTTGCTAGCCGTGACAGAGTCTGGAACAGGACTGATTCGTTCTGTCTCTATCTAGTGCAGAACCAATGAGGTCTGTTGCAAAAGATGCCACGAACTCTACTGAACTCCGATTGAGACGAAATTGGTGTTGACGCGACCATGGCAGAAACAACATAGAGCTGGAGCCAATGGGACCCCAACCGGAGGTCGGAGAAGAGAATTCTAATTATAGGACTGGGGGGTGGTCCAACCTGGAACATCAGGGAGCAGCCTGCGCACTTTGACGAGAATAATTGGAACCGGGGGCTCGGGAGAGCGAATGGCCTCCTCCTTCTTGGTACTGAAAGGGGACTGGTCGAAGTTCCTCCCCTGCGAAGATGGTGCCCAGAGCTTCACCGACCTGGTCGTGGTAGCCTCTACTCTCAGCCTCAGGTCACCAGCCAGCGACGGGAAGTGCAGTCGGGTGAGATCGGCTCCTTCGATCAGCTCCGAGCTTGGATGCTTGCAGGACCACCACCATTGAAAAGCTGACTCGATGACGTTTCCTCCGATGTATGGTATGCTGCCAGAAACCTCACGGTGGCGACGTGGTGCTCGCTGCAACCTGCTGCTATTCTGCTGCCTGCGACCGTGGACTGGGTCTGAAAATGAAAGGAGATATGTGTGAAGGGGTGGTGAAGGTTTAGCAAGGGATTGGGGTGGCTGAAGGCTATGGGAAGGGGAGGGGGTCGATGGAGGGCTGTTGGGGTGGCTGAAGAGTCAAGGGGGGGGTGAAGTGGGCTGGATTTGGCTGGAGTGGGTAGGGGAAGGGGGATGAATGCACTAGGTAAGCAATGGAGATGATGGGGGAGGGCGACCAAAGGCTGGGTATAGGGATTGGTTTGGGCGACCAAGACCTGGTAGGAGGGGTTGCGAGATGGGAGGGCACGGCCAAATGGGAGGGAGATTCAAATTTGGCCTTGGGAGAAACTCTTTCAGCCTTGGGGAGGTGGAGAGGTGCTTAGGGAAGTGAATTGGGTAGTTGGTGGTTGAGTGGTGGAGTTTGGATTGGTGGAAGCTATCTTGGGGCTGGGGTCGTGGGTAGTTGGGGTGGTCCTTGAATGAGGGAGGAGAGTTAGGTGGAAGGTGGGAGATGGAGGAGAGAGAGGGGGGTGCGCCCCTTCCCTTGAGGAGAGAGAGAGAGATAAAAGAGAAATTTTGTGGAGGAGAGAAAGATTTGGGATTTTCTTCTATTCAAAATGATTCATCAAAAGTTGAGTACATGGGGAGAGATGGGGCCTATATATAGGCATCCACTCTTTACATGACCAAAATACCATTGACAATTAGACAAAAGACCAAGCATATCCTAGACTCAATCCTATGGGCCCATTACTAAAGTACTAAGGCCCAATTAAGCATAACAAGGAAAATGAACTAAAACAACATGACTCAATAAAGGAAAGTACATAAGATATGACTCAAAGAAAAGGAAAATAACATGTGAACACATAGCCGAGCTTCCACAAAGTGATGCAGGCGATCCGAACCAAAGAGAGCGCTGTGAGATGCCCTCATCAAAAGCCTTTATCCTTTTACAATACGATGGCCTTTTGTATATTTTTTTATTAACATTAGGAATGTGCATTTGTTTACACGGACGCTAATTTCTTTCTATTTTAATTAACATCGACTGCATCGGTCTCTAATTTTAATTTCAATAAATTGCATTCAAATGTTGGAAAATTCATATCTTATGATCAAAGTTAGTAAAAATTACAATATATATATTTTTGTGATCCTTATAAGTTCCTCTTAATTACCATGTATTTAGTTCAGAAAAGCTTCTTTTGTTTTCAAAAGGCTACTATTCATCACTAACTGATTTAATTTGCATCTTTTGCAAAAGACACCCAATTCTTGAAAATCCGTTAAATAATATGTTAAATGAAGAATTAGCTCCCTTTTGAAGTGACGCTATTCTATTAATTGGCGCCTCTCTGAAGGGATGTAGATTTCTGAAAAAAAAATAAAATTTAAGAATTAACATCTAAGCAGTGGACGCGAATTCTAAATAACGCCTACTACCCTTGACACATATTCTTTCAATGAGTTTCTTGCATGTTTTGATCCTATACTGCTAGATCTTTGGCACCATGGTCTCATGGCCGAGGCATGGTGCCTGTTTCTGGTTTTGTCGCATTACTCTCTATCTCTTGGTGAGGTTAGGACCCTCCATCGTGTTGTATATGGCTTGCATATGTTTTTGATGACAACTAAACTTCATAGCTTGATGAGTTTGACGAGAACTAAACTTTATGGTATGAGGATTCATGATTGATTGAGTTTGTTTTACAAGAGGCAAGAGGTTTTATAACCTCTTGAATGAGTTGGGTTTACAAGAGGCAAGAGATTTCATAACCTCTTGAATGTGAACAAGCATTGTATTAAACCTTGACTACTTTGATTTGTAGGATCCCACTCATGACAGTCGCGTAGTAAACCTAACGTGTGGATAAGCACCTTGCCTCTCTACAATGCAACATGTGGTATATGTCATTTACTGTCAAGAACCATTGGTAAGATTCTTACCTTGTTATAGCATTGATCTCACCATGGGTATTTCATATACCTCTCCTTTTATAGATTTCACTCATTCTATTTGAGGTTTGCAATGGTTACATGAATTGATAGCTTTCAAGGTTGAATGCATAAGTTATTGAATGCAAAAGTTCCTCATCCCAATCAATGACAAATGTTCAAATGGTTTAAGCTTTCCAAATGTATAAACTAAGTTAAATCAAACCCAAAATGCATGGAATTGATGAGGACATGAAAATCTTGACTTATGAATATGTTTATTTGGCCTAACACTTCATTTTTGCAGGTATGGGTCATTTCGGTCGACCAACACACCATGGCCGGTCGACCAGAATTGACAAAACCAAAAAGATGGAACCTTGCAGATTTTCGGTCGACCGCCACCATAGGGTCGATCGATCGGTTTTGCCAGAACTGATAATGTTCTGTTCTACAGATTTTCGGTCGATCGACCCAATGTTACCGGTCGACCGACATCCCGAAGCCCCCAATTTTGACTTTATGTTTCAAGCGCATGGAGTGGTCTTTCTTCCCATTTGTTTAATCACAATGACTCCAATTAAGCCATGATTTGTGGATCTAGTCTGGGGCTTGTCTATGAACCATTCAAGGGTTATAAAATATCTCATTTGGAGTGATAAACTCTAACCAACTAAGAGATCCAAGGGGAGGCTGTCCAAGGAGGAAGGAGAGGGTACTGTAGCTCCGTGAATAGTACTTCGTGCATCAAGATCTTTATCCATCTCCAAGGTGTTTCAAGCCAAATCTGAAGCTAGCAACCTCCAAGGAAGTGAAGAAGCAAGTAAGCATTCAAGGAAGATCAAGGGGAAGCTGCCTAAGGAGGAAGAAGGGAAGAAGCAAGTAAGCAAGCAAAAGATCAAGGGAAGACTGTCAAAGGGTGAAAGAACAAGATTTTCACAACCCATCCAAAGCCATTCAAGTGAAGCAGGAAGCATAGTTTAAGGATCTACATCATACATTCAAGGGGAGACCAAATCAGGAGATTTCTAAACTCTGTCTTATTCGTCTTGGTGTTTTGAGCTTCAAGTCATTTTCGTTGTAATCAGGAAACATTCGTGTGTGTGTGGATCATTTTGGATCTGTGGTCATGTGTAGTTATCTTGTCTAATTCGTGTGTGTGCGTGGATCTTCTTAGATCTACGTGTGTGTGTGGATCTATTTAGATCCTTTCGATTTAGTGTGTAGAGTGCTGCATCTGTCGCAGCGTGTGTGTGTATTGTTGATCCGGTTGTTGGATCGTGTTGGAGACCTTGTCTCCGTGTGTGTGTATGTGTTGGGGTGCGTCCCCGTGTGTGTGGGTAGGCGTCGTCCTGCGTGTGTGTTTGGAGTGTCGTCTCCGTTTGGGGATTTATCCCCGAGTGAAGCCTCACCGTGTTTGGTGAGGGGTGGATGTAGGATCACCGTCGTTGCATCCGAACCACCTTAAAAATCACTGTGCAGTGTTGTTTGAATTGTGTGGTTTGGTCCATTCCCTCTACCTCTATTCTACGTGAGTGTTAGTATAAATTGTTGTCCGGTTTATCCACGTATATCTTGCTTAATCTATATCATCATCAAATAAAGTTTGATAAATCCAACTTGTGAACAAACAGTTTTGAACTTCTTGATTAGAATCTTATCACATTCTTTAAAAAGGCCAAAAAATTTCTTCAAATTTGTAAACACCCAATTCACCCCCCTCTTGGGTGTCATTGATTGCGGGACTTCAATTAGTATCAGAGAAAAAGCTCGATTTTTCATAGATTTAACAATCTAGAGAGATCCAGATCAATGACTACCAACATGTACACCCTCAACTCTCTGCCCGTGTTTGATGGTTGCAATTTTGATTTGTGGTTAGGAAGTCAATTCGTACGACTCTAAGCTATGGAAGCTTATCTCACATGGTCCTTATGAATTGCCTAAAGACAAACCTGTCTGGACTGCAGATCATAAGTTCAAACATGATCAAAATTATTTAGTTTTAAAGTTGTTTACTGCAGCAGTTAATTCTAATCATTTTTCTTTTGTCTCCCATTGCAGATCCGCAAAGGATATATTGGATAGATTAGTAGACTTCAAGGAAGAGCATGAAAACCATTGCCTTGTGGCAGGCACGAGTGATCAAGAGAGTGATCAGCAAATTGGATCAAGCTCAAGGGTGAATTCTGATTCTGATAATGAAGATGAATTTGACTATGAAGATTTGTTGATTGTATATGATGATCTTGCTGATAAATATAAGAAGATAAAATCTAAAAATAAAAAATTGAAAAAGAAGGTTGAACAAAACAACTGTGTTTCCTCTTGTAAAAAATGCTCACATTTAGAGGAAATGATTGAGACTCATGTGTTCGACATTGAATTTCATAAATATCAAATTTGCTCCTTAAGAAATGAAAATAAGGAGATGACTGCAAAACTAAATTCAATGGCCGATGATCAAACCTTGATAAATGAACTCATTCATGATGAAAAGCTTGCAAAAGAAAATGAGAAATTAAAGGAATTGAACAAGCTCATTTCTGAACCATTGTTGATTCTAGAAAAAGGAAAATGTGTGGTTGAAAATGAATGTGAAAATGTGGATTAATTAAAGCAAGAAGTAGAATGTCTTAAGACTACCAATGTTGTGTTGAATGTTAGTCTTTCTACTTGTGAAGAAGAACTTGTCAATGCTGAACTGTACATTTCATCTCTTCAATCTGAAATTCTTGACTTGAATAATTCGTTGTCAAAGTTTGTAGATGGCAAAGAAAATCTGGACAAATTACTGAGAATGAAAGTGAATTTTCAAAGAGAAGGGTTGGGATATAATCTTGTGAACAAAAAGAAATTTGAAAACGAATTGTACACTTCATTTGTTCATAGTACATGTATACCTAGCACCTCCAAATCTAACTCCCAGTAACACACTATGCCAGGAACTCAGCATAATTCGAGAAACATGGTGAATGTCCCAAATGTGCATGCTAGAAACACTCATGTTAAACCCCATGCACTTGAGAAAAGAAATAGCTCTTGTCTCTACTGTGGAAAACTTGGACACATGATGCATGATTGTTTCATTATGAAATATGATGATTTGAAAGCTTGCAGGAACAGAACTGGCTTCAAAAGTTCAAAGCATTTGTTTACCAGAAAATCTTTCATGTATTGCAATCACTATGGTAAAAGAGGTCATACAATATCACACTGCTGGCTACTAATCAAGAAAAAGAGTCTTCATTCAAAACATCATGCCAACACACACAAAATGGTCAAGCAAATGAGAAGAATGAATGTGGTGTCACATGCTTCAAATAAGTTTCATGCCTTGAAGGTTTCAAAGTCATGTTGTCATCACTGTGGTAAATCAGGGCATAACATGCATGACTATTTTCTGAAGAAAAATGATGAATTGAATGTTGTTAAGAAGTGGAAGCAACGTGCCAAGAGTGATGCTAACCCACGAGGACCCAAGATAGTTTGGGTACCTAAGAATGCAAAATAAGAAATCTGTTTTACAGGTGTGTCTTGAAATAAGAAGCATGAAAAATGTATTCAGTCAAGAAGGTAAGGCACACGGGACAAGCGGGATAAGTCAGGTTAAAAGAAAATCCAAAAACTGAAATCTGAATGCTCAGGTGATATCCCTCTTACTTCTCTAGAAAAGAGTGCTATGTTGTGATTTACCATGTGCTGAATAATTATGTGATCATGCATGAGTCTGTACATGCATTCCATCCATAGTTGTTTGCATACCCTTGTGCATATCACCCTCATATAGCATCTTGTTGAAGTGGAGTTTGGAAATCATCAAATCAATTTCACTGCATACACTGATTTTGCATATACTTTCACATGCTGTCTTGCAAAGGTTGAACATTGTGAATTCATGTTATAATGCATTGCAATCCTCCTACCTTCATCATCCATGACTACATAGTATATCAAATATTGACATGTTGAAGGACAGGTTACGCCTGTCTGAAAACTATCACTACGCGTGAGGTGATCTTCGGATTTAAGTTCTCCACCCAGTACTATGTGTCAATTACTTGAGGGTCACACATGGTATTGAAATTTCACTGAACATTTCACATTCTTGCATACATTGTGGGGGAGTTACCAGATTAGTCATATGAACCTGTTATTTAGGTTCGCACCTGAGTTATGCATTTAAGTCTAGAGTTCTTAGGGGATGTTAATTGTTAAAGGAGCTCTTCATGTTATTGTTAATAGATCTGAATCAAAATTGACAAATCAAATTTCTCAACTTTGAATGCAGATCACACTCCCAAGAATACAAGTGAGATTGGGCTAGCTGTGGTAAATCTTCAATCCACTGATGGAACACCTTGTAAGGATGAAAAATGATGAGAACCTTCTCAACTATTACCAGGAGATGGGTAAGGATGCCCTTGTAGAACAAGTACCCATGGCATGGTATGAAAAGCTCACATCTCCTTTGATTGAGAACGGATTTAATAGGTAAGGTTGATCAAACACTTTTCACGAAGCAATCAGGTAAATACTTTTTAGTTGTTCAAGAATATGTGGATAATATCAATTTTGGAGCAACTAAAAATGCCTTATTTGATCAATTTGCAGGGATTATGCAAAGAGTATTTTGAAATAAGCTTAATGGGTAAACTGAATTTTATTCTTCTTTGGATTACAGGTGGAAGGCTTGGAAGAAAATGGATTCTCAAGGCCAAGGTAAGAAAACAAAGTCTGAAGTCCTAACCTTCATGAGGTTAATAGTTGAGTGCTTAGAGGCTTCCGGCCTTGTCTCCTGAACTAAGGTAATTCAACCTTTTTGCTATGGAAATGAAAAATTCATGCATTCTCATGTGACACTTGGAAACAGGTATTGCTTCTAAATGGCTGAACTGATTATTCTTCTATTCTGATGTGAGGAAATCTATTTTTGAATAATTCATGCCTAAAACTGCATGCTTGATAGCACACTTGAATTTAACTACATATCCGGTATATCAAATGGCGTTTGTGGAAGAGTGGATTATGTCCACTTGGAAGTAATTCCTATGCGTTGAGCTGAGTCTTCGGACTAAAATCTCCGCCTCGTACCAGACGTTGAAATTTTTTTGACTGGCTTGTGATTGGTGGATTTGTGAATGAATCCTTGAGCTGAGCTATTTAAATTGAGAAATATATTTTTGATCAAATAATTTAAACATTTAGCTTCTGGATGATTTCTCATGTCAAAACTTGTAGAAGACTTCTAAAAATTTGATTTTGAACAATTCTGAAAATTGAGCTGCATTGCTTAATTTTGATCATTTAAGTACCCGTATTCATTAAGGTCATGTCATGAAAAAATATTGTTGAATCATTAATTGAATGTGAGTTCTTTCATAAGGAACTTTATGTTTGCTTGCACATGTTCTTGTATCTTGCATTTGCATATTGCATTGCATTCTTATATGCTCATAGGTTGCATCGTATTAGAAATCATGCATTAGCTGCATTTAGTTCATTCAGTTGGTATCCATTCAATTGGTATCAGTAATTTTGTATTACAGTACATATTTGTATTGCATATTGCATACATTTCCTCTGTGTGCTTGCTTGATATTATATGCTATTCACCCCCATCCTTTGAAATTTCTAAGACCACATACTTCTTGCTAAATAATGTTTCATTTGAGTCATTATTGGAGTGTTTCATGTCATACACTCTTGGGGAGTTCATATTTCGTAAGTTCATCTATTTAGGGGGAGTTGCACTATTATGTGTTCATGATATTTTCGGTATAAATGCTGAATCAAATTCATACACATCTTGCACATAATATGAAAATGAGTGTTAAACATAAGGATATATGAATTTCTTTTCAACACTCTAGAGATATTAAACCTACTGCATGTATGTTGAAGAGACAGTTAAGGAAAAAGCTGCCTACCCTCTTGTTGGAAAAATCTGAAATGAAAAAGAAAGGTAGAGCAATGCTCCGTCTCACTGAGTAAATTGGGCACATGTCACCTGAGACGTGATGTGGTTCATTTAGGAAAAGTGTTGACTAAAGTACCTCTGTTCAAGATGAGGTGAAATGGTTCAGTATTCTGAGTAACCGGGGATTCGGGCATGAGCTCCATGCGTTTACTCGCGTAAAAATGAATTATTTAAACCTGATCATCTTTAGAAAAATTCTGTTTGTCCCTGTGAAATCATTGAAAAAGTGATGTGACATAATTTTTGAGGTAGAGCGAAGCCTCCAATACGATGATCTCAAAATTAAAGTGCAGTCTGTAAAATGTCTCCTTGTGTTGATCTGAAAATCTGAATATCCATATTGTAACTATCATTTTTCATGTTACCCACTTACATATCTGGAAATTTGATTTATTATGTATTCAGAAAATTGATTGACCGCCTTAGCAACTACATGATTCTCCTATATGACTGCACAATCTCCTATGTGCTACACATGTGCACTCTAGTTGTCATGACTCTCATGCATCTTTCTTATCCCATTCCCTTCTTAAATTAGTAAGGGAGAGATATACTTGCATGTATATATATACATATCTGTCTAGTTGCATTGTGTGGACTTAATGTGTCATCAGTTATATGTATATCGCTTCATGCATATTCATAAGAAAATCAAAAATTTGAAATTCACTGAAAATCCCAAAAATTTGGACTTCAACTTCTTTACACTTGCTATATGGAGTTTTTGCCCTCAATTGGTATCATAAAAATCAACATTTTGTGACCCTCACATAGAAATAATCAACATGGCTTTTGAGCTCAACAATTGGCCTAGTTGGTTTTCATTGCATCATATGCTTGCATTCATAGTGCCATCATGCTTGCATTGAGTTTTTATGCATTTCCAGAAAATATAAAAATCAAAAAAATTGAAAAATAAAGAAAATCATTTTGATGTGCCACCCTGCTCTTGCATGTTGTGAAAATCTGAAATGGGTTCTAACCTTTCAATGCTATCATGTTGAACACCTCATCTTGTGAATATCTTTTACCACTGGCTCATATCCTTTAGGTCAACCATTAACTTCATTTGGTATCCATACGTGCCTGAATGTATTTGCCTTGAATGATATCATCTTAAATTGTGAATCCGGGTCTGCCTATTAAGTCTACACACCTTTCTGAACCCAATAATCAACAATTGGCATCACATAGGATCAACATGGTTTGATCACCGTATCCTTGCCTTGCTATTGCCTCACTCGCACTTCTGATGTGGCTCCTCATTGCTTTATGGATCTGCTTGCTGAAGTTTGAATTTCATTGTCTTCCTCCCACTTTTTAATCATGTCAAAGGGGGAGAAGAATATGATCTGACTATGTCGGTCATAAAGTTTGTCATCATCAAAAAATGGGAGATTGTTATATATGGCTTGCATATGTTTTTGATGATAACTAAACTTTATAGCTTGATGAGTTTGATGAGAACTAAACTTTATGGTATGAGGATTCATGATTGATTGAGTTGGTTTTACAAGAGGCAAGAGGTTTCATAACCTCTTGAATGAGTTGGGTTTACAAGAGGCAAGAGGTTTCATAACCTCTTGAATGTGAACAAGCATGGTATTAAACCTTGACTACTTTGACTTGTAAGATCCAACTCATGACAGTCGCCTGGTAAACCTAACGTGTGGATAAGCACCTTGCCTCTCTACATTTCAACAGGTGGTATATGTCATTTACTGTCAAGAACCATTGGTAAGATTCTTACCTTGTTATAGCATTGATCTCACCATGGGTATTTCATATACCTCTTCTTTTATAGATTTCACTCATTGTATTTGAGGTTCGCGATGGTTGCATGAATTGATAGCTTACAAGGTTGAATGCATAAGTTCTTGAATGCAAAAGTTCCTCATCCCAATCAATGACAAATGCTCAAATGGTTTAAGCTTTTCAAATGTATAAACTAAGTTAAATTAAACCCAAAATGCATGGAATTGATGATGACATGAAAATCTTGACTTATGAATATGTTTCTTTGGCCTAACACTTCATTTTTGCAGGTATGGGTCGTTTCGGTCGACCAACACACCATGGACGGTCGACCAGAATTGACAGAACCAAAAAGATGGAACCTTGCAGATTTTCGGTCGACCGCCACCATAGGGTCGGTCGATCAGTTTTGCCAGAACTGAAAATGTTCTGTTCTGCAGATTTTCGATCGACCGACCCAGTGTCGCCGGTCGATCGACAGCCCCGAAGCCCCCAATTTTGACTTTATGTTTTAAACGCGTGGAGAGGTCTTTCTTCCCATTTGTTTAATCCCAATGACCCCAATTAAGTCATGATTTGTGGATCTGGTCTGGGGCTTGTCTATGGACCATTCAAGGGTTATAAAATATCTCATTTGGAGTCATAAACTCTAACCAACTAAGAGATCCAAGGGGAGGCTATCCAAGGAGGAAGGAGAGGGTACTATAGCTCTGTGAACAGTACTTCGTGCAGCAAGATCTTCATCAATCTCCAAGGTGTTTCAAGTCAAATCTAAAGCTAGCAACCTCCAAGGAAGTGAAGAAGCAAGCAAGCATTCAAGGAAGATTAAGGGGAAGCTGCCTAAGGAGGAAGAAGGGAAGAAGCAACTAAGCAAGCAAAAGATCAAGGGAAGATTGCCAAAGGGTGAAAGAACAAGGTTTTCACAACCCATCCAAAGCCATTCAAGTGAAGCAGGAAGCATAGTTCAAGGATCTACATCATACATTCAGGGGGAGACCAAATCATGAGATTTCTAAACTCTGTCTTATTCATCTTGGTGTTTTAAGCTTCAAGTCATTTTCATTGTAATCTGGAAACATTCGTGTGTGTGTGGATCGTTTTGGATCCGTAGTCATGTGTAGTTATCTTGTCTGATTCGTGTGTGTGTGTGGATCTATTTAGATCCGGTCGATTTAGTGTGTGGAGTGTTGCATCTGTCGCAGCGTGTGTGTGTATTGTTGATCCGATTGTTTGATCGTGTTGGAGACCTCGTCTCCGTGTGTGTGTGTGTGTTGGGGTGCGTCCCCGTATGTGTGGGCAAGCGTCGTCCTGCGTGTGTGTTTGGACCGTCATCTCCGTTTGGGGATTTATCCCCGAGTGAAGCCTCACCGGGTTGAGTGAGGGGTGGACGTAGGATCTCCATCATTGCATCCGAACCACCTTAAAAATCACTGTGTAGTGTTGTTTGAATTGTGTGGTTTGGTCCATTCCCTCTACCTCTATTCTACGTGAGTGTTAGTATAAATTGTTGTCGGGTTTATCCATGTATATCTTGCTTAATCTATATCATCATCAAATAAAGTTTGATAAATCCAACTTGTGAACAAACAGTTTTGAACCTCATGATTAGTATTTTATCACATTCTTAAAAAAGGCCAAAAGTTTTCTTAAAATTTGTAAACACCAAATTCACCCCCCCTCTTGGGTGTCATTTATCGCGGGACTTCACGTCGGATGCTCCTTCCGTCGGATTGGAATTTTCTTCGTCAAGGCCTCCGTAAGACTCCGCTAGCCTTGCAATCACTCAAGGAAGCCAAGCGGGTTGTACCCTAAAAACCCTAAAAACCATATTAGTCATGTCACTCTAAAGAAACATGATGCCCTAGCCATCATAGAACGCCCCGATGGGTTTATGTGAGAACCTAGACACTGCCCAAAATTGGCATCTGGGACAGTCATCGCCATTTCTTCAATTAACGTCCATATAGTCGACACGAATTCTTTCGTGCCTTATTGTTCAGTGGAATTAGTGCCCACTACAACGGACGCGAATTCTAAAATTCATGACATCCTGAGTGGACGCCAATTTACCCAAATTGCTGGACTCTGTGGTTGATTTTCCATTAATTCCTTTGAACTTGGCCACTAAATAACGTCTAGTGTTTATTGGGCCTTTGTCAGTCATAGGATCAAGAAGCGACGACATCAGAACAGAAGGCGGTCACCTTGGGCATCGTGACAATTAAGGTGACCTTCTTGAAAATCACGATCTAAAAGTTAATGTGGTTCTCTTTGACGCCGCGATCTTGAAGAAGGCGGTCTCCTTAGTGACTGCAATATCAGAGCAGAAACACCCCTGGTCGACCATCAAACTTTCGACGCTTGGGATTTTCAGGACCTTCAATGTAGCGCTACTTCCCCATGTTTAATCAATTTAATGGCATCCCTTCATCTTCCCCCACCCCTATATATGTATTCCCCCTTCTTATGGAAAAACAACAATGAGAATAGTTTGAATTTTAGCCATGGTTATTGTGTTATCCTCCCATTTTTGGAACCTCGGGTAAGAAGCCCAACCTCGCTTCGCTCCGCCATGGAGGTCGTCCGTGGAAGCTCCGGTGCATCATCCTCGAGAAGAGGATGAGTGTGAAGTCCCATCGAAGCTCTACCATCTTCCTCCTTCGCCATCCACTCCGATGTCGCTCTCCGACCTCCATCGCCACCATGATCGCTGCCAAGGTCAAGGAGGAGCTCGGTTTCACCATTCCTGAAATGAGGACGGGCGTGAGGCCCCAACCGAGCTCCCCCTCTTCCTTGGCTCGCTCTTCCACCCCCGACAATCGTCGACGCCATCCACCTCCACCACTGCCATTATCAAGTTATCCTAGTAGTATTAACTTAGTTTTCTTGTTGTTTAGGCTCCCTCTCCCGCTTCCCCGTCCTCCCTTGTGCTCCCTCAAGCTCTCCCAGCCCCCATACCCCATCAGAAGTCCCCTAAGCATCACCCACAGAAGACCCCGGCCGAGCCTCCACCAATATGGGTGCCCAGAAGAGTTACAGGGGTCGCGTTATTAACGTGCATGGACGATAGGACGTGTTCATAAGAATGTGACCAAAGGCAACACTACGTCAAAGAGGGTTGACTGATGGCCATGTAAGCAGAAGATCTCAAAGACCGTGGAGCCCAGTCAGATCACGCCCCCGTCTAGGTGCGTGATATTAACGCGGCCCCAAGATGAGTCGCAACTACGCTAGGTCCCTCCCAGCACCGCCGCCACCCTCCGGCTGAAGATTTTGAAGACCCTGCCCTCGTTTTACATCAAATGGTATCAAAGCTTAGGGAATTTTTTTCTCCTATCAAGCCAAGATCCTACAGCTCTAGGTTTGAGGGCAAACCTCCTCCAAGCAGAGGAGTTTGATGGGATCAAGAAGCGACGACATCATAACCGAAGGCGGTCACCTTAGGCATCGTGACAATTAAGGTGAACTTCTTGAAAACCGTGATCTAACAGTTAATGTGGTCCTCTTTGACGCCATAATCTTGAAGAAGGCGGTCTTCTTAGTGACTGCAATATCAGAGCAGAAACGCCCCCAGTCGACCTTCAAACTTTCGACGCTTGGGACTTTGAGGACCTTCAATGTAGCGCCCCTTCAATGAATTGGTTAATTCTAATGGAATGAGTGAGGTTAATCCTTAAAAATAATTCTAATTTTTATCTCATCCCAGGTTCTACCCAATGCCTCTCATAGGCTGGAAATTTCTTTCCTAATTTCATAGGTGTGGTTCCTTAAACCTTGGACTTAGCCTATGACATTACATTTTCTCCTAGGACTTCTAGTCCTAGTGCTCTGATACCACTTTCCCTGTCACGCCCCGAGATTATGCAGTGGAAACAGTCGGGAACGTGGACAGTCGGCTAGTATGTCTCGAGCAAGCAATATAATCAGAGCGTAAGACAATCACATAAGAGTAATTGCACAATGTAATTCATTAAAACCTTTAACTTTATTTCATTATTAAATAATCTTCAAGTACATAAGATTTTTGATTCTAATTGCTAGACTCAAGAAAATGAAAATTACATTCTGACTCGACTAGACATTTGATAACTAAAGCTTCTCTCGATCCATATTCTTTAATTGCTCTCGGATCCATCACTTGAGTAATCTGAATCCGAACCACTAGAATTTCCTGAAAAAGATTGGAAAGTAGGGTAATGAGCACACATGCCCAGTAGGTATCTTCGTATCAACATGAAGACAATTTAAATGATTAGTATTTTAGCTCCAGAGAAAAAGATAAATCATGCAGATGCGATAAAACCCGTATATAACCAAAGTAATGAGACATGATTAAGCTTGAGATATGAGAATATGATTAATCAAGTATGCAACAAGAACGTGAATTTGGCCTTTCAAGAATATAACTAGAATGTACTTTTCATAACCATGAAGGCTATGCACTAGAAAGTCATGTAACAAGCAAGTAAGTACTTTTCGCTTTATAGCAACTACTTCGTGAATTTATGTGGATTTCCGTGGATATTTCAGTCATTTATAGAGAAAGTACTCTCAACGCAATGCGACGCTAGTAGCATCATACCCAATGGTTTACAGTATGTTTCCGACAATCAGTCGAGGGGACTATCATAGAGCCCTTGAACACAATCAGTGCTCGAACTGCATCTTCAAGTATAAATCAATCTACTTCCACGTTATAACAATAATGTGGCCAACAAAGTACAATTTTAACAATAGTTCCATGATAAGGTAACCAAAAATAAGAATGCTACAATTAAGAATAAGAGATTTCAAAGAATGAATTAATAACTAGGTTATGCTATAAAGAAAAATTCGACAGCATAACGGTACATTTTTTACTTTTTAATATCTAAATATTGATTTATTATCATAGGCTTAGAGTCCAGAAAATCCATGAACTCAAGAAAAGCAACCCCCAAGGTCAAACCTTGGGTTAGATAAAAATCAGGAACCAAACGGTCTATTACTGGACCGTATAGTACAGAAAGCGGTCATATGCAAGATCGTTTAGAAATTCAAGCGGTCTAGTCTTGGACCATTTCACAAGACAGAGTCCGATATTTTGAAACAGAACTTCGGGAGTCTTGCGGTCTAGTGGAGGGCCATTTAGGATCTGTTAGCGGTCTAGTGAATGGCCGCTAGGAGACTCTGGCGGTCAACCAGATGGCCGCTAGGTTCTAGAATACATAAAACACCGGTAACAGTGCTTTCTAGACATTGGGTTTTAATGGTACAACCAACTCGGTGTCCTAGTGGGAATCTCAGGCTCACGGAGTCTTACGGAGGCCTTGAAACAAGATTTCCTAGTCCGTTGGAAGGAATATCTAAAGGAGAGGTCATCATGTTCAAGATTGTGTACTTAATGTGCAAAAGTGTAACTAATGGCAACATACCGGGATATGTGCCATGTACTTAAGAAACGACTCTTAGAAGAGAGAGAGAATCGTGACAAATCACTGACTAAGTTAAATCATGAATCCTCTATTTAAAGCATGTATTTATTTACAATAGTATATTATTTTGGTCATAAATTTACATAAGTTAAAATAATACCAATATGCATAAAAATATGAATGAATTTAACTAGGTATAAGGAATCTGTACTTAAAATAGGAATAAAACTGAGTTAACTAGGCTTATCATACTATAATTAAGGCCATTCTGCATTAAGTTTTGGGTTAACTTAATTTTAAAAATCAGAAATCGTAAACGGTCTAATATACAACCGTTTAACTTTGGCTAGCAGTCTATCGTACGACCGCTATAATTCCTGGCGGTCAAAAGGAAGACCGTTTCCCCCTGTATCAATTCGAGAACTAAATAATAATAAACTAAATGCTAACTTAATGCATATCATGCCTGGAAATCAACATATATAAGCTTCCATAATCATGATAGAACAAGGATAGGCCAACAATATGCATAGGTTTGTGTGAACAACAAGAAATTCCATTTTTACTTCATTAAGGGTAAGAATTATGCATGAAGAGTAGACTAGATGCATAGTCCCAATAAAACATGAAATTCACGGTGTACAATGCATGAAATCAATTGAAACAAGTGGGCTTTTATTCTTGACATAAAATTTGAGCCATCCACGAGATAACCTATCTTAATTTGTGCTCCTAGAATGTCAATTTTGGACTGGAAGTAAGTCCTAGTTTACTGCACGTCTTGTACTAAACAAGCAACTTTAAGTCTGTCTATCTTCTGATTCCCTTGTCCTAAAGACGTGAAATTTTTAGGGTAGATAGAATATATGAAGGGTAACAAAAAGTTCTAAGGACACCTTTGCTAAATACCTCGTTTAGGGCTTCGAATTCCTTGATCAATCTGTGTCGGACGCACTAATTCCTGAGTTTCTTGGATTGAATCAGCGACTTTGGAAGCCTCTAACTCTTTGCAGACTTGATCTCCTAAAACAAAATTTGGAGGAGAGTTAGATCTAACTATAATGAACAACTTCCTAGAAGAAACATACCTCTGATTCAACCTCTTTACCTGAGTTCCATGCGAGCCAAAGTAGGGGTCGCGTATGTCAAATCTGGGACTTATTTATAGGTTTTAGCTAGGGTTTGAGGATTAAAACGAACTTAGAGTCCAAACTAGGCTTTCAATTCGATCTACTAACCTTCTAGACCTATCTAACTAGTAGATAGAGTTGATCCTAGATGATTTGAATGTCAAAAATCTAATCTTTTCATGTTTTCTTACACTCACGGAACTGATAGGGCTTAGCGGTCTAGGACTAGACCGTTTACCAGCGCTATGTGGTCTCGCGATAGACCGTTTTCCTTTGTAAGCGCCGAATTTGAATTCAGTTCAAACTCTTTTAATATTATCCATGGTATTATCTTTTAATTTATCTTCTAAAGGAGTCATTATCTCTTAATTCTGTGATTACTATTATTTTAGGGTTCTAGAATATGGGCTAAGGTCCAAAACAATCGTTTTGGGTCAATTGGGTTCATTATATGGGCCTAATCATCTTGAATTAGTATAGGGCCTAAATAATTAGATTTAATTAACTATAATTCATTTAATAACCTATTAAATATTTAATAATTATATATAATTATAATTTAAATATAAAAAATTTTAAAAAATTCTCGGGTGTTATACCCCGAGCGCCAGCTCGGGTATTTACGTTAGCTAGAGAGGATGTTGAGTAGGTGGAGGACCTCACAGAAGGCACTATGGAGGAACTTCTCACATGAGAAGGCCACGTGAGAACCAGAGGAAGAGATGAAGAAGAAGTACACTCGATTGTTCGGTATGTGATCTAAACTCCAAACTTCGAGGATAAAGATTTCTTTAACAGGGAGAGGGTGTGATGCCCTACAAATTCATAGTTTAATATTTTATGTGATTAATAAAAATATATTTATTTATGCCTAAATGTTTAAATTTTTAGTCTTATTATAATTATTTTAGTCTTGGTAAAAAAAGAAAAAAAAAGAAAGAGGTTTAAAAGTTAAGGGAAAGAGAAAAAAGAAAAAAATAAATAGAAGTTAAAAAAATTTGGCAACTAATTGTTCAAAAAAAGGGGAAAGGTATAAATGTTAAAAAAATTTAAGGGGTAATCTTAAAATAAAAATAAAAAAATAAGGGGGCAGCGTCGGCGGGGGGCCGCCCACATGCCCACGCGCTCGCGACGGGCGGGCGGGCAGGCGCCGTCCCGGCCCCACCCCCTCCTGGCCGCGTTGCGGCTTATATATAAAAAAAATTCTTTTTTTTGTTATTAAGCTTTCACATTAGTTTAAACCTATTTCCTTCGTTTAGTCAAATCCCCATGTGTCTTTGATATAAAAAAAATATGAGATAATCAAAAGAAAAGGGCTGAGTGGGTTGGTGAGGTTTTGAATGTCAAATTCTTAATAAAATAATATTAAATTAAAGGTTTGATCTCCACCCTTCATTAAAATCAATGGCTAAGATTGATTAAAGGAAATCCCCTCTAAATAACTATGAAGGGGGGCTCATTTGCTCTCTTTGGGGCTGGCAACGTTGGAGGGTTGAAGGAGAGGGTGTGGAGCTGTTAAGGAGGTGTTTAAGGTTAATTAAGGTAAGGGACTTAGTATTTATCTTCTTAATTAGCATGATTAGTATATTTAAAATGATTTAAGGTAAGTTAATTAGCATCTATAGAAATAATCAAATCTAGAGATCTTTTTTTCATGTGTGATCATATCTTAGTCAGATTACCTTGAGATCATTAGTGTTAAGGCATGTGATTAAGGGTAAAATTAAGTGTTTAATACACTATAATTAACAACGGTGCATGATAAATTTAGAAAGTTTGCAGAATCATGGGATCTGACATTTCAAGCTCTATGTAAAAATTTTAATGTCTGAATCAAAATATTTTTACGTTTAAAAATATTTTAATATTATTTTAATGGTGTTTAATTATACTAAAAGGCTAAAGGGGTGATATAAAATCACCACAAATTGTAAAAATGCATATTACTAAAAGACCCATGTGTATAAAAATTTTCATTATTTTGGGATCACGATATTTTTGTTAAAAAATTTTTAATACATAATAAAAAATAAATAATTATATAGAAATTAGAGATCCTATTCATAAAAATATTAAGATTTCACAGTATTGTTCTTACATTGAGTGTACGGTATTCGTAAAATACCAATAATTATAGATGTCTGTAAGTGAAATTATAGAATTTTTAATATTTTTTAGAAGTATAAAATTATGAAATAAATAGAAATACTAGATGAAAAATTTTGAAGCTTCACTAGAAGACTTACATGCGTGTTATAACTAATTTATTAAAATTTCATCTCATTTTGGTCACTGAATCTGGACTTGTATAATTTTTAATATTTGAATAAATAATTAAAATTTTAATAAATGCTATTCTGTAAAAAATCTTGAGAAAGTTACTAAACTGCTATTTTATATTTATCAATTAATTATTAGTATATTTTAGTCAGTGAAAATATTCTGGATAATTTTCTCTATTTAAAAGTTATTGTTGAAAATTTTAGAAACTGGTATATAATTTCAGAAATTAGAAATATTAAATGAAAAATAGTGAAGCTTTTCATATATGATACTTCTGTCTGGAACAACGTTTTGTAAATTTTGAGTAATTTATGATCATTGTGGACATATTTAGTTAATTTATTATTCATGATGTATTTTTGTTATTCTATCAAAATATTAGTAATACAGTGTTAAAAATAATGCAAAGTTTCAGAAATTATATTTCTATTATAAATGATGGTTTGAAAAATTATGGTGATTTTTAGGGTACTATGATTAAATTTAGTTAGTTTTCCATGGATAGGAGAATTTAAATGATTCTAGAAATTTTCGAATTCCTGTATGAAAAATTATGAAAATATTTTTGTGTAATGTTACATACAACGGTGATCTTCAATAAAATTTTAATGGTCTTTGGAACATGGTAGCTAAAGTTAGTCAATTTATGATGCATGTTTGAGTATAAATAACTCTCGAATAATTATTGAAGAGGCGTGATCTCGCGCGGGTCCTGAGCGGCCAGAAGATCACCGGATTGTGAACTGCAAGAAAGGGAAACGGATCAGGGGGCCCAGGGATGAGTCCCTAGGGCAAACCCTCCGATGCTTAAGTCAGTAAAGCTATGGTGGGAGCAATATAGGGAGGAAGTAGCTTCTGCGCGAGATCCCTCTCCACCAGAAGGGTGAAGTGGTTCCTGCTCAGAGGTTTGGGCGTGAGGTTGCCCTTACCTTTCACCGGAGGGTATCCCTGCGTTAAATAGTGCGCCACCTTCCGGAGTCCTGTAAGTCGAGGGGTTTCAGGTGGGAGTTATGTCCTCAACGTAGACTTTTACTGCAGCATCGTGGGAGCGTTATCACCTTGGGGAGCTGGAGTCCCTCACCCTTATAAATTCCTGCTCACAGAGGACTCTTAACGGCTGCATGGATAAGCAATCGACGGTCGACCGTTTCGAGCTTAGGGGGGCCAGCCATATCCGGGCGATGGGCCTAGCTCGGACGGAGATGGGTCGGAATGATCGTGTGCGCCTCCCTATATCCTGGCTAAGGATAGATCGGGCGTAGATCATTCTGATGACCTGACCGTCGCTCGGGCCTTCCGAGCCTGAGGGCCGCCTAGGAAGGTTGGGTCCCCGAGCGATCTTTTATTGGGCTTTTAGTCCGGAGTGGGCCCTGTGGGCTATCACTCGGGCGAGCGTGGCCTTGTTTGGTCCTGATGGGTGTAATTCGGCTGCTCTTTGACTAGGCTGTAGAAATCCACCTCTCCACTTGTCCCCCTCCTACTCCCGAGCCAGGGAAGGCTCGGAAGAGTAGATACTTTAGGGTTTAGGACCAGCGTGGCTCAGGTGGGTGGAGATCTGGTGGTGTGAGTAAGCCACGTGTCGTGGTCACCAAGGCCCGTAATGCTGGCAATCCTGATGTATTTGAAACGAAGGGGCCCCCTTTTCTCGGAGGTCGGAACAGCGCGCCGCCTCCCGCGAGGGGATATATGCATTTGGGCGCTCTTCGACATTCCAGACCTCCTCCGTTTTTAGGGTCTAGCATCCCTTCGAGTTTTTAGGCTCCTTGATGCGTCGTGAGGACACGACTGAAGAGCAGAGGCTTGTGGCGGCGTTCGCAGAGTTGGCCGAGTCGACGGCGGAGGCCATCCGGCAGCTCCCTCTTCCCCCAGAGTCTTTGGGGTCGCGAGAGTGCTCTTCGTCGAGCTCTTCCTCAGAATCCATGGCTGACCTGCATTCGGGGGAGTGGAGCGATGAGCCTGTGGTGAAGGTGCCGGTCCCCAACTGCAACGAGCTAAGGGAGGCCGAGGTGAGGATGTTAGTGCACCAGTTCCGCCTTGCCTACAAATACTGCTTCGTTGCCGCCGCTCCGCACGAGATGAGCTTGGACTCTCGTACGGGCCATTTCTGCTCCTTTCTTTTGGCGTGGAAGAGTGGGTTCCGTCTCCCTTTCGAGCCCTTCGTCCTCACACTCCTCAATTTTTTTTTGTTGGCGCCAGTCCAGCTGGTGGCCAATTCATATCATCTCCTCTCCGCCTTCTGCGTCCTCTGCCATCAGTGCAGGGTCCCCCCTTCCCTGGACCACTTCCACGATTTCTTTGAGTTGAAAGCGCATCCGTCGGCCGCAAAGGGTTTCTATTTCATCCAGGCGAGGAGGAATAGGAGCTGCATTTCACTGGCGGCGAAGGATTCTTCTCATAAGGGATGGAAAACCCAGTTCTTTTGGGTGAAGACGTGTTTGGTGGGGGAATCCTGGGAGTGCGCGGTGATTCCAAACTTCCACCCTAATATTCCCCCCCGGCAAGACGAGCTCCCTCCACAGGTGGAGGAGTACGCAGCCATTTTGTTGAAGCATCACCGATCCATAGAGGAGTTGGTCACTCCGGAGAATGTGGAGCGATGTCTCCTTACACGGCTGCTTCCATCAGGTTTACACGCTACAAGCTTGACTCTTCTTTGGGTGCCGGGGTTGCTTTTGCGTTTCTGACCGTCTTCTTCTTTTGTGCAGATAATAGGCGGGAGCCTCTGAAGGAGGCCGCTGAGGTGGTCGATCTTGGCGATGACTCGACTGACGGAGAACCGGCCGCTTTAGAGGGTCGCTCCCAAGCCTGGGACAAGGGTGAGGGGGCGGTCTCCGAGGGGACTTCTCGGCTGCGCGGGGCGAAGCGCAAGGACCCCGTAGCGGCTATGTTGCGGGCCACTGCTAAGGCCAAGAAGCGAGCCACGAAGGCTGGGGCCGTCCCCACCCCAGGGGGCGATTCTGGCTCGGCGGCGCTCCCTTCTCCGGGGCAAGATAGGGCCGACCCTATCGAGCCAGCTCTCCTATCTGCCCAGCGAGAGGGGGCCGAGGAGGCCAGGGGCAGCCTGGGGGGTGACGGTGATGGGTCGGCTCTCCCCTCGGTGGGAACAGAGGGGGCCGAAGTTGAAGCAACCGCGGCCGAGGCCGGGGCGTCGGTCGAGGTGGGCGATGCCTCGGGCGGTGACGCGCGAGCCGGGACGGTCGAGGTTGGGGGTTTGCCTACAGAGGCGTCGCTGCCCCAACCGACCGTGGCGCCAGGAGCAGTTGGGATAGAGGTTCGATCCGGGCTGACTGGCGGGTCACCCGGCGCGGGGAAGGTTCCCATGCTGGTGGCGCTGGAGAGGCTCGGCGTGTCGCGCACCTTGTACGAGATGTGCAGCGGTGTTGCGGCGAGGGTGAAGGGGGGAAGCGCGCATCATTCCCCAGCCGGGGTCCTCAATGTCATTATGGAGGGCGGCCTGGTCATGGCTCAGATGGGGGCCATGATGGCGGAGACTTATGCTCGGTTAGAGTCAGAGCGGTCACAGCTCGCTTGGACCCTCGGCGGAGCCGAGAAGAAGCTGGTCCGGCTCACCGAGGAGAACGAGGGGCTCCGGCGGGAGTTCTTCGCGACCAGAGAGTTGCTGCGGTCGAGCAGGTTGGAAGGCTGAGCACTGACCGAGGAACTGGCCAAGGCTCGGGAGTCGCTTGAGAGGAAGAGTAGGCTCCTTGAGGAGGAGTGCCTTGTCCGCATCGAGCTAGATGGCCGTTGGGAAACCGAGCGCGCCGACCTAGCGCACCGAGCGGAGGAGGCAGAGCGTCACCGGTTGGAGTCCGAGGCTTATCGTGCCAAGGCAGAGAGGTGGGAAGTCGAGGCTAAGGAGCTGGCGGCCGAGGTCGGGAGGAGGCAAGCCGAGGCAGAGCGAAAGATGGCTGAACTCGTAGGGAGGGCAGGGTTGGCTGAGGCAGAGGCGGTCGTGCAGTATAAATGCTCAGAGGCCTACCAAGTCGACCTGAAGGAGGCTACCCTTCCCTACTACGAGTTGGATCTCCGCCAAGGCGCCCGCAAGGGCTTCAAGCAGGGCTATCACCGAGCAGTGGCCTATGCTGAAGAGCATGACTCCAGGCTCCGCTTCCCGTCCGGTCAACGTTATGACTCGGATGCCTCGTCCTCTAGTTCTGTTACCTCGGCGTTGGGCGAAGAAGACCCGGAAGTCTCTTCTCTTGAGGGGTCACCAACTCCGGAGGCCTCGGGAGGGCTCGCGACTGAGACAGTTCCCGCACAGGCAGGGGCAGTGCCTGGGTCGGCCGTCACCGAGGGTACCGGGGGTAGACCATCCGTGCCTTCCGCTTTCGAGCCGCTAGATGGGCCGAAGGCCTGATGTATCGACCTACTTTGTCTTCTCCCCTTGTCTGTCCCCTTCTCTTTTTTTTTTGAGAAAAAAAGGACTCTTCTCTATGTAAGGCAATAGAGAAAAACTTTGCTTGTTGCTTGCTGTACTTGCCGTGATTTGATCAACGGGCGCCTTGGTCTTCCTTACGCTCGGCTACGAACCGAGCTAGGTGCCCCTGACGGATGAGGCGCTCGATCTCATCCTGGAGTTGGTGGCAGTCGCCGGTGTGGTGCCCGTGATCACTGTGGAACAAGCAGTGCTTGTCGCGATTACGGTTCTTCGATCTCATCGGCTCGGGTTGGCGGAGGAGGCCCGAGTCCTTGATGCCTTCGTAGATCTCGTAGACCGGCACAGCTAGTAGGGTGTATCGCTCGTACTTCCGTGACGGTTCCTTGCGTTCCCGGTTTCACCTTTTTCCCGAACCTGAGCTTGGCTCGGAGGCCTGCTTCTTGTCCCCCTCCCAACCCGAGCCGGTTGCGTCTCGGCAGGCGTTGAGCACCTCTTCGCACTCGGCGTGGCGCAACGCTAGAGTCACTAGCTCGGCAAGGGTCGAGGGAGGGTGGAGGACAAGTTCGCGGCGGAGATTCTCGTCCCGGGTGCCCCCAGTCAGCGCGGTTATGGCTGAGGCCATGTCTAGGCGGGGAATCCTCAGGGCTTTCGACTTAAATCGGTGAATATAAGCCCCGAGTCTTTCCCCTTGCGCCTGTTTAAGGGCTAGGAGCCCCGCTACCGACCTTGGGGGGGCACTTCCAGCGAAACTTTCCTTGAAGACTTGCCCAAATTGCTTGAAGTCTCGGATGGATCCGGGGGCGAGGGCTCGGAACCATGCCTGGGCGTCTTGGACCAGGGTGGTCGCGAAGGCGCGGCATTTGATGGCATCCGACGCTCTGTGCAGTGTCATCACAGCGTCGAAGCTGTCGAAGTGATCGGCCGGATCGCCATGGCCGTCGTAGAGCTTGAAGGTCGGGATGGAGGTTCTAGGAGACACCTCTGCCTTCAAGATAAGGTCGGAGAACAGGTATTTCTCCTCGTCTTCCAAGGCAGAGATCTTCTGCAGGGTGCGTAAGGCGCGCTCTTGCTCCGCGAAGCGTCTCTCGAATTCTCATAGTCGGAGGGATAGCTCCGGCTGCTGTTGTGCCGCGGGGCTGGGGGGAATGTCTTGGCGATCCTCGGGAACGTCGGTCTCCTGGTTCAGACGGCGTGCCCTAGGTTTTCCCCACCTCGGTGTGGAGGAAGCCTCTTGCTCCAGCGGCGGAGCTTGCGAGGGCCCTCCAATCCTGTTACGGACAATCTGCTGGCCGCGGATAGTGAAGCGGCCTCCGGCAGTGTGTTGGGAAGCATTTTCGCGGGGGGGGGGGGGGGGGGGGGGGGGGGGCTCCCTGACAGGGCACGCGACTGTTGACACCTGGAAAATGAATAAGGGTGGAAGCACAATTGAAAAGAGGGTCTGACCAACAGTGAAAGACCAATGATGAAGCTCGTCAACCATTCACCCGGCTAAAGCCCTTGTCGGCCAAAGCTGATGCCCGGTGCCGATGTCATTCAGACGGCAGCGCCGAGAAAGCCGCAGTCACTCGACTGATGAGACCTCCCAGCCCTTTAAGAAGAGCTGTACTACTGCTTTGTCCAAGAATCCACGGATGATATGTCAGGGTAAGCCAGATGTCAGCTTACTGATGGATGTAATATGAGATAAAGATGAAGCCGGCACCGGCAGATAAAGATTGTCAGGGCTCCTACAAAGTCAGAACAGAAGAGCAATCCTCTCCACAGATTATACACCCGGCCGAAGTCTGTCAGACTGAAGCTGATGCCCGGTCTTGTCACCGCTCAGATGACAATGCCGATAAAACATACCCAGTTTTGTCGTCATTCAGACGGCAATACTGATTAAACCTCAGTGAGTTCACTGATCAAGCCTCAAGACGATCTCAACAAAGTCATGTCTCTACTAAAGGTGGGCCTTATTCGGTTCTGATGAAGATTAATTCAAAAGAAAGCATAAAGAGAAGCCTAAGGCACGTATGAGGCCTGAAGGCACTAGATGGGCCGGCCATTTGGGCTCCTGTTAATGGCGCCGGGAGCCTCAACAGGGGGCGACTTATCGCGCCGGGAGATGTCTCGAATGGAACAAGCCGCACCGACTGCCCTCCACCGAGAGGACAGAGGGATGAAAGCTATAAAAGCAAACCCTCTTTGAAATGGGGAGGAGATCGGAAGCCAGGCCATCGATCGAAAAGAAAGAAAAGAGAAGAGACCAGAGAGAGAGAGCTCCTCCGCTAAAAAAAAGAAAGAGAGAAGAGACCGATCCCAAGGGAAGAAGCTCCAGGTGGGCATCGGGGGAGGGAGAGGAGTCAATGCTCCGCCCTCCCCCATGTTTGTTTTCTCTTTTCTTCTGCTTCATGTGATTGTTCCAAGTTTTATCTTGATTCATGCAATGTAGCCGAGATATCTCGGCATCTGTCTGTTCCCCTTTCCCTCACTCTCTCCCTGTAATCGGTTTGAGTATTGGAATGGTGTTTCATATGGGTTTTCTCACCATGTGTCTTCCGTGATGGGCATCGCCAAACGAATGGATATATATGTATGATGGGTTATAGTTTGAGCCTGATTTTTGCTTCTTCTGAAGCCCTATTGCCCTTCCCCGTGTTATCTGTAAACCAGTAGCATGATGATCCGATTTGCCTGTTTCTTTTCTCTGCTTCGTAGCACCATCAGTGCTCATCCCAGAGCCCGGAACAGACTATCCCTTGGCTGCTGGGATGAAGCCGTGCTATGCAATGATCGAAGTTTGAGAAACTCCAGGGTTCTAAGCGCGCGTGCTTTATCCGTTGATGTCATCGAAGTCGCCTCTGGGGCCAGAGACAGCCATCTCTTGGCTCCCAGGGTGACGAATGACCATATCAAGTTTGTCCCCAAGCTCTGCGTGATAATGGCGATGGACAGGGGCATTCAGACTTCGGCCTCTCAGATGCTTCTTGAACCCTGAGACTCCTGTGAAATCCAGACCCAATCCAGCTCAGAGTGGATGCCTTGAGCAGTTCAGAGCCCATAGAATCCGTCAGCTTCGGCCCGAACCACCATTAAACCCAAAAACAGAGCACCGTAAAACCCTAAACCTATCTCGGCGCCCTCACCATTTCGGCCTCCAGAACAGTGAAATAGGTGAACAGCCCTCGGCGGGTCTTTCCGCGCCGATTACCCCATTCTACCCGCGCCGAGGGCTTCCCTCTGGCCAGTCACCAGAGCCCAAACCCCACGAAGCAGCCTTCCCGGCACGGCTACAATCCCCTTTGCATTTGCTTCCCGGCGCGCTGAACAGTAACCTGGGAGGATTCCTCCCGGCGCGAAGCTTCCTGCGCCGAGAGCTCTTGCCATTTGCTCCCCGGCGCGCCCAATAATGACTTCTGAAGGACTCTTCCCGGCGCGAAGGTTTTGGCGCCGGGAACCCCCCTTTTCAAGCCAAAACCTCCTTCAAGTCTTAAAACCCTTGCTGCTACTAAAAAACCCTAAAAAATACCCTTGTGAGCTGCTCAACAGAACCCTACCCTCTGTCAAGGGATGCCTCGGGCCATCACACGCACCTCGGGGATGACAACTAGTGGAAGCAATTCCCCTTTTTCTACGCAGTTTCTCGAACTCGATCGGCTTTTATAAACCCTCAGACCAAGGAAGCTCTGCCACTGCATAAGCTTCTACGGTCTCAAAAGGGATATCAAGATATTGCTCCAAGCATACACAGGCGCCAGGGGTTCCATACCCCTCTATTTTTGGCTTTCACCCCGACATTCAGTGGGTGATCGTCTATCATTCCCTGGCAAATGTTAAGTCCAGGGGAGATGCTGTCAAAATTCTCCCAGGATGCCAGAGATGACATGAAACCCATCCCCGGGACCTTATCTATCAGTGGTGACAGAGGCTCCTTATACCCTATTGTTCCCCTCCCAATCTTTTTATGTTCCCGGCCTTCCTTGGGAACCTATACCAAAACAGGTCGAAGTCCAGTGAATTGAGCCATTTAATGCCCTAGGGCCCATTTGCCTCAACCCTAACCAATATGAAACCCAAAACAGAGTACCGTAAGCTCTGTTTCTTGTCCCGGCGCCCTCACACCTCTCGGCCCAGCCTACAGTGAACCGGGTGAACAGCTCCCGGCGCCACTTCTTCAGGCACCGAGAACCACCAGGAATATCTCCTCTCCTGCATGCCGGGAGCCCCTACGCCTTGGCCTTCTTCCCTGCGCACCGGGAGCCCTCTCTGCATCCTCATGCGCCGAGAACCTAACCCCCTTTGCATCCTCATGCGCCGAGAACCTAACCCACTGGCATTCTTCTGGCGCCAGGAACCTATATGCACACCCAATCTGCCCCAGGAGCCTACTCCTCCATATAATTGAACCCTCCCCCCCATTACGTTAACTCAGTCCATCCAGGGATGCCTATGAGTCATCATATCTGGCCCGGGGATAAATTTAAAAGGAAACTGGATTCCCTTATCCTCCGCCATCGGATTTATGAACAACCCCTCTTACTCGTGTGGATTCTGTCACTGCATGAGTCCCGCTAGCTTTCCGAAGGGAAGATCATACATTACCCTATAGTCCGTATATAGGGGTCGAGAGGCTTGATCTCTCTCTTTCTCTCGGCTTTCACCTCGGCACTCCGTGGGTGATAGCCTATTTCCCTCTGGGCGTAACCCAGATTAAGAGGAAAGGCTGTCGAAATACCGATCGAAGCTTTAAACCTATATCATGGTCATGGCTCTGCCTTTCCGTGGTGGACATCTTCTATCTCCTTGTTCCCACCAAGTATAACTGTTTTGAACCGCCAATCACACGATCTAGTCTGTTTATGTGGTTGATGTTATTATCTTACCCGCCTCCCTGGCCCTGGTAGGAAGTTTAAAATTAAGCATGTGAACATCTGTTCGCCTTACGAGGCCTCCTACTTTTAGCGTTTAATCAAGGGTTGTCCTTCCTTAGAAGGATGTAATTAACGTCATAACGTTCATGGTATGACGGACTTCTAGTCCAGACACGATCACTCACAATCGACTGACCATGTCAGATCGAGCGCATAATAAAATTGTCACTTCGGTGACTGGCACGCCAATGAACCAATAAATAAATAAATCAATAAATGATAAATCAATCCAATAAAATAAAATAAATAAATATAAATAAAAATACAGCGTCCACAAGTCTGGCACGCCCGGTGGGACCAAGTCTCCCTTCATCTTTACGCCAAAATAGGAGGCCCCACGGGCCCCCCCCTCAAAATTCTGATTCCGTGTGCTTCCTTACTTCCAGGAAACTACGATGACAACACAAATCACATCTGTATGCTTCGACAAGCAACCGGTGGACATGCATGTCCAGGAGGGGTACCTGGCGGTACCACTAGCATTCGGTTCGTTTCCTCCAGCTATCGGGCTGCCCAACTGCTTGGGCGTTGTCTACACCGACCTTCTACAGGTCGATAACGATGAGCAAGGCGCTGCTGCAAGCGCCCCGGTGAAGACCGCTGACTGCAAGGATGGCTTACCGAAGAAAATAGCCCCCACGGCCGTCGCCTGCTACGTCCATCATGTCCAGAAAAGAGACATGGTCCCCACTGCTGCCCAGAAGGGGAAGAAAACCAACCGGAGGAGCCGGTCTATTGCTGTTGATCGTCGCCTTTCCAATTCCGGAAAGACGATAATGATGGGTGCTATTAGGGCGAACCTTGACGGTCGTCCCAGGGGAGTCCGGCCGGACAGAATTGTCCCAACCATCCCAACTAACAACCAATTCCAGGTTTTGGCCACTAGGAGGGCCAACTGGGAGGCTGCTGAAAAGAAGCCGCTGGCGCCCAAGCCAGCAAAATGCAAACAGGTCTGGCGACCGAAGAAGATCCAAGGCTGGGCCCCAGCTGAAGACAGAAAGAACCTTACTGATGTCACTATCGCCCGCCTCAGAGCAGGGGGCAGAAGGGAAATGAAGAGAGATGAAGGAAATGCTACTGCTGTCTACCCCAGGACCCGGGGAAGGAGAGATGAGATTGAGGGTCAAGAAAGAAATATGACCGCTGTTCGCCCCTTGTTGAGGGGCAGAAGATATGAAACAAAAGAAAACTTCACTACCACCCATCCCATGGCCAGGGGCAAGAGATGGGAAGAGAAGATCCACAATGCTGCTGCCAACCGCTGTCAAGTTGGCAATGTGAGAAGAAGTGAACCAGTCACTATGATTACTGCAAGAAGATCAGGAGCCTGTGCCAGACAGGCTGATATCTTCAAATATCCCAGGGCCGAGCATCTGAATGCTCGGGTGACGAGACTGGCCTGGCAACAAAAGGGCCAGGACAGACTGATGCTCCAACCTGAGCCGCAAAGGCGCGACCCAGAGGAGACAAAGCAAGTAGTCCAAGACTACTTCCACTACCTAGGGAGCTCTGCCCTAGGTCAGCAAAGACTATCCCGTGCCTTGGGCACCAGGGATGATGAAGAAGAAGAAGCCTTCCAAGAAATGATGATCGGAGCCTCCTCCTCCGATTCGAATGACTATGAAGAAGGCCTCAGGGCCAGATATAATGAAGAAGACCTGCACGGGGAAGAAGACAAAGAAAGAATATCGGTCTTTGACCGGCTCAGATATCCTAGCCAAATAAAAAGAAAGGTCTACAGGCGAAAAGGAAAGATGCAAATCTTCGCCTGCAACATGGCTGGACTGGCCAGGGGGCAAGATATACTACCAACTCAGCCAGATGAATTGCTCAGGCTGGCAACTAGACCTGGTCCTGTCACAAGAAGAGGCCAGGCCGCAAAGGATAAAATGAAAATTGATGATGAAGCCCGCAGGATTACCACTATGACAGTTAATGTGGTAACAACAGAAGATGGAGATAACCCCTTCGTTGATGATGCTGAAGGGACTTCTGAAGATATACAAATCCCATCAACCATGGATCCCATGATCCAGATGATGTTCAGAAGATACCAACAGGAGATCAATACTCTTCGAAGACAGCTCAATGAGAGACAGGAAGCTACATCAGTCTCAAAGCAAGCTGAACCTGTGGGGCAGACATCCAGCTCAGCAGAGATGGCTATTCCAGCTAACCCCCTCCTAGCTGATAAGGGCAAAGCACCAAGCCAACCTATTCCACAGCAGACAGTGACTCAGCCCTCCGTGTCCCAGACACAGCCTACCGCGCCCATCTTGCGCGCCACTGTGATGACAACTCCTCACAGCCAGCAACAAGCCCACTTCTTTCCAGAAGATATAGATCCAGCTGTAGCCCACAAGCAGATGATTGAAAGAATTGTGGAAATAAAGCTTTCAGAAAAGACTGGAGATGATACTAGTGCCTATGATGTGTACAGGGTACCATATCCTCCCCAGTACGCTGCCAAAAGACTGCCTCCAGGCATCAGTAAGCCGCCAAAGTTTGAGAAATTCAATGGCCAGGGCTCCCCCAGGGAGCATATAGCCTACTACACTACAATTATGGGCGACCTAGCAGTCGATGAAGCTTATCTGCTCAAGTTCTTTGGCTCATCCCTCACTGGGTTGGCCTTTGAATGGTACTCAAGCCTGCCAGCTGGGTCAGTGGCTGATTGGCCTGATATGCAGAGAAAATTCCGCGACAGATTTCATGTCACGGAAAGGGAAATCACGATAGCAGAACTATATGCAACCAGGCAGAAACAAGATGAGACTGCACTGGACTACATCAAAAGGTGGAGGAACTTAGCCATGAGATGCCGAAGGCCTCCTCATCAGGAAGATGCGGTGCAGATATGCAAGCAGAGCCTCAGAAGGGAGGTGCTAGAAAAGATGATCGGTGCAGATGTCAGAACATTTGACCGATTGAACAATATAGTGGCCGAGGTCGAGACGTTCTTGTCCAAGCGTCCGACCGCCAATGCTCCCACTATGCTGAAGGGAAAATCCAATGAGCGACGGCCATCACACTCCGAGGCCAACACCGTCGATTTCAGAACCTTCGAGCAGCAGAAGGGGAAGAAAGGGGCAGATGAAGCTCCCCCGCTGGCAGATACAGCAGAAAGGAAGGATAAAGTCTCTCTGAGAGACAAGATGAGAAAAGCATATTCCTTCCCGAAAGATAAGACGGCCGCACTATTCAACTGGGCATATAAGTTCAATAAGGTAACATTGCCTGAACCCAAAAGGCCAGCAGATGCAGCAAAGAAAGACGATCCGCTGTTCTGTCCATTTCACCGTGCGCTGGGGCACGCAATTGAAGATTGTTATGTCTTCAAAGATATCATGGAAGGAATGGTCAAGAAAGGTGAGCTGCAGCTGGGAGATTACCAGGTAAAGCCGCCCCATCCACATGAGCCTCCACCCTGGAGAATGGCTGCCAATATGATCTCAGTCTACCAACAGCTGCCCAAGGAGGCCGTTGAAGAATGCACCAAGCATACCTATGAAGCTTGCTTCCTCACCCCGCAGAAAGATCAGGAAGGATGGCAGATGATACCCATAAAAAGCAGAAAGAAGACTCCTGCAGCCAGTACCAGTGGAGCAGTTATTCGGGGTGTTACACCAAGGCCTGAGCCGCCTCCGATAAAGCCAATATGGCATACAACTGAGACTGGACCAGTCATCCGGATCCCTACTCACAACCGGAGGAGACAAACTCCCCTCCCTACACATAAAGAAGTAAGCCCTGCAGCCAGGCGTCTGCAGCAATATATTAATGAGCTTGATGAGTACGAGCAGAAGAAGCCCAAGCATCTGCTAATGAAGGACTGTATACTCTGGGAACAGCTTGAAGAATTGAAAATCAAAGAGCAGCCAGAGGCAGAACAAGAAAAAGCTGAAAATGAGCCCTTCTGGGGGCAAGGGTCAGCAAAACCAAATTCCCAAAAGAAGAAGAAACGGCCCAAATCCAAGAAAGGAAAGAAGGTCACGACAGTACAATGTAACACTCTGTCAGTACTCTTTTCCTTGCCCGGGGAGGATGATGAGCCGGAAGCATCCAACGCTCCGCTAGAAGCTAACCATGCCGAAGCCTCTACCTCGGCCCATGCAACACGTTCTGGGAGAAGATGGGGACGCCCACCACCAGCCAACCATAATATCATGTTCAGAGGGGAGCAACCCTATCAAATCCCTGAACCAGAAATACGAGGTGTCCAGGTTCCTCCCCCTGCCAGTCTGTATCAAGATAAAAAGAAAGTAGATGAAGCACCTTCATTCCTGGAGTTCCTGTCCAGCTTAGAAGACGAGCAACCGTCTCATACTGCTCCAGCTAAAAGTGATAAATGCCAGCAGACAGCAGCTGGAAAGCAGAAACAGCATGAAGAAAATGAAGGAAGTAACCCTCTAGCAAAACCAGGGGCAATCGATACAGAAGAAGCCTTCCGGGAGACCGATGAAGAAGATAAAATTGGGACTGGGCGGCAAAGGCCACAGGCACCACATGAACCTCCAAGACCCCGATGGGCAGAGGAGATGAGACTATCTAATGTCCGGGTGGGCAGTCGAGTCATGAAAATGCTGAAGAAGCTCCCTACCAGATTCTCCATCTGGGAAATTCTCTCTCTGAGCGAAGAAGCTCGCAAAGCAATCGTGGATGCCGTGCAGTCCCCGGCACAATGTGAAGCACTCCTGGCAGAAGTGAATGCTGGGCCATCAGTCACGTTCACGGAGGATGATATGCTAATCCCAAATTCCGGCCATAATAGACTGCTGTATATGAGGGGTTCCCTGAACTGTCAGCCGATAAGCAGAATACTAATAGATCCAGGGGCTGCTGTGAATATTCTCCCATACCGCATCTATCAGAAATATTACTTTGATCTGCAGCTCACCAAGGTCAGAGATATGAAGATTGCAGGATTCAACCAAAAATGTGAAACACCTCTCGGGGTAGCTGATTTCAACCTCACACTGGGCGACCTCACTACCGTGGTACGATTCTATGTAATCGACTCCAACACCACGTATAAGGCCCTGCTGGGAAGACCGTGGCTGCACGAATATCAGATAGTGCCATCCACGCTACACCAATGCATAAAATACTGCCATGAAGGAAAAGAAGAAAGGGTGTTTGCAGACCTACATCCCTTCGAAGTGTTCGAGTGCCATATGCTCGATGCATCCTATTACACCGAGGTGTCACAAAGGGATAAAGGAAAAGAAACTGTGGTCAGCCAAGAAAAGCCGGCGACGAAAGCAAGAAATTGGTCTCCGCCGCCGCCAAAGGGCTACATTAAAAAGCATGGGGTGTCTCACATCTCTTATGCTGGTGATTTTGCTCGGATCACTCCTCCTGGCATACACCTAGATGATACTGAAGAAAAGATGAAAGAAAAATACACACAGGTGGAAGTTCCCCAGGGTCTAGTCAAGCCCATAGCCAGCACAGAATACCAGACAGTGCTACCCCTAAAGACTATGGAAATCCCTCGCTTCGGCGAACCCCCTATCATATTCTACACCGGGGAGGCAGTCGAAGAAGATGATCAAGATTGCATGGCCCCTGAAGAAGCTGCAAACCTGATGGTACCAATTACGGGCCTGGATTATACTACCCAACGGGTTTCACAAATGTTCTCCAAGATGCAAATGCCATCGATACAGCCTGCTGCTCAGAAGAAAGCATTCAAGGAGTTATGGGATCCGCCTCGAGATAGCAAGGAGCTGAGGAAGATCACACAGCACCCGGGACTGGGTTATACCCTGCAAGAATACTCTGAAGCCGAGGTGGATGTCATCTCAGCCTTCTACCCGGATGAAGATTCCCCAGAAGTAGGGTATGATCAATACCCCTTTGAAGATGAAGAGATTATGTATCAATCCATAACAGACAATGAAGCCCAAGACAACCAGCCGGAGGCAAGGATGTCTAATGAGACCAAGAAGGGTTGGTGCTGGGAGAATCCATCTTGCAAAGAGGATCTGTTCCAGGCCGAAGCACAAGTTGACACGGGAACCCCGGATGAAGACCAAGTAGCCAGAGAGCTGCAAGAGTGCCTGGAGTTTGGGCGCATTCTAGAAGAGTTCCGAGCTCTACATAATGATAACCTCTCAGGGGAGCCCACATTAGGAGAGCCTCTAAGCATGGAAGATTCCACTTCGAAGTTTTCCGCTGAGCCAGTCACGTCCTCGGGGCAGACTAAACAGAATCCGGCCGTATTGGCCTTACACGATGCACCAGCATCTGCGGATGACCAATCTGATGAAATAGAAAATCATGAGAGCGAAGAAGATTATATCCCGGGAGGCTTTATTGATTTGCAAGAAGCCCCACCCGAAGTTGAAGACGGAGGCCAAGCCACCGTCGATGAGCTGATAGAAGTGAATCTGGGGTCAGCAGATGAGCCAAGGCCTACATTCCTCAGTGCACTGCTGGAGTCAGCTGTCAAAGAACAGTATATTTAGTTTCTGAAAGAATTCCGAGACTGCTTCGCATGGACATATGATGAAATGCCAGGACTGAGTTCTGATGTGGCACAGCACCGATTGGCGATAAACCCAGAGGCAAGCCCTGTGAAGCAGCCTGCCAGGAGAATGCGTCCCGAACTGATAAATCAGATCAACAAAGAAGTCGACAAGCTGATCGATGTGGGCTTTGTTGAAGAGAACCAATATACTACATGGCTGGCCAATATAGTGCCCGTGAAGAAGAAAAATGGGCAGATCAGAATATGTGTGGATTTCAGGGACCTGAATAAGGCTTGCCCGAAAGATGATTTCCCAGTGCCAATCACTGAAGTAATGATCGATGCAACCACTGGCCATGAAGCCCTGTTGTTCATGGATGGGTCATCCGGATATAACCAGATCTGGATTGCTGAAGAAGACAGAGTGCACACTGCATTCCGCACCCCGAAGGGGATATTTCACTACAAAAGGATGCCGTTCGGCCTCAAGAATGTCGGCGCTACTTACCAAAGAGCTATGACAAAGATCTTTGATGATTTGCTCTTCAAGAAGGTAGAGTGCTACATTGATGACCTAGTGGTGAAAACCAGCAGAAAAGAAGACCATTTGCAGGATCTGAGAGTAGTGTTCCAAAGGCTGCGCAAATATGAGCTCAAAATGAACCCTATGAAATGTGCCTTCGGCGTGTCTAGTGGAAAATTCCTTGGGTTCATCGTCCGTCATAGGGGCATTGAGATCGACCCATCCAAGATTAAAGCTATCCAGGAGCTCCCGCCACCAAGGAATCTCCACGAGCTGAGATCTCTACAAGGGCGTTTGGCCTACATCCGACGATTCATATCAAATCTGTCGGGGAGATGCCACCCTTTTCACAAGCTCATGATGAAAGATGTACCGTTCCTCTAGGACGATGGCTGTCAGGAAGCTTTTGAGAAGCTGAAAGAATATCTCAAGACCCCTCCAGTACTGGGGGCACCTATTAAGGGCAAGCCCCTGATACTATACATTGCAGCCACACATTGTTCCCTGGGGGCAATGCTAGCACAGATAAATGAAGAAGGCGAAGAGCAGGCTCTATACTACCTGAGTCGGAGGCTGATTAGAACTGAAGAAAGCTACACCTATATAGAAAAGACATGCTTGGCACTAGTCTTTGCCGTTAAAAAGCTCCGGCACTATATGCTGTCACACGAAATCAGATTGATATCTGCAGCAGATCCGCTCAAATACATATTGACTCAGCCAGTACTGAAAGGCCGGTTGGGCAGATGGGCAGTAATTCTGATGGAATTCGATATCACATATATACCCCAGAGGGCAATAAAAGGACAGGCCGTGGCCGATTTCTTCGCAGAGCACCCTGTGCCAGAGAATGATATGTTGGGGACTGAGTTACCCGATGATGAGACATTAGAAGCCTGCCAGGCTCAGTCAACTATGTGGCAGCTATTCTTTGATGGAGCATCTAGAACAGAGACGGACTCCGTTGGAAAGACCAGAATACGGGCCGGAGCCGGTATTGTGCTAAGATCGCCAGAGGGGGAGGTTGTGCATACTTCCTGTTCTATAAACAAGCCCTGCACTAATAATGAAGCCGAGTATGAAGCTCTGATAATCGGGTTGCACATCAGCCTCAACATGGGCATCCAGATGCTTCAGGTATTCGGGGATTCAATGTTGATAATAAAGCAAATCCAAGGTGAGTTCGAAGTGCGAAAGCCGGAGTTGAACCCCTACCACCAAAAAGCTGTGCGCCTCATGGCGAAATTCTATCATATTGAGCTCAAGCATGTGGGCCGTGCACATAATGCCCAGGCTGATGCATTGGCAAAGCTAGCCAGCTCAATAGCAGTCCCACCAGATGAGACACTGAACATTGTTGTTATAAATCGGCGGCAAGTCCCCAGCATGCTAGAAGGCTGCCCCGAAGAAAATGAAGTCGCCACGATCAGTACAGAACAGGCATCTGATTGGAGACAGCACCTGCTACAATGGTTTTTACACCAATAGCTGCCACAGAAAAGAGAAGAAAAGATGAAACTTCTAAGGATCAAAGATTCTTATGAATTCAGAAATGGAACTCTGTTCCGAATAATGGCAGATGCACGCAAGAAGATTTTGCTCCGCTGCCTGTCCACTGAGGAAGCTTGGCAAGCAATGAAAGAAATACATGCTGGGACGGCAGGTGCTCACCATGCTGGGCTACTATTGGCCCACTATGTTTGAAGATTGCTGCAAGTTTGCGAAGTCATGTCAGAAATGTCAGGAGCATGCTGTTGTGCCTAGAAGGCCACCTGCCGTTCTGCACCCTACAGTCCCTAGCTGGCCGTTTGCACAATGGGGAACCGATGTAGTCGGCCCACTACCGACCTCCTCAGCCGGACATAAGTACATACTGGCAATAACAGATTACTTCTCTCGATGGGCGGAAGCTATAGCATTACGAGAAGTGACTGGTGAGCTGGTTGCCAGATTCATCAAACAGAACATTATCTTCCGGTTTGGGATCCCCAGCCGAATAATATCTGATAATGGAAGTCATTTCAAAAATCAAAAGATCTATCGGCTTGCCGAGAAGTATAAGATCGAGTGGAGGACTTCCACTCCTTACAATCCACAGGCAAATGAATTGGCAGAAGCCTTCAACAAAACGTTATGCACCTTGTTGGCTAAAGTCATCAGTTCTAATAAGAAGGACTGGGAAGAAAAGATGTATGAAGCTCTATGGGCATACCGCACTGTCTTCAAGACACCTACAGGGTGCTCGCCATATTCACTGGTATACGGCTCAGAGGCAGTAGTTCCACTGGAGCTGGAAGTCCCGTCACTCAGGGTGGCAGTCCAATATGACCTGGCCCGTGGCGAACAAACCAATGCAGAAAGAAGATTACAAGAATTGGCTGAATTGGAAGGGAAGCGCCTCCAAGCTCAGAAGAATATCCAGATGTACCAGGCCCGCATGGCCACTGCATTCAACAAACTCGTAAAAGGATGAGAATTTAAGAAAGGTGACCTCGTCATGGTCAAGAAAAGAGAAGTTATGGCGTCCAACCCAAAAGGAAAGCTGAATCCTAATTGGGAAGGTCCTTATGTGATATATAGGGTCTACGAAGGAGGGGCATACATGGTTGTTAACCATCGAGGGGAAATCCAATTCTCACCACTCAACGGTAGACACCTAAAGCTGTATCATGCTGCCCAACCAATATTCCCCGAGTAATCAGGCTAAAAGTCACCCATTTCCTTGGTCTAGCGACACTCTGTCCTAACCGAGCTACCCTTTTTCTTGGTCTAGTGGCACTCCACCCTAACCAAGCTACCCTTTTCCTTGGTCTAGCGGCACTCCGCCCTAACCAAGCTACCCTGCTCCCTTGGTCTAGCGGCGCTCCGCCCTGACCGAGCTACCCTGCTCCCTTGGTCTAGTGGCACTCCGCCCTAACCAAGTTACCCTTTCCCTTGGTCTAGCGGCACTCCGCCCTGACCGAGCTACCCTTCTTCTTGGTCTAGCGGCACTCCGCCCTAACCGAGCTACCCTTTTTCTTGGTCTAGCGGCGCTCCGCCCTAACCAAGCTACCCTTCTTCCTTGGCCTAGCGGCACTCCGCCCTAACCAAGCTACCCTTCTTCCTTGGTCTAGCGGCACTCCGCCCTAGCCGAGCCATCCCTAATCATGATCTAATGACAGTCCGACTTGTTACCCTCCCAAAAAGAGGGGAAGAGAGAATAAAAGAATGAAAATAAATAAAAATGGGGTTAAAAAATAGAGATACCCTGCCGGTCTTGTTCAGGTTTTCCGAGCAAGGGCAAAAATGGCTAAAACCCAGCTGTGGTGAAAACCCGAAAGGGCACTGCAGGCAAAATCGGGTACCCCGCCACGTGAAAACCCGGAAGGGCGCGTGGGCAAAAGCAAGAGGGGGCTGGCTCCGGTGAAAACCCGAAAGGGCGCTTGGGCCAGTAATATGGTGATCCTAAAGAAATCTCACCTCCCGTCATAAACTTCTCGTCGATCGGCCGGCACCTTGTCCGATCAACGATCAAATCCACCCAGTACGGACCCTACGTCTGTCCTAATAAAAGCCCTCATACCTTGTCCCAGGTCCCACCATGATGAAACCTGCTGCTGATCAATGGGCACACTCACCCGATCAATGATGAAACCTGTCCGGCTTAGACCTTACGTCTATGCCGATGAAACCTATGAAATCCTTTGCACCGATATAAACCCAATATCGATGATGAAACCTGCTGTTGATCGATTGGTACACTGCCCGATCAATGATGAAACCTATCCAGGCCAGACCTTTCGTCTATCCTGATGAAACCTATGAAAATCCTTGCATTGGTATAAACCCAATACCGATGATGAAACCCGTTGCTGATTGATTGGCGCACTGTCCGATCAATGATGAAACCTATCCGGCTTAGACCTTACGTCTATCCCGATGAAACCTATGAAATCTTTGCATTGGTATAAACCCAATACCGATGATGAAACCTGCTGTTGGTCGATTGGCACCCTGCCCGATCAGCAATAAAACCAGCCCAGGGTAGACCTTACGTCTATTCTGATGAAGATTCATAAGATCCTTGCATTGGTATAAACTCAATACCGATGATGAAACCCACCTTTGATCAATGGGCACCCTGCCCGATCAACAAAGAAACCCGTCCTATCAAATTTACATATCCCTTTACGTCCCGCCGTGATGAAACCTACCATTGGTCGATCGGCACCCTGCCCGATCAATGATAAAACCAGCCCAGTGTATATCTTACGTCTACCCTGATGAAACCTATAAAATCCTTGCGTCGGTATATACCCAATACCGATGATAAGAGCATGCACTAATGAAGCAGCACATCGCCTGATCCGTGCTGAAGTCCCGATTCAGGAAACATATGTATATATATATATATAAAATGGGGTTAAAAATAGAGATACCCCGCCAGATTTGTTCGGACTTCCCGGATAAGGGCAAAAATGGCCAAAAACCCAGCTGTGGTGAAAACCCGAAAGGGCACCGCAGGCAAAATCGGGTACCCCGCCACGTGAAAACCCGAAAGGGCGTGTGGGCAAAAGCAAGAGGGGGCTGGCTCCGGTGAAAACCCGAAAGGGCACTTGGGTCAGTAATGTGGTAATTTAAAAGTTCCATGCCAACCGGCACGCTACCTTTACCTCCCTTCTATTGATGAAGCCTTCCGTCGGTCAACTGGTTCCACGCCCCACCGATGATAAAACCTTTCCACGATAGACCTTACGTCTGTCCTGATGAAATCTACGCACCCTCTTTCAAACGTCCCACCGACGATGAAACCCATCACCATTTTACTAAAGCCTATCCAGTTCAGACCTTACGTCTGTCCTGATAAAACCTACGCATTTCTTGACAAAGCCCCACCTGTGATAAAACCTATTGGAATAGACCTTACGTCTGTCCTGATGAGACCTACACCTTCACACACTTCCCACCGTTGGTCGATTGGCACCTCGCCCGATCAATGATGAAACCCTATCCAGTCTAGACCTTTCGTCTATTTTGATGAAACTTATAAAATCTTTGCATTGGTATAGACCCAATACCGATGATGAAACCAGCTGTTGATCGACGGGCACCCTGCCCGATCAATGATGAAACCATGCAGTTTAGACCTTTCGTCTATTCTGATGAAAATTATGAAATCTCCTTGCATCGATATAAACCCAATATCGATGATGAAATCAATTGTTGGTCGACCGGCACCTCGCCCGATCAATGATGAAACCCTACCCAGTTTAGACCTTTCGTTTATTCTGATGAAACTTATAAAACCCTTTGCATCGATATAAACCCAATATCGATGATGAAACCAACTATTGATCGACTGGCATTTCGCCCGATCAAGGATGAAACCCTATCCAGTTCAGACCCTACGTCTGTCTTGATGAAAACCACATATCCTTCAAATGTCCCACCTGCCATAACCTCTACCCAGTCTAGACTTTCCGTCTATTCTGATGAAACCCCTTCTTTCACATTCCTGCAAATTGTCTCCCTCATAGCACATATTGCCAAGAGGGACGTTTGCTGATACCAACACAATCCGGTTTAAGCACCTCCTCGGATGCCCGTCACGCGGTGGAGCGAGTTCCCCATCCTTTCTCTGAAGGGGTGGACGCTCTCCTGCTAGATACGAGCCATTCACATGAGGAGTTGCTAAAACCACTACCCCACTTCCCCGAAGTGATGAAACCACATGGTAAACAAGATGGATACACATGAAGCCAAAAGATTTCTTTTCATTACGAAGTGAGTACATAAGGGGCCCCGAGGGGACGCTGTGTCACAAAAAAAAGGGGAGAGAAAGAGATGGGAAGAGAAGAAAGAAAAGAAAAGAAAGTGAAGATAATTCATGGCCGCCGAAAGATATCTTCAAAGGCCAGAAGACCAACATAGAGGGCGGCTCCTAACTGAAGGCGCGCTTCCTCCTCCTGAAGCCTCATGGACAGGTCCTGGAAAGACATCATCCGACCCTCCAGTAAAGCCACCTCCTCGGTGGACTGTGGCCGAATAGAAGATAATTGCTGCAGCTCGGCCCGAAGTTCAGTGAGTTCCGCCTCCAAAACGGCTACCCGTTTCTGGATAGCCTCCTCCCGCTGAATAATGCTCTGTAGCTCGGCCTGGCGTTCATCAAGTGTCAGCGTCAGCTTTTCCACCTCAGATTTGCATTCTGACCTCTGCAACTTCAACGCCGTCAGCCTGTCAACCATGGTCCGTGCTAGGAAGTCTCTCCGATGCACGAATTTCAACAAAAGCAAGACCCGCTGAGCCCATGTGTCCAAAGGGCAGCCCATGGCTTGCAGGCCAGCGGTGAGGCGATTGGCGATTTCCTTCAGCTGTAGATATGTCAAGCCAGGCTGAGACTCTACTAGCTGGCGTAACATGTCCAGATGCTGCCAGATGAAGCTGTCAGGAGAAGTAAAGCCAAAGGAAGCAGATGCGACGACTTCAAAGGTCACCTCTCCGTCAATATCTGCCCATAGTCCAATGCCCGCTTGGGAGGACGAAGAAGGCAAATCTGCCGAAAGAGCTAGCCGGCATTTCTCTGTACTCCCCTGCTGGGCTGAAGACTCCTCCTCTGCTGCTGCCTCGGGAGCTACACCTTGAACATCCGCGGGAGGAGAATCAATGAATAATGGGGTTATCTCTGCAATCGAGGCTGCACCTTCAGCTGCTCTTTCTGGTGATGGGGACAGAGGTGCCTTAGACTGTGCAGGCAGGAATTCGGACTCTGTAGCCACTATGGCAGGAATTGCTAACTCGGGCGCAATTGACATTACTGCGGCCGGTATGAAAGCGGAGCTCCTGGCCGGATCTGCTTCGGCTCTAAGATCTGAAGCCCTGGCAGGGATGACACTTTCTTCTGCAGCCCCCAAGTCTAATGATGCCAAGTCTGTCGAGGACTGTATCCGCACTGGCACAGGGCGAATGATCTCAGGAGCCCCCGTGCAAGTTAAAGGCAGAAAAGGAACAATAGCCCAATCTACAAGAGAAATGTCCATGAAGGATGTGGAGGTGGCCAAGGTAGCAGCGACAATACTCTGAGACCAAAGCAAAGCGACCTTCAGCACTAAATAAAAGAAACAAATGAAGCAGCATACATGAAGAACAGCCCACCTTTGAAGCAGGGTCCGCACCCTCGAAATGGGGCGAAAGAGAAGAAAGCTCTGTGGCCGAAATGGCGAGTGGTGGAGTTATGTCAATCTCAGTATCGAGCCCGGCAAACTCCTCCTGAAATTCTTCCTCAGAGGATAACACTGATAGTTTGGCGGGTCGAAGAGACGGAACACCTTTCGCAAGTACAGGAGGGGCTTCTGACTTGGAAATACCTTCCCCTTCACTGCCGCTGAAATCTACTTCCTCCTCATGGGAGACGACCTGGGAGCTGCCCGAAGATATTTCCACACTAGCTATATGCTGGGCCGGCACCTCTAAAGCATGGCGGGATGTAGATCGAGTGATTATGCGTCTGGCAGGAATAGTACTCTACTTTGGCCGAGTCTTGTGACCCTCCTGTGGTCGAGGCAACTCTTCCGTCATCATCATGGCCTCGGCTTGCTCCCCGACTGCCACTGCTACAAGAAAAGAAAACTTCTGAGAAGTATATCAAAGAAAACAACGGAAGTATGAAACAAATGGAAAAAGCACATTTACCCTCCTCCTCGCCAACCGAGGTGGGAGAAGGCAGTCTTGTGTCCGTCTCCACAGGCGCTTCAACCTGCTCCTGGGCTGTATCAGATAAAAAGAAGCTCAGCCTCAAAGAACTCCCTAGGAGATTGGTCAAGACGACAAAGGAAGTTCCAGCTACAAGCTATCACCGTCACCTTCGGCAGATGCCTGTGCGGCCTCCCTCTGAGATGCGAATGCGTCAAATGAAGGGATATCCGGAAGAGGGGTTCCAGCTTCCTTCGCAGTCGAAACCGACTTTCGGGTCCGAGCAACCTTGGACTTCTTGGCCTTGGCGACTGCAACCTTCACCACAGAAGGCTTCCTCTTCTTGCCCGGAGGCAGGGGAGTGGTCGTAGGTGCTGCTTCAGGAATTTCAAAGTGGGCAGGTTTCTCAGCTTGAGCAATTATCTTCCTGTAAAGCCCCTGCCGCTTTATGTCTGGTCTATCTGTGCGAGACACGAGAAAGACAGTCATAGTCAACATATGCAAAACATGACAATAAGAAGAAAGAAGCCATGATCAAACAAACAAGGAGCACACCTGCTGGGCCGTCGTAAAATGTGGAAAGCGGCCAATACATATAAGCTACCTCCTTTGATCGGGAGGCGGCCTCCTTCACAAGCCAGCATACATCGCCAATAGTCTGACACTTCTCCGTCAGGGCGGCCAAGTCCTTATGGCCATGGAAATCAAGGCAATGAAATAGGCCGAGGTAATCTATGCACCAGGCGTCAACATAATGGAAAGAAACAAAAAGTTGCTTATTTAGAATGACAGCTACCGGGCTCTCCACTGTCAGCCCGTGGACATTTAACAGTACAAAAAGCCAGGAGGTGTGCTGATAATATGACTGGGTGCGGTCCTCCCTCCGCACAAAGGCCCTGTAAGGATGAAACCTGTCTGCCGGACCCCTCCAAGAAGTAGCCTTCGAGAGTGGTTCCTCCTGGGGGAATGGATACTGCACCTCCAAATGAGTGTCCCCTATGTGGCCCAGCTGTCTCAAGTCTTTGGTGAAAGTGTCTACATCAACTTCAGAAAAGATAGGAGTGGGTAGTTCCGCACCCGCCTCCTTCAAAGACCGACGGGCAGTGATATAAGCTTCTGCCTCCCTCTGGTGCTGGGAATAAAGCCTCCTCAGATGGACCTCGTCAATGTCAAATACAGGCCCTGATTGCCGCTTCAAAAAGGAGCGCTCGGCCATATCCCAGAAAGCGCCTCTGCCATCTTTATAAAAATTGGTGCGTATGTTCCACCACTTGATATAGTCTGATGAGACCCGAGGGAGACGATTGGAGATAGTCGGGACCCTGAAAGTTGTGTCTTCCCGACGATGAAAGAAATCCCACCATATCTGACCGTCGCCGGCAATACTAGACCCGTGCTTGGCCCGGCTCTCCAGAGGAAACTGAGCAGCCGATGGAGGGATATGCTGGTCGTAACCAAAATTTCTGCCAAAGCGGAAGGGATAATAGGGCTCCAAAATGAGCAGGCCCCCCTTCCTGAAAACTAATACACTGGGCCGTATGGCCATGGCCCACCTCACCAATTCTGGTTCTAAAAGAGGCCGGGTGGCGGTGACCCCCGAAACAGGATGGACATAAGCCTCCACCTCCTCCATTTTGCACTCCCTCTGAGGGTCCACCAAGGGAGCTGAACCTGCTGCCAAGCTCCAAAAGTGAATGCTGCCAGGTGCATCTACAGGCACTCTTATTAGCCTACCCCTCATCTTGAACAGCTGTTCTGAGAAAGGACCAGGTTCAGCGCTAGCAAACTCAATCATACGAGGGAGCAGTGTGTCTGACTGCAAAGTTCTCGGGGCCAGCTCAGGGAAAATGCTGCAAACCCAGGCATTGAAGAAATGAAAGGGACCCACGGTCCTCGAAGAGCAGGGGGTCCGATGTCTATGCAAGTCCCCCAAGGATTTGTAAACTAAACACAGAGCCACTGGGCACAGAGACAATCGCATCCCCCAAGCCATCTGGCAGGCCGGATATATAGCCTCTGGTCTAATAATCGTCTCGTCCCCTTGAGGGAGAGCGAAAGTGCATAGCCAGAAAGTCAAATAGGCTGCACAATGGGTGATGGGATCAATTCCTGCTGGGTTCGGGCCATCCGCGTCGGTCCGGCGCAATGAAGCTGGCAGTGCTGACTTGTAACGAGGGGCCCTGACCTGTTTACCGGAAGTCAGCCCTACGGAAGGAAAGTCTGCGTACCTCAAGGGACCCCCGAAGAAATATTGTATCCACTGCCCCACACGGACTCTCAGTCGGCTGCCCTTTTCCCGGGCTTGATAGCCTTTGGAGGACCCCCTACTGTAGGCCAAACAGATGGACCGGTAAGCTTTCATCAGATACCGGTATGCATAACCGAAAGAATAGCTGCCCTCTCCATTAGAGGCGTCCTTGATGGAATCATCCAGGCAGACCTCCTCATATGGCTCCCCGTCCATGGGTAGGCCAGAAAGCTGCGATAAACTCCAGAGGTCGAGGGATGTCTCGCCTTCCGCTGTATAGAATGTATTGAACTGCGGGCAGAACACTTCAAGCATGCCGCAACACAATCCCCGAGAGACGGGATAGCGGAACCTGGAGGCAAATACACTGTGGTATACCCCAGCTCTAACCAATAGAGGGGCATACTCCTTCAAAACATATTCTGTGAACTCCACTGCTCCAACCCTAAAAAGATGGGCGTCTGTCAACTTGGCATCTCCAAACCAGCCGGCAGCCAGCTGATATTTAAACTGAACGGCCAGGCAGTTAAGAACAAATGGCTCGTCTCTATAACCCCACTTCGCAGGAGCCAAAAAAGAGTCCGAATGAGGTCTTCTCTCGGTGGACACGGCCGGTGGTATGGTCCCACCTTGCAGGGGTGAACTCTGGGGCCCGGGTCAGCATCTTCTTCTCGGGTTCTAAATCGGAGATGCCCAGCACAGCATTCCAGTCCCTCTGTTCACCTGGGAGATATATGGCTCGGGCTCGATAGACAGAGCCCTTCATGCTGTCTGTATCGGCAAGTATTGCCGCTTCCATGGAACGGGCAATAAGAACATCCCGCATTCTGCGTATGGTGAAAGTCCGAACAAACGGTAGCAAATGACGATCCTTCGGCAAGTCCGGGCGGTAGTCAGCAGCTCTCCTGAATTCAGCACCTTCCAGGGAAGAATAAACTTCAGCGGTCGATACGGTGTCAGTTTCAGAATCGGAAGATTCGTCGACACTAGCAATCTGGTCATAGCCAAAGCTCAGGCTGTATACGTTCAACCAGTTGACTTTGGCCCGAGATATGTCTGGCTGAGCCGATGAACTTGTTCCAACAGCTCCGGAAGATGCAACAGCAGAACTGGAAGCCATGTCAGCACCTGCAGTCAGAGAAAGACAAGAAAGGAAACATCAGAAAGATGAATGGGCACGAAACAATAAGATAAACAAATTCTCAACAAATTTCGGCAGCATCTCCTCTTGTCCGAGGTATGCCCAAGAAGAATAGGGAGTCACCCACCAAGAGGGAGTGATCCCGAGCATAAAATGGGACTCAATCCCATATATATAGCGGACCTACCACGAAAAATCGGCAAAAGGGGGGGGGGGAAATGACGCTCCCGGGGGGGGGGGGGAAGCTCACAGCTCACCGCCACCGCCGAAGTGAAGAAAGAGAAAGAAGAGGAGAGAATGAGGAAGAGCAGGGCTTTCGGCGCCTTAAGTAGGGCCCGAAGCCGAGGGGCTCTCGGCGCGGCGAAAATGCGCGTCGAGAACTCCCCGGCCGAGAGCTCCCGTCGGCAAAAGGGCGCGCCGAGAACTCCCCAGCCGAGAACCCCCGTCGGCCAAAAGGCGCGCCGACAGCTCCCAGGCCGATAGCCCCTGTCGGCCGTAAAGCGCGCCGAGAACCCAAGGACGAAGCCCATGCGCCTGTCCGCGCCGAGAAGCCCATGCGCCCACTCGCGTCGATATCCGTCGCGCCGGGAGGTTCATGCCGAGAAGCTCCGAAATGCTGAAAATAAAGAAAATACAAAGATGAAAACATCAAAGTGAAGGATGGATATGCAGAAGGTTACTACAGCGACATGATTAAGCTGAAGGACAAATTGAGGAAAATACCCTCGAATGATGAAAGTCACCCGCAGGCCCCGTGCCGCTTATTCTGCGCTTACGCCGCCCGCAGGTGGGGGGCATTTGTTGACACCTGGAAAATGAACAAGGGTGGAAGCACAATTGAAAAGAGGGTCTGACCAACAGTGAAAGACCAATGATGAAGCTCGTCAACCATTCACTCGGCTAAAGCCCTTGTCGGCCAAAGCTGATGCCCGGTGCCGATGTCATTCAGACGGCAGCGCCGATAAAGCCGCAGTCACTCGACTGATGAGACCTCCCAGCCCTTTAAGAAGAGCTGTACTACTGCTTCGTCCAAGAATCCACGGATGATATGTCAGGGTAAGCCAGATGTCAGCTTACTGATGGATGTAATATGAGATAAAGATGAAGCCGGCACCGGCAGATAAAGATTGTCAGGGCTCCTACAAAGTCAGAACAGAAGAGCAGTCCTCTCCACAGATTATACACCCGGCCGAAGTCTGTCAGACTGAAGCTGATGCCCGGTCTTGTCACCGCTCAGATGACAATGCCGATAAAACATACCCAGTTTTGTCGTCATTCAGACGGCAATACTGATTAAACCTCAGTGAGTTCACTGATCAAGCCTCAAGACGATCTCAACAAAGTCATGTCTCTACTAAAGGTGGGCCTTATTCGGTTCTGATGAAGATTAATTCAAAAGAAAACATAAAGAGAAGCCTAAGGCACGTATGAGGCCTGAAGGCACTAGATGGGCCGGCCATTTGGGCTCCTGTTAATGGCGCCGGGAGCCTCAACAGGGGGCGACTTATCACGCCGGGAGATGTCTCGAATGGAACAAGCCGCACCGACTGCCCTCCACCGAGAGGACAGAGGGATGAAAGCTATAAAAGCAAACCCTCTTTGAAATGGGGAGGAGATCGGAAGTCAGGCCATCGATCGAAAAGAAAGAAAAGAGAAGAGACCAGAGAGAGAGAGAGCTCCTCCGCTAAAAAAAAGAAAGAGAGAAGAGACCGATCCCAAGGGAAGAAGCTCCAGGTGGGCATCGGGGGAGGGAGAGGAGTCAATGCTCCGCCCTCCCCCATGTTTGTTTTCTCTTTTCTTCTGCTTCATGTGATTGTTCCAAGTTTTATCTTGATTCATGCAATGTAGCCGAGATATCTCGGCATCTGTCTGTTCCCCTTTCCCTCACTCTCTCCCTATAATCGGTTTGAGTATTGGAATGGTGTTTCATATGGGTTTTCTCACCATGTGTCTTCCGTGATGGGCATCGCCAAACGAATGGATATATATGTATGATGGGTTATAGTTTGAGCCTGATTTTTGCTTCTTCTGAAGCCCTATTGCCCTTCCCCGTGTTATCTGTAAACCAGTAGCATGATGATCCGATTTGCCTGTTTCTTTTCTCTGCTTCGTAGCACCATCAGTGCTCATCCCAGAGCCCGGAACAGACTATCCCTTGGCTGCTGGGATGAAGCCGTGCTATGCAATGATCCAAGTTTGAGAAACTCCGGGGTTCTAAGCGCGCGTGCTTTATCCGTTGATGTCATCGAAGTCACCTCTGGGGCCAGAGACAGCCATCTCTTGGCTCCCAGGGTGACGAATGACCATATCAAGTTTGTCCCCAAGCTCTGCGTGATAATGGCGATGGACAGGGGCATTCAGACTTCGGCCTCTCAGATGCTTCTTGAACCCTGAGACTCCTGTGAAATCCAAACCCAATCCAGCTCAGAGTGGATGCCTTGAGCAGTTCAGAGCCCATAGAATCCGTCAGCTTCGGCCCGAACCACCATTAAACCTAAAAACAGAGCACCGTAAAACCCTAAACCTATCTCGGCGCCCTCACCATTTCGGCCTCCAGAACAGTGAAATAGGTGAACAGCCCTCGGCGTGGGTCTTTCCGCGCCGATTACCCCATTCTACCCGCGCCGAGGGCTTCCCTCTGGCCAGTCACCAGAGCCCAAACCCCACGAAGTAGCCTTCCCGGCACGGCTACAATCCCCTTTGCATTTGCTTCCCGGCGCGCTGAACAGTAACCTGGGAGGATTCCTCCCGGCGCGAAGCTTCCTGCGCCGAGAGCTCTTGCCATTTGCTCCCCGGCGCGCACAATAATGACTTCTGAAGGACTCTTCCCGGCGCGAAGGTTTTGGCGCCGGGAACCCCCCTTTTCAAGCCAAAAACCTCCTTCAAGTCTTAAAACCCTTGCTGCTACTAAAAAACCCTAAAAAATACCCTTGTGAGCTACTCAACAGAACCCTACCCTCTGTCAAGGGATGCCTCGGGCCATCACACGCACCTCGAGGATGACAACTAGTGGGAGCAACTCCCCTTTTTCTACGCAGTTTCTCGAACTCGATCAGCTTTTATAAACCCTCAGACCAAGGAAGCTCTGCCACTGCATAAGCTTCTACGGTCTCAAAAGGGATATCAAGATATTGCTCCAAGCATACACAGGCGCCAGGGGTTCCATACCCCTCTATTTTTGGCTTTCACGCCGACATTCAGTGGGTGATCGTCTATCATTCCCTGGCAAATGTTAAGTCCAGGGGAGATGCTGTCAAAATTCTCCCAGGATGCCAGAGATGACATGAAACCCATCCCCGGGACCTTATCTATCAGTGGTGACAGAGGCTCCTTATACCCTATTGTTCCCCTCCCAATCTTTTTATGTTCCCGACCTTCCTTGGGAACCTATACCAAAACAGGTCGAAGTCCAGTGAATTGAGCCATTTAATGCCCTAGGGCCCATTTGCCTCAACCCTAACCAATATGAAACCCAAAACAGAGTACCGTAAGCTCTGTTTCTTGTCCCGGCGCCCTCACACCTCTCGGCCCAGCCTACAGTGAACCGGGTGAACAGCTCCCGGTGCCACTTCTTCAGGCGCCGAGAACCACCAGGAATATATCCTCTCCTGCACGCCGGGAGCCCCTACGCCTTGGCCTTCTTCCCTGCGCACCGGGAGCCCTCTCTGCATCCTCATGCGCCGAGAACCTAACCCCCTTTGCATCCTCATGCACCGAGAACCTAACCCACTGGCATTCTTCTGGCGCCAGGAACCTATATGCACACCCAATCTGCCCCAGGAGCCTACTCCTCCATATAATTGAACCCTCCCCCCATTACTTTAACTCAGCCCATCCAGGGATGCCTATGAGTCATCATATCTGGCCCGGGGATAAATTTAAAAGGAAACTGGATTCCCTTATCCTTCGCCATCGGATTTATGAACAACCCCTCTTACTCGTGTGGATTCTGTCACTGCATGAGTCCCGCTAGCTTTTCGAAGGGAAGATCATACATTACCCTATAGTCCGTATATAGGGGTCGAGAGGCTTGATCTCTCTCTTTCTCTCGGCTTTCACCTCGGCACTCCGTGGGTGGTAGCCTATTTCCCTCTGGGCGTAACCCAGATTAAGAGGAAAGGCTGTCGAAATACCGATCGAAGCTTTAAACCTATATCATGGTCATGGCTCTGCCTTTCCGTGGTGGACATCTTCTATCTCCTTGTTCCCACCAAGTATAACTGTTTTGAACCGCCAATCACACGATCTAGTCTGTTTCTGTGGTTGATATTATTATCTTACCCGCCTCCCTGGCCCTGGTAGGAAGTTTAAAATTAAGCATGTGAACATCTGTTCGCCTTACGAGGCCTCCTACTTTTAGCGTTTAATCAAGGGTTGTCCTTCCTTAGAAGGATGTAATTAACGTCATAACGTTCATGGTATGACGGACTTCTAGTCCAGACACGATCACTCACAATCGACTGACCATGTCAGATCGAGCGCATAATAAAATTGTCACTTCGGTGACTGGCACGCCAATGAACCAATAAATAAATAAATCAATAAATGATAAATCAATCCAATAAAATAAAATAAATAAATAAAAATAAAAATCCAGCGTCCACAGCGACCTTCCATCCGTGGCCGCCTGGGACCTCATGAGCTCCACGAGGATATCCAATTTTGCGTTGAGGGCTTTGAAGGCATCCGCACCACCGCTGGGCGGTAGCCCTACTGCCGTAGGGGGGGTGGTTCGTCGGCGGGGGCGCTGGCGTTGGAGGGGGGGTTCTGCGAGGCTCGAGAGGGGGCATCCGCTGCCGCTACCATGGCGTTTCCCCTATCGCCGACGGACCTCCTCCCTGAGCTCCTTCGCACCATACTGGCCTCTTGTACGTTTCCCACAGACGGCGCCAGATGAAGAGGCGTGATCTCGCGCGTGTCCTGAGCGGGCAGAAGATCACCGGATTGTGAACTGCAAGAAAGGGAAACAGATCAGGGGGCCTAGGAATGAGTCCCTAGGGCAAACCCTCTGATGCTTAAGTCAGTAAAGCTATGGTGGGAGCAATATAGGGAGGAAGTAGCTTCTGCGCGAGATCCCTCTCCACCAGAAGGGTGAAGTGGTTCCTGCTCAGGGGTTTGGGCGTGAGGTTGCCCTTACCTTTCGCCGGAGGGTATCCCTGGGTTAAATAGTGCGCCGCCTTCCGGAGTCCTGTAAGTTGAGGGGTTTCAGGTGGGAGTTACGTCCTCAACGTGAACTTTTACTGCCTCATCGTGGGAGCGTTATCACCTTGGGGAGCTGGAGTCCCTCACCCTTATAAATTCCTGCTCACAGAGGACTCTTAACGGTTGCATGGATAATCAATCGACGGTCAACCGTTTCGAGCTTAGGGGGGCCAGCCATATCCGGGCGATGGGCCTAGCTCGGACGGAGATGGGTCGGAATGATCGTGTGCGCCTCCCTATATCCTGGCTGAGGATAGATCGGGCGTAGATCATTCTGATGACCTGACCGTCACTCGGGCCTTCCGAGCCTAAGGACCTCCTAGGAAGGTTGGGTCCCCGAGCGATCTTTTATTGGGCTTTTAGTCCGGAGTGGGCCCTGTGGGCTATCACTCGGGCGAGCATGGCCGTGTTTGGTCCTGATGGGCCTAGTTCAGCTGCTCTTTGACTGGGCTGCAGAAATCCCCCTCTCCAATTATGAATACTATCTGAAAATTGATGATAAGTTTATGTTTCGATCCTACATGTCAATGTGTTGGTTCTTTGAAATTTCAACCAATTCTAAGTTCTGTGAATAGAATTAGAAATTTTTGATATATATATGGAGTATAAGTAATTCTGGAAAAATTATAAATACTGTCTGAAAAATGATGATAATTTTATGTTTTGATCCTTCACGTTAGTATGTTGTTTTCCTGAAAGTTCAATGTATTCTGATATCTGTAAACAGAATTAGAAATTTTTGATATATATATATATACCTTTATAATTGGATAACTTTAGAATTTTAAAAGTTTTAAAAAAAATCAGTACTGACATATTTCATACGTAATGTTCACAACATGAATTTTTGAGTGGCATGTGTCTATTTTATATGAGTTACATATATAATTATATAATTACAGTACTGCTATTACTACCAAATGGAACTGCCACCATAGGGGGAGATTGGAACCAACCCATAGAAATGCCCCCATGGGGAGGTTCACACTGTTTACTAGCCCCGAGCGTAACGGGGATGAATTCCTGGAGGTAGACAAGTACCACTAGTTAAGGTGGAGAGGACTTCTCCCAGTTCTACGCAGTAACTAAGACTCATCACTATTTACCTAGGTGATCGAGTACCGACTGACTATCCTTCTAGTGGTGGTTTGGGCACTATGTCTTGGCGATTTAAATCATTGTTACTATTCACTGAATTGAAATTGAAACCACTATTACTGCTTGCTGAATTGATATTGAAACTACTACTACTGTTCACTGAATCGATATTGAAACGACTCTTACTACTCACTGAATTGATATTGGAACTACTATTACTATTCATTGAATCGATATTGAAACTACTGTTACTACTCATTGAACTGATATTGAAACTAGTGTTATTGCCTACTGAACTATTATTGTATTTCACTGTTATTACATTGTAAATGTTTACTGTTAATGAATCTCCAGAATATCAAATGGTGATTTGGAAAATGGCAGATTAAGTCTGTTTGGATCCTTTCACTATGCGTAAAACCTTACTTCGTCTTGTACTGGAATTATTCTATTGATAAATGAATCGAATTATATTGCATGGTAATGTTTACTAATGTTGAATTTTTATTTACTTTATCATTTATAGAATAAAGTTTTAATGTACCGCTTGACTTTATCTAAAAAATGTTAATATCATGACTTATGATCATAAAATTAAAATTGGGTTAAATGTATTAATATCATGTGTTATCTATTTGAAATTATGCCTAAGAATGACTTATAAAATGAAATGCCGTAAGTCACTTTCTGTCACCCCCCGACGTGGAATATCGGGACCGGCAGTAGAAAACGCTAATAAAGATAACAAGCTAAGCTAAGAATTAACATAACGTCATGAACAGAAATAACTCCAAATCTATTACAATAGCCATCAAACCGACTTAAACATAATCAAGCATAACCTCAACTTGACTTTGTTACAACAACTAACACAAGCTCTAAGGCATAGCTAGATGTAAAACAACTATAACAATCTCAATATCTACTAACTGGTACACTCCAAGTCATCACTCTTGCCCACTCCCATCCATCTGTGAATCTTCACCTGAGCTGCTTGGAAAGGGGGGAAAACAACTATATGAGCGAACGCTCGGTAGGTAACAACAGGCAAGTGTAAATAATTAACCAATTAATTACATGTTATATGCAACGGAAGAAAAGACATGACGAACGGATGAAACTACATAAATAGAAAGTGCTAAGAACAAAATGAAATAACAACATGGTAGAATGATATAACTACAAGAATAGCAAGATTATGAAGAATATAAATAACATGAAATTGTAGGAAATTGGCCAACAAGTAAGAATATAACCAAGTAGAACACGATTCAAGTAAGAGATCATTATCATAGACATCATGCTAGTCATGCACTCGGTGCAATGCCTCACCATGTCATTACAAACTCCCATGGGCACAAGTACTTTTCGGGCGCTCTCCCTAGGACCAGACCGGGCCCCTATGATGCGTTGGCATTGATTTATTGGATCCAAGATCTCAAGTTCCGTCTAGACTTTAATCAAGTTAAATGGCCAATTATAATCAAGTATAAACTTACCTCGGAACATCCCAAGGCTAAGTTGAAGAGATACTGTCCAAGAGTTCAAATTATCAAGAACCATCATGTTCTTGGATTCAAAACCATAAAACACGGACAAAACTCGTTTCTGGGAGATATGCAGTTACTATTTGACCGCTCAAGACTTGTGCGGTCGACTATGGGCCGCACTAACAGGAACTGGGCTGAGGTTCGCCCTCGGGAGGTCAAGGTTGAACGGCTGATCAAGGGCCGCTCTTCAGCATGAACGGTAAGCGTTGGGCCACACAAGGCTAGAAGTTTATAAAATCGAAGATAGGATATGCGGTCCGGACAGAGTCGCTCATTAATTGAACGGTCAATTAAGGGCCGCCTGAAAGATGTACGGGCCATTACTAGCCGCACAACACAGGGCCTAACAATAATCTAGAAATTCACCCAAGTGGGCTCCCGGGCTGCCATAGGCAGGGTGGAACTGAACTAGAGTCCAGGCCACTGTCTGATGGTCGGCCTATGGTCTACTGGGCTGATCAAATCAGGAATTGGCCGAAGATAGATGAAGGATAATCGGCCAAGACTAATTGGCATAAGCCAGGGATGAACGGTCTATACTGGGCCGTTCAGGGATATATGCGGTTCACAAATGGCCGCTCAAGTCTCTGTTAGTCCAATTCGGACTAACTCAAATCACAGCAGTTCGATTGAGTCCAAAAATCAATTCTAGGGGATAATAAAGGTTCAACATTAACGGTTTAGGTCTAAGGTTAACAAGTGTAAACCTAATAGCCATTTTAATTATAAATGATTCAAACTTAAGATTGACATTTATTGGAAAGATGAACCAAGATCAAGCTCAAATTAAATAAATCAGCAAGAATTATTTACTGTCATGAATTATAATTTATTAGGTGTATTGCTAACATACAATTAACCCTAATCTACTAACCTAACATGCTGTAATGACAATTAATATGTTCTGTTAACGATGTGTGGTCGGTTTTGGACCTTACATCTCCATGGATGGTCACAGACAGGCCGCTCATGCCCCTTTAGGTCCGAAGGCCTGCTGGAGATGGACGGTCGGTAGGGTGACGCTGGAAGGGATGTGCGGTCTGGAACAGGCCGCAGGACAGACATGCGGTTGGTATCTGCCCGCACGTACCAGGGAAACAATCAGAGATAGAAACCTTTAAACGGTCCACAATAGGCCGCCTATCTTGGATGTGCGGTCTATCGTGTGGCTGCACAAGTCCAGACAGGTCGCTGCCCTTTCGCCTTGCCCGACTCCGGCGAGGTTTCTAGGGTCAGAAGTAAAACAAGGAATTCACACGATATAAAGCATGGAATTTGGGGCTTTTACTACCAAAAGAAAGCGCACAAAAAATTGTACAAGATTCATGAATCAATTTTATGTTTACAGCCTGAAATCACTACTTAATCGAAAGGGAACAATTATAACCCTAGTTCTGACATGCTTCTACTAAAACCTAAAATTCTCGCAGAACACTTTATAAAATTTTGGGCTTTCTACATCAATAAAAAGATGACACGATGATGCTTCCAGCCATATATTATTTTTAGGGTTTGGCTTGCTATCACCTACCTGAATCGGATGAAGAAGGAAAGAGAAAGAAAACCCAAGACGCCGGTACACGTAGCCACTAATCACTGGAGATCTCCCTCGATCCAGCTCCTCTGTAGCCGCCACTGGTTCTAAACGATTCTATGGTTAGAGAGCTTCATTTTAATAGGTCACACACCTTCTGGAGGGTTCTATGCGCGGAGTATTCGTCCACGCAAGCCGGGTTAATGTGAACGTCACCGTAAAAGTTGACTCGATCCAAACTCCACCGATTGCATGTCCTAGGGTTAGGGTTTCGGAAGATTAAGAGAGAGAAAATGATCCTCTCATCCTGGCATTTCATTTGCCACCGGTTTGGGCTCATTTGATGGAGTATTGGGCTTGAATTTCGCGTTTCAAGGTATGGTTAACTAAGTGTTTAATTTGGGCTCAATCCAATAATTCGGCCTACTTACAGATTTTATTTGAGTTGGCCACAGAAGACAGGTTTGTTAAACGTGTTATCCTCTACAAGAATATAATTTTTATGAATTTTTATAAAATAGTCAAAATTTAGCTTATTCTATTTATTAAAGAATTTCTAATTAATAAATTTCTAATTAATTTCTTGAAAAATTTGGGTATTACACCCTCCCCCACTTAAGGAATTTGGTCCTCCAAATTCAATGCACTTAATAATAAAAAGAGGGAGTGAGACAGCTCACCTAGAATAAGTCAGGGTACTGTCTCCACATAGTATCTTCTGACTCCCAAGTAGCTTCTTCAGTTCCACGCCGACTCCACTGTATTTTAACCATCGGTATGGAACGATTCCTGGGTTGATGTTGCTTTCGATCCAGAATCTTGATCGATCTTTCTTCATAAGTCAGATTTTCCTTCAATTCGAAGTCCATATGCTGAATAATGTAAGTGGGATCATACACATATTTCCGTAACATAGACACATGGAAAATATTATGTACTCCAGATAATTGAGGTGGTAGTGCCAAACGGTAAGCAACCTTCCCCACTCTTTCCAGAATCTCAAATGGACCAATGTATCTTGGACTCAGTTTGCCCTGAATACCAAACCTTCGAATTCCTCTCATAGGAGAAACCTTTAAAAATACATGCTCACCAACCTGAAATTCCAAAACTCTCCTCCTGGTGTCGGCATAACTCTTTTGTCTTGATTGTTCTACTTGCAACTGATCTCTGATAATACGGATGTTCTTGGACGATTCGGAAATGAGATCTGGTCGAAGCCATTACTTCTCACCTACCTCGTCCCAACATAATGGGGATCGACAGCTTCTACCATACAAAGCTTCAAATGGAGCCATCTGAATGCTGGACTGGTAACTATTGTTGTAGGCGAATTCAACCAATGCCAAATGATCACTCCAACTACCTCCAAAGTCAATTATGCAGGCTCTAAGCATATCTTCCACTATTTGGTTGGTCCTTTCAGTCTGTCCGTCTGTTTGTGGATGGAAAGCAGTACTGAAATTCAGACGAGTTCCCAAGGACTCTTGCAATCCTTTCCAAAAATGAGAAGTGAACTTGGGGTCTCTAGCAGACACAATGCTGACTGGTATACCATGTAGTCTTACCCTTTCATTCATATACAAAGCAGCCAATACGTCAACTATCAATTTAGACTTAATAGATAAGAAATGAGAGGATTTTGTCAATCTGTCGACAATCACCCATATTGCATCAAATCCACTACGAGTCTTAGGTAGACCCATAATGAAATCCATGCCAATGCTCTCCCACTTCCATTGGGGTATATCAAGGGGTTTCAATTTCCCTGTTGGTCTGAAATGTTCAGCCTTGACTTGCTGACAAACCAAGCATCTACTTACGAAGTCCGCAACTTCTCTTTTCATATTCGGCCACCAAAAAGATCTTTTCAAATCCTTAAACATCTTAGTACCTCCAGGATGAATGGTGTATCTGGATCTATGAGCTTCCTCGAGGATCTTACTCTTTATCTCAGCTACATCAGGTACACAAGTTTTTCTCTGAAATAACAATCTTCCATCATCAGCCATCATGAAGTCAGGTCTGTTACTCAAGCTTCCCTTGATCTCTACCAACTCTGGGTCATCATCTTGCAGAGACTTCATTTCCATCAATAATTCGGGCTTAAGTTGAATCTGAGCAATCATAATCCGATCCTTGTCAACATTAAGATCCAAACTAGCTAACTGCTCCAGCAATTTCCATTCTTGTAACATGAGGCTTGACAATTTAGCTATAGGCTTGCGGCTTAAGGCATCTGCTACAACATTACCTTTTCCAGGATGATACTCAATGGAGAAATCAAAATCCTTCAAATACTCCAGCCATCTTCGCTGCCTCATATTGAGTTCCTTCTGAGAAAATAAGTATTTCAAACTCTTATGATCTGAAAACACCGTAAATGCCTCTCCATACAAGTAGTGCCTCCATATCTTCAAGGCGAACACCACTGCTTCTAGCTCCAAATCATGAACAGGATAATTCTCTTCATGCTTCCTCAACTGCCTAGAAGAATAGGCTATCACTTTCCCGTGCTGCATAAGTACACACCCTAAACCAATACCTGAAGCATCAGTGTATACCACAAAACCTCCTTCTCCAGAAGGTGAAGCCAAAACAGGTGCAGTAGTCAAACATTCCTTCAAGGTGTGAAAGCTTCGCTCGCAATCTTCTGACCAATCAAATTTGATCTCCTTGCGGGTTAATCTTGTCAGAGGTACCGCAATTTTGGAGAAATCTTGAATAAACCTTTTGTAGTAACCTGCTAGGCCTAGGAAACTTCTCACTTCAGTCACATTAGTAGGCTTATCCCAATTCTTTACTGCCTCTACCTTCGAAGGATCAACAGAAATACCTTCTTTTGTGATGATATGCCCTAGAAAGGACACCTCTTGCTGCCAGAAATCACACTTACTAAACTTGGCATATAACTGATGATCTCTCAATAGTTGCAATGCCATCCTCAAATGTTCAGCATGCTCCTCCTCACTCTTAGAATAAATCAAGATGTCATCAATGAACACCACGACCCCTTGATCATGATAGGGCCGAAACACATCGTTCATCAGCTGCATGAAAGCTGCAGGTGCATTCGTTAGCCCAAAAGACATTACTACAAATTCAAAATGCCCATACCTACTGCGGAAAGTTGTTTTATAGATGTCCTCCTCCTTAATTCATAACTAATGATATCCATATCGAAGGTCGATCTTAGAAAAATACTAAGCTCCTGCTATCTGATCAAATAACTCATCAATCCTTGGCAATGGATATTTGTTCTTGATAGTCAATTGGTTCAATTGTCGATAATCGATGCACAACCTCATCGAACCATACTTCTTCCGAACGAATAATACAGGGGCTCCCGACGGGAAAGTACTTAGACGAATGAACCCTTTCTCAAGCAATTCCATCAACTGCTGCTTTAGTTCCCTTAGCTCCGCAGGAGACATACGATAAGGAGCTTTGGAAATAGGGGTCACACCAGGAATTAGATCAACAGAAAATATAACTTCCCTTTCAGGAGGAAGTCCTGGCAGTTCCTCAGGAAAGGCATCTAGAAAATCTCGGATGACAGAAAAGTCCTCAATCTCAATCTTCTACTCAAGGGTCACAGAAACAAAGGCTAGAAAAGCCTTACATCCTCTCCTCATCAGCTTATCAGCTCGAAGAGCCGAAATAAGTGGAACAGACTTATGGTGTCTAATTCTAAAAAATGAAAGTCCATGGTGTCTAGTGAAAGACACAGAACTAGATCTGCACTGAACATTGGCCTCATACTTAGCCAATCAATCTGCTCCTAGGATTATATCATAATCCTTCATATCCATACAAACTAAATCAGCTGGCAGGTTTTGTTCATTGATCATGACCTTACTGGAAGGATAGAAATACTTAATTGCTGATCCGGAACCAATAGGGGTCGAAATCTCTAACGGAGAATTCATCAAAACTGGCTTCACAGCTAAAGACTTCACAAATCTTCGAGAAATAAAAGAATGAGTGGCACCAGTATCAAAAAGAACAAAAGTTGATTTATCATGTATAATAAGAGTACCTTCGACGAGTCCACCCTCCTCGATGGGTCATGTCTCGTCTTCTTGTAGAGCCTAGAGCTTGCCTTGCTGCTTCTTGATTCCATACGGTTTCACCGGGGTAGCTTGCTCAGATAAAAAAGGACACTCGGGAATACGGTGGTCCCTACTACCACAACGTAAATAAGCACCCAACTTGCGCCAACACTCCTCAATCTTATGACCTGGATGGTCACAGTACTTGCATACGCCCTTGAATGGAACAATAGGGCTAGGCTTCTTGTCTTCAATCTTCGGCATCTTGCCCTTCCATGAACCAGACCCGCTAATGGGCCTCTTCCCGCCATGACCGGGCTTGATACTCCCAAAACCAGTATGGTGTTGTTCTTTCTTAACACACTTCCCATGGATTCTCTCCGTCATTTCTAAAGTATCTTCCAATACTTGAGCCTTTCTCACCATCTCGGAATAAGTTTGAATTTCCATCGGTGCCAACTGGTTGATATATTGCAGCTTCAGCCCATTAAGAAAGTGCTTAGCCTTCATCTTCTCGGTAGATATCAAGTGAGTAGCATAACGAGATAGCTGAGAGAACTGAGCTTCATATTCAGCTACGGATAGATTTCATTGCTTCAAAGCAGCAAACTCAGCTGCCTTCTTCTCCTGTACCCTATCAGAGAAATATTTACCATTGAAGAATTCCTCGAACTCTTCCCATGTGTCTTGTCTATCACCAAGGGTAGCCTTCACTACGTCCCACCATGTCCTCGCATCACGTTCAAGTTGAAAGGTCGACAAGAGGACACGTTCTTGATCGCTACATTGCATCACTTCAAAAATCTTCCCAATCTCTTCAAGCAGTGCTCAGCTTCATTAGGGTCAGTCGAGCCTCCAAATCGTGGGGGATTCATCCCACGAAAGTTCCGATAAAGATCGCCAGTGCCATGGTTTGTAGCTCCTCCTTGGGCAACTTGTTGCAAAGCCTGAGTAAGTCCTTGAACGGTACGCTGCCAATTCCTCCATTCCGCGTGTTATCTTGCCATTGCAAAAGCCTACACGTGGAATAGGTTATGTTAGGTGCAAATAAGAATGGATAGATTATTAACTCAACCCCAGTCTTCTACCCAAATCTCACCAGGTCTTACGGTATAACTTTGGATCCTAGAACTTAGAGAACCTAGGAATATTAGAAAACCTAGGCTCTGATACCACCAAACTGTCACGCCCCGAGGCGGAATATCGTGATCGACAGTAGAAAACGCTAGTAAAGATAACAAGCTAAGCTAAGAATTAACATAACGTCGTGAACATAAATAACTCCAAATCTATTACAATAGCCATCAAACCGACTTAAACATAATCAAGCATAACATCAACTTGACTCCGTTACAGAAACTAACACAAGCTCTAAGCCATAGCTAGATGTAAAACAACTATAACAATCTCAATATCTACTAACTGGTACACTCCAAGTCATCACTCTTGCCCACTCCCATCCATCTGTGAATCTTCACCTGAGCTGCCTGGAAAGGGGAGAAAACAACTATATGAGCGAATGCTCAGAAGGTAACAACAGGCAAGTGTAAGTAATTAACCAATTAATTACATGTTATATGAAACGGAAGAAATGAAATGACGAACGGATGAAACAACATAAAAAGAAAGTGCTAGAACGAAATGAAATAACAATATGGTAGAATGATATAACTACAAGAATAGCAAGATTATGAACAATATAAATAACAGGAAATTGTAGGAAATTGGCCAACAAGTAAGAATATAACCAAGTAGAACACGATTCAAGTAAGAGATCATTGTCATAGACATCACGCTAGTCATGCACTCGGTGCAATGCCTCACCATGTCATTACAAACTCCCATGGGCCCAAGTACTTTTCGGGTGCTCTCCCTAGGACCAGACTGGGCCCCTATGATGCGTTGGCATTGATTTATCGGATCCAAGATCCCAAGTTCCGTCTAGACTTTAATCAAGTTAAATGGCCAATTATAATAAAGTATAAACTTACCTCGGAACATCCCAAGGCTAAGTTGAAGAGATACTGTCCAGAATTTTTGTCCAGGAGTTCAAATTATCAAGAACCATAATGTTCTTGGATTCAAAACCATAAAACATGAAGAAAACTCATTTCTGGGTGATATGCGGTTACTACTGGACCGCTCATGACTTGTGCGGTCGACTATGGGTCGCACTAACAGGAACTGGGCTGAGGTTAGCCCTCGGGAGGTCAAGGTTGAACGGTTGATCAAGGGCTACTCTTCAGCATGAACGGTAAGCGTTGGGCCGCACAAGTCCAGAAGTTTATAAAGTCGAAGATAGGATATGCGGTCCTGACAGAACCGGTCATTAATTAAATGGTCAATTAAGGGCCGCCTGGAAGATGTACGGGCCATTACTGGTCGCACAACACAGGGCCTCACAATAACCTAGAAATTTGCCCAAGTGGGCTCCCGGGCTGCCATAGGCAGGGTGGAACTGAACCAGAGTCCAGCCCACTGTCTACTGGTCGGCCTAGGGTCTACTCGGCTGATCAAATCAGGAATTGGCCGAAGATAGATCAAGGATAATTGGCCAAGACTAATTGGCATAAGCCATGGATGAACGGTCTATACTAAGCCATTCAGGGATATATGCGATCCACAAATGGCCGCTCAAGTCTCTGTTAGTCCAATTCGGACTAACTCAAATCACAGCAGTTCGATTGAGTCCAAAAATCAATTCTAGGGGATAATAAAGGTTCAAGATTAATGGTTTAGGTCTAAGGTTAACAAGTGTAAACCTAATAGCCATTTCAATTATAAATGATTCACACTTAAGATTGACATTCATTGGAAAGATGAATCAAGATCAAGCTCAAATTAAATAAATCCGCAAGAATTATTTACTGTCATGAATTACAGTTTATTAGGTGTGTTGCTAACATGCAATTAACACTAATCTACTAACCTAACATGTTGTAATGATAATTAATCTGTTCTGTTAATGATGTGCGGTCGGTTCTGGACCTTACATCTCCATGGACGGTCACAGACAGGCCGCTCATGTCCCCTCAGGTCCGAAGGCCTGCTGGAGATGGACAGTCGGTAGGGTGCCGCTGGAAGGGATGTGCGGTCTGGAACTGACCGCAGGACAGGCATACGGTTGGTTTCCGGCCAGACGTACCAGGGAAAAGATCAGAGATAGAAACCTTTAAATGGTCCACAACAGGCTGCCTGTCTTGGATGTGTGGTCTATCGTGTGGCCGCACAAGTCCAGAAAGGTCGCTGCCCTTTCGCCTTGCCCGACTCCGGCGAGGTTTCTAGGGTCAGAACTAAAACATGGAATTCGCACGATATAAAGCATGGAATTTACGGCTTTTACTACCAAAAGAAAGAGCACGAAAAACTCTACAAGATTCATGAATCAATTTTATGTTCATAGCCTGAAATTACTACTTAATCGAAAGGGAACAATTATAACCCTAGTTCTCACATGCTTCTACTAAAACCTAAAATTCTCACAGAACACTTGATAAAATTTAGGGCTTTCTACATCAATGAAAATCTGACAGGATGATGCTTCCAACCATATATTATTTGTAGGGTTTGGCTTGCTATCACCTACCTGAATCGGATGAAGAAGGAAGGAGAAAGAAAACCCAAGACGCCGGTACACACAGCCACTAATCGCTGGAGATCTCTCTCGATCTAGCTCCTCTACAGTGGCCACTGGTTCTAAATGATTCTAGGGTTAGAGAGCTTCATTTTAATAGGTCACATGCCTTTTAGAGTGTTCTATGCGCGGAGTATTTGTCCACGCAAGTCGGGTTAATGTGAACGTTGCCGTAAAAGTTTACTCGATCCAAACTCCACCGATTGCATCTCCTAGGGTTAGGGTTTTGGGAGATTAAGAGAGGGGAAATGATCCTCTCATCCTAGCCTTTCATTTGCCACCGGTTTGGGCTCATTTGATGGAGTATTGGGCTCGAATTTCGTGTTTCATGGTATGGTTAACTAAGTGTTTAATTTGGGCTCAATCCACTAATTCGGCCTACTTACAGATTTTATTTGGGTTGGCCACAGAAGATAAGTTTGTTAAACGTGTTATCCTCTACAAGAATATAATTTTTATGGAATTTTAGAAAATAGTCAAAATTTAGCTTATTATATTTATTAAGGAATTTCTAATTAATAAATTTCTAATTAATTTCTAATTAATTTCTTGAAAAATTGAGATATTACACTTTCGATATGTTTATGCATGTTATGACTGGGGACTATGCCTAGTCTCTTACTGGGTCTATTCGTAGACTCACCCTATTGAACATTTTCAAGAGAAGCATTAGAAGAAAGCGAGGAGTGATCTCGAAGTGTTCTGATCGCGGCTTGGTTTTACTACGTGTCATTATCTTAGGTATTTAAGAAAAAAATGTGTGTAAAATTTGGTTATGTAATAAATGACTTGTTAATTTTTTGATCTTTATTTCGATCTATGTGGATGAAGTCTTTTGACTGAAAGCTGATTCATAGAGAAATTTCATTTCTGCTGCAATGATATCTTAATGTTTATGTGAGATTCTCTACCGTAATGTACCGTTTGGGTTATCCCACTGTGACGTTTTGATCGGGATCCGACATGAGTCTTTACGACTAAACTAGGTTTACGAGTCGGGGAGTCACAAATTGACCTTTTCTCATCGGTCAGAAACCTCCAACACTCTACTAATTCTCTGGGATCCTTTCAATTCCTACCATCAACACGATCCTGGCATGTGGGTTATAGGCCCACCATGCATCCGATGTACACTCTGCATAACGCGCACAACTATCACAGACAACCCGGGACTCGCCATCCCGACACATCCCAACAAGGTTGGCTAACTCCAAAAAATAGGGTGAGGAAAGCTCAATTACATAGAACCCAGAGCATAGACTCTCTCTCTTGGTCTAGCAATCCTCCTGCAACTCTGCAGGCACCGATCCATAACACATCGGAAAGCACAACACCGGCCATGAACTCTCGTGCACATAGCCCCGTTGGCACTCATGTGAACGTGTCACATAGACATTAAAAAGAAGAGTAATTTATTTTTTTTAAGAAAAGAAAAGCAAAGATGATAATATGTATCTGTGTGAGGAATAAAAGGAAGAGAATAAGAAAGGGAGCATGTGATGCTCTAAAGGAGTGTGATTGCCAGAGGGGTTACCTCAAAAAGTAAAAAATGATCGCATGTACCTTGTGATGCGGGTGAGATTGTGGGTTGCACTTCCTCCCTCTACCGGCCGACAGATGAAGGGGGTTTTGTATCTTGATTACCCTTATAAGACAAGCAAAGACAACAAGGAAATAATGATTAGCCAAAGCGTGTAGTATCAATGCTCTAAAGAAATAAGATTATGCAACGTGGGCATGAACACACCTTGTGTGTTTTGTTTTAAACCCCTTTGGAAGTAGTAAAGGGTAGGGAGAATATGATATGGATGCAAAACAAGTAAAATATGCAGCTAGAGATATATGTGATGATATATGATGAGTGTTCTCTTAGCTAGATGGCTTGAGAACTATGCGTGTGAGATGGATAGTAAAAAAAACTAAAGAGAAAGGAGGGGGGGCTCTCTGCTATTGCTGCAGCAGTAAAGGAAGAAGAGGAAGAGAGAGCTCAGCTGCTACAGGAGGAAGAACGCCGTGGGAACGCAGCAAAAAGCCCTGCAAGAGAATCGTTAGTGAAAACAAAACCCTGATCCCTCTACTCTTGCAGAAGTCTCTCTTTACCGCAGGGAAGGAATCTTCTCTCTCGCGGGTGGCCTTCAAGGAAGAGTATTTATAGGGTTTAAAACCTAGTTCCAATGGGATTAAAACAAGGGATAAACCTCTAGAATATGGAAGTACTTCCATGGAAAGGATTAAGATCAAAAGGTAGAAGGATTACCCTGCGAGGAAGCAGTAGCAGGAACGAACATGGAAGCTAAATGACGACTTCAGAGTGGTCGCTAATTAAAATGACGACCGCGCACGCAGTCGCTATTTCCTGGATTAATTTATAGAAATAAACAACTTTCCATATCTCAAAAATAGGTAATGACGACTCCGTGGAATGTCGTCAATTAATGAGCGCCTACGAAGCAGACGTGAATTCCTTGAATTGTAATTTCTGAATAGGATTCGTAAACCAAGAAATGATGACCATGAGGGCGGTCGCTAATTAATTGAAATAACGACACCCATAGAGTCATCAATTAAATGACGCCCTGTTGATAGTCGCTAATTACAAATATAATAGAAAAATTCTAAATAAATTAGAAAAACTTCATATTGAGTCAGTAATGAAGTCCACTTTGGGGCATTATATTGAAATATGAAATTTACTCAACATAGTATCGATTTTAGCGTGTCTACAGTTGTCCCGCCTTGGTGTCTGCTTTGCAAGGGAGCGAGACGGAATGAGGTGAAAGTGCAACGAGCGGAATGAAGTGGGAGCGAACTGAAAAGTAGATGCCAAAGTGTAATGTGACACGCCTCCGACACTAAGTGTTAGAAATCTTTCCATGATTCTGAATGAAACAACCTCGAATGATTACGAGAAAGCAACAATGAACTGGATGAAAGAACTAAGCTAATAAACGAAATGTCCACGTGGGCACGAAAGGAGAGACACCCTTGGAGAGCGGTTACCAGACAATGTGGACGTGCTACAACCAAGGTGAGTTTGCGGAAAAATAACGTGAAGCGAGGTTGGAATCCAGTTAATGAATGCTTTCAAGGAACTAGCCTGAACAGCTTCAAGGAGAACACAGTACCCGATTTTGAATGGAATATCTTATGTTAATTCTAATTAAGAACAAACGACCCTCATTACTAACTTAATATGAGTATTTTCATCATTATTTAAAGCTCAAAGTCCTACATGATGCATGTTGGGCTAAAAGAAAAATTAAAACAAACTAAAAATAAAAAATAATAATCAATGATAATATTGCTAAACCATCCAGACTTGGTTAGGAATCCAAATTTCTAACCAATACTAAGCCGAAGCCCGTTTGTCCACGTATCAACTCAGAAAGTGGAACCGTCATCCGAAACCTTAAATGATCCAACGGCCTATCTGTGTGATCAAGACTCTCCTGGAACTATCACTGTTTTTGATGAAGGGGAACTCAAATTTCAGGTTCATCAGAACCACAAGGTCCTTGATATGCTAGAATAGAGTAAGTACCATATAGTAAAAAATGCATACATGAGGGGATACAAAGGAGGAAATGATGTCACCAAGGAAGAGATCTGAGTGCCTCGAGATCTGCATAGCCTATTCTTTTCTGCGCTCAAAGTTCATTAGCACAACAAAATTCATGACATGACCAATTCATCAAGATACATAAGAGTGTAAGTTCATCACAATGCCACAGAACAATTCATAACATTTAGCTCAAGAAATGACGACTTCGTGCGGAGGCGCTACACACAGAAATGACGACAGCTCCAGTGTCGCCAATTTACCTCAGTTTCACTCGGAACCGAACTGGAAATAACGCATGTGTGGGAAGGCGTTAAATAAATAACGACATCTCCTATGTCACGATTCACGTAAATGACGACAATAGCTCTGTCGTCAATTGTCTGCAACTTTCGGCGCCCCATTTTCTGCTCGACAATAAAACTCCAGAAACCCAATTCAACTCAAACATGAACTGCTCTCTTCGTCCGCCTACCAGGGCTTCAATAATTATAAAAGAGGGCTCCCTCTTTCAAAACTCATCGAATTAAAAAAATTGAGCCTACCGAGACAACGACAGAAGCAGCAGAAAGACTGAGAACAGGAATTCTTTTCTCAACAGAAGCAACAAAAGAAGGAGCCTTAAGATCGACAAGATGATGCAATGGCCTTTGAAGAGATCCAAAGTGGGATTTCCAAGAATTTCAGAAATTGAAGGCCATATTAGTGGAAGGATTGCTATGAACCAAGTAAGTATGTGAGATTGAAACAAGCTTCTATTCTACCCCTTTCTTCCCAAATTCTGATCATGCTCTTCCTCTCTTTTCTTCTTTTATCTTTTCAGGATTATCCAAATATTCTGGGGGCAAGAAGGTTCACCAAGATTAAATGGTTACCCCTCCTTCTTTCAAGACTCTCCCTAGACATGAGGACTTATCTCTCTAGATGGCAGCTTCTAGGCTTAGTCACACATGTCAAACATTATGATGATGTACACCTAGATTGGGCCGCCATGGGAGCCCTCATAGAAATTTGGCATCCTACCACACACACATTCTTATTCTCCACCTTTGAAGCCACTATACTCCTAGAAGAAACGGAGATGCTCCTAGGCTTGAAGAGGATGAAGCAATGAGATGAAGATAAGATGGCACGCATGACAAGAAGCATGAGCACACAAGAAGTACTATCAAGCTTAATTCAAGCTCCAACACGGTGAATCAAATCAAGGCTACCAAGGGGATCAATCTCATGAAGCTTGTAGTATGGGTCTACAAGAGGATGGACCAAGCCAAGGAAGATGATCTAGAGAAGGTAATGACGGCTTTTGTGATATGCTTGGCGGGAGCACTACTCTTCCCTTCATCAGAGGATTTCCTAGAAGAAGAACAATTATTTGCCATTGCTAGCATATGGGAAGGGGAGAGAATAGGACCGACGGTGCTAGCCTATCTCTATAGCGGGCTCACCTCAGCGGCCATGGGAAGGCCCCTATACGGGTCCATGCTCTTGTTCTCTAGTTGGGTAGACCTCCACTTGAAATTCGATCCATGTGAGGAAGCTCAAAATGCCTCAAGGATATACCTCAAAAGCCCACTCCACTATATGACGGGAGCACTTGGATTGAGTGAGAGAGTGGTGAATCGGGTGCCAAAAGTGAAGAAGAGAGTGGAATGGAGAGAGCACCTAAGAGTTTTGCCTAAAAATCTCTTCACATGCGCACCGGGATTCCTTAAAACACAAGACATTTACGTACGGCTCTCATCTGGAGTGGAGCTTCGACTAGTGGGCGCCACCGAGCTAATTCTCTATAATGCCTACCGGTGTCTACCACAAGTCGGCCTTCCACGTCACCACTTTGAGGAAGCATCTCACCTCCCACCTATCAAGAGGCGGGACCTTGGTTCTACTGATGATGAGGAAGCGACCAAGACAATTCAGGCTTTATGGCGGATCAGCAAGCTACACCGGCCTATGGAAAGGATTGAAGAAGACCGGGAGCAATGGAAGATCTATGTAATAGCTCTTAGGTGATTGAGACCCAAAGTGGCTCACTAAAAATGTAATCATGCTCTTTCTTCAATGAAATAAAGGATTCTTCCTTAATTGAGCCAAAAAAAAACATATAGAATGATCAACACTTCCAAATTCCTTGAATTCTGTCTTTCTGTACTAAGGCGCGTCTTGCACAGGAGTCGCTAATTCTTGAAATAACGCCCCTTACCTTGTCGTCAATTGCTTTAATCAATTTCCTTAAACTAAATAGTCATCCCATGATTGGCGCCTTCGTACACAGCCGTTAATTAATTGATGCCCCAATAAACGGCGTTGATTCTTTTAAATTCTTTTCAATATTCGCTTAAATTTCATAAAGTAACCCCTTAAGAGTAGTCGTCCATTAAACTAATGATGCCTTTGCTCACTGCCATCAATCAATTTTTAAAATAATAATTATATTCATCCCATCATTGTTCTGACATCAATTATAAATCCCCATGCAACATAAATGATGACTCCGCGTGCTGTCGTCTAATCTTTAAATAGCGCCTTGGATATAGCCGTCATTTAGAAATATTTTAGAAATTCTAAAATTTTGACAATTCGCGCCTTCGCACACGGGCGTCGTTTATTAAAATGACGACACTGCACACGGCGTTAATTCTTTTCGAATTCAACCGCCTGACTTTCCAAATTTCTTCTTCTTCCTTCCATTATTCACCTTCTTCCTCCTTGTTCTCTATCTTGTTTCTCTGCTTTCCTCTACACCGTGACCTTGCTTCCTTTCTCATCTTCCATCTTCTCATCCATATTCCTTCATGGCTTTCATCGGAGGCTCAGGCTTTGGATGAAGAAGAACACAACGCCGGCGAGGAGGACCCTCCTGCGGCGGCTGAAGGCGCTCTGGCGGCGGAGCACAGTGGAGAGGACGAAGAAGGGAGTGAAGGAAATGAAGAAGAAGAAAGAGATGATGGAGAAGAGGATGACAACGACGATGAGAATGATGAAGAAGATGAAGGAGAGGAAGACGAAGGAGAAGAAGATGACGATGACGATGAGAACGGAGAAGAAAATGAAGGAGAAAAAGAAGGAGATGACGATGATGACAATGAGGAAGATGAAGATGATGAAGACAGAGGTGACAATGCACCACCCCCTCCTCGTCGGACACTGCGGGGAGGGTTAATGGAGCCGGAGCCCAGCAAGGTAGGTACCCCAGCCCGCACCATTTATTATATTTTTTTCTTTTTTTTTAATCTAAATTTTGATTTTTTTTTCCAAAACCCTGCCTAGGGGTAAAATGTAGAGTGCTCCTCGGAGAAGGAACATTTCGCCATTTGACCACTAGGAGGTTGATTTTATTAAGATAAACAACAAATGAAAATTACATGATGCGGATGCTAGGCATCCCTAGCTTATCCAACCGAGCTGCACCCTTGATCTTCGTGGGTAGCTCATGTGAGAAAAAGAAAGAATTACAATTATTGGTGCAGGCTAGAGAGGCTAACAAATCAGCAACAACATTTGGTTCTCTGAAGATATGAGTGACTGAGTCCCTTGGAGTGAGTAATTCCCTGATTTCTCTGACATAAGTAAGGATGGACCATGGGCATTGATCTTGCTTGTTGATAGATTGCACAAGGATTTTGGAATCACTTTCAATCAATGCCGGATGAGAAGATACCATTCTAAGGTATTTAAGTCCATCTAAGAGAGCTCTGGCTTCAGCAATAATATTGGTAGCAGCCCCGTAGAAATGGGAGAAGGCAATGACAATTCACCTTTAGCATCTCGGATTAGACCACCCCCACCTGATGTACTATGATTCTTGCTGGCTCCGTCTGTATTCAATTTAAGCAAAGGCCATGGCGGACAAACCCATTTGACAATTTTTAGTATGGGATTTATAGTGCTTCCTCCTTTTATTCCAAATTGTGAGAGAATTCGCTTCCTGCTTGGGTTGTCTTCTCTTAAGTCCGACAGTTCAGAAATTGTTTTGGCTTGGGTGACAATGCTATGGATAAGACTTTACTTGGAGATGTGCTTGCCTTCATATTTGGCCAAGTTTCTTGTAGACCAAAGTTCCCACATGGTGTAGCCGATGACATTATTATATTTTTTTCTTATTCTTTGATTTTCCATAGCTATCGAGAGGGAAAACATAGAACCTGCTGTAGACACGCCAAAATTGACGTTATGTTGATCAAATCTCATGTTATTATATACAACACCCCAAGTGGACTTCAATATTCCCATAAAATGAAGTTTTTTCTATTTTTGTGAGTTTATGCATTTTTTTCTGCATTTTCGTGATTCACGACCTGAAGAAGGCATTATTTTTCAAAGTAACGACCTGTCTTAGGGCGTTTTCAAAGAAAGGACGACCTTAGGTGGAGGCGTCAATTCTTGGAATTATCCGTTTTAAGATAAAACTAAGTAAAAAGCATTTTGTGAGTAACGCCCTTCTTCAGGGCGTGTTTTTAATAAACGCCGTTATCTCAGGCGTGTTCTCTCAGTTTTTAAACAAAGGAAGTTTTATTTCTAAATATAAATCCAGGAAGAAATGACTGTTCCTAGGTCGTGTTTCAAGAAACGCCTCTGTGGAGGTCGTCAATTCTTAAATCGACGCCCTGTCCTAAGTCGTGTTTTACACCAGAGTCCTTCTTTTTCCATCTTTCTCTCATAGTTCCCTGCTATCCATGGGACTCTTGCTCGATCTTGATCCTTCCCTGAATGCCTCATTGCCCGTTCCTATCTTACCTTGTTTGGTCTCATCCGATTGAGGCTATAAATTGAAGTCCCAATCGATCGTGTTAGAGGTTGACGTATTAGGTTGGCGTATTAGAGGTTGAACTCCTTGAACCCATAACGTCACAATTGCAAGCAGAACCTCCCCCTCTTTGCACTTCATCCTGCTGCATATTGGCATCCTCTGCATCCGATCGGGCTTCATCCTGCTGCATCCTGGTGTCTTCTGCATCCACCCAACGTCTTCACGGTTTCCCTTCACTCTCGTCAGGGAGAGCAGGGCTATATCGTGCTTATTTTATTTGAGTTCCATCATTGTCATCACACCATCAGTTTTCTTATTGCATTAAAATATCATATCATATCACATCCTTTCCCTAGTTCTTCTCTAGGGGTTTAAAAGAAATCAAAAAAAAGAGGTGTGTGCGTTGATGTCTTTTCATCATTTTATGTTAGTTCTTGATTGATACTATAGCACTTTGGCTGATCCCTCTCCCTTTGCTTGTTTCTTCATTGTTTGTTTTGCAAGGTAATCAACTAAGAAGACCCACTTCATCGGCCGGCCGATTGAAGTTGGAGGAAGAAATCCACATCCATCCCGCATCCCAATTTCCACCAGGTACACGCGATCTCTTTTTCTTCTTATTGAGGTAATTCCTCTAGCGATCACAACTCCCCTTAGCACCTCGTGCTATTTTTATTGCATCTTATGCATTTCTTATAAACATCTTATGCATGTTATGTTTCATTCCTAAGTGAGGATTTTTAATCCGATCTACAAATTGGCGATCACGGTGGGACCCTTTGTGTTCTTCATCTATTACCCGTTTCCCCATAGGCACCCGCGTGTGCCGTCTCCCCTATTGCACCCTCGGTGCGTCCCCCTTTTGTGCTCCTCGGGCACCCTCCATTGGTTTTGTCCTCTTCCCTAAGTGATTTGTCAGTTTGTTGATTTTTCTTTAAAATCTCCACTTATTTGAAATTTTGATGAGCATGCTTATATCTTATATTTGTTGATTGCCTGCGACTGTGAGTGGTTGTTACTGTTGGCCGTGGATTGAGAATTAACGCCTCTGTCAGAGGCGCCTTTTGATTTCACGCCCAAACCCAGGGCGTGTTGTTTGAAGTTAACGCCTTCTGACAGGGCGTTTGCTAGCTGTCTCCAATTATTTCTGCTTGCTTGGTGAATTCACGCCCGTTGCAAGGGCATCTTTATCATTATTAGCGCCTCCCTTAAAGGCATTTTCTTGGATTTGACGCCCGCTGGACAGGGCGTCCTTTTATTTATAGCGCCTCACTCTAAGGCGTATTTCACCCTGCCCCTGGGCCCCTCACGTTGATTCACGACAGTCACACCGTCGTGTCCTTGTTTAGTAGCGCCCCCTTCTAGGGCGTGTTTTTACTGTGGGTTTTCAGAACCCCCCGGCTGGGGTTTTTCATGATATTTCGTGCTTATCTTTATTGATTATATTATTGTGGTTGGCCTGTTTCCCCTGTTGCATTCATTCTTTGCATTGGTTTGGGGAGCCCCCTCCTCTTCATTAGGATCCACACACCCTCTTGGAATCGGGACGACCCTCCATTGAGCATTCCGTCTCTTTGGACTGGAAATCCCTTTTCCAAGCCTCCATAAGTCCCCGCACCCATGGATTCCCTCACGGACGCCGGGCAGGTTGTACCCTTTTGAGGTCCCGAGTTAGTTGGCCTATACGTGGTGAGAGAGGGTTCCTAGTTGGCATTGGAGTTCAAACCATATTGAAACTAGGTTCCCCCCCCTTTGTGTGAATCATTCAAAACTTTGATAAAATCCTTAATTCACCAAGGTTCAAACAAATCAAATCAAGGTAACCATCTCTTTTGTGTGCTTCTTTGCATATTATTTTGAACTTTGATTGCATGATGGCTTACTATAAACAAGATAAAATGTTTAATTCAATTCATGAGGATGCACAACCTAGCACTTCTTATAATCCTCACTTTCAACATGTTCAAAATTCTCACCATACTTTCAAAGGACCACGTCCTCACTCTTATGGTGTTGCCCGACCCTTGGGCAATGTCCAATCCAATGGTCCTTCAACTCAATTTCGAGCCACTATTCCCATTAAGCCCTCTCGTCCCAATGATGAGAAGGTCTCCCAGATTTTGCATGCATTAGATCATCTCACCCCTCAACAGATCCAAGCCCTTAAGGCCGCTGTTGAGGGTGCATCTCCTTCACCTCCCCCTCATAATCCTATTCGGGTGGCCCATCACCCACTTCCCTCTTCCACTCATGTTCCTACTAATCGGGTAGCCCATTACCCGCCTCTTTCTATTCACACTCCTCCTCGGGTGGTCCGACACCTGCCTCCTTCTATTTCTCCTCCACAACAGCCCCGAGGCCCATTTACTCCTTGCAATCTGGCCCGTCCGGGTTCCTTTACGGGTCATCCCGTCAACTCCCCTCCACGGCCTTTTTATGCGGCCCCTCCTCCTTCAAGGCCCTGCCAGCCCTCGGTTGTTCAAGTCATACCCCTCCAACAATCCCTGCTTGATAAGATTACTTTGATGGAGGAACAAATAAAGAGGGTCACGGCTCCTCCTACTCCAGTCAATCCTCTCCATGCCGCTTTGGACGAGATTACAAAGATGGAGAGAGAATGGAAAGACAGGAGGGATGATTACGACGTCGGCGGTTCAAGTGAGCAAGAGCCGGCATTCGAAGAATCCGAGGCAGTATACGATGATGATGAAGCTCCGCAGGCACCCCTTCCGAGTTTCCTTAACTTTTCGCTTCCCCCATTATCATTCGATGAACCTCCTGCTCAGGATGAAGCCACCGTCCCTAACCCTACCCCTGTTTTTGAGACCTCTTGGTGTTACGACAATGGGTCGATATTTCAATCACCCACGCCGACACATCTTGAGTCTCCTCCCACTCCCAACGCCGCTCACACCGTTCGGCATTTTCTCCGCAGCAAACCCCCACCAATTACACCTCCCACAATTATACTTCCACCAATTACACCTTCACCAATTAAACCCCCATCAATTACACCTCCACCAGCTATGCCATTAACCTCCATATCACCAGCCTCCACTGAGCCCACCTTTGAATCCTCCCCAATTAACCTCCCATTACCACCACCTCAACCTTCCCTTATCCCTTTAACCCCAAAACCCACATTACCTACTCCACCACTTAACCCTTCACCTATGGTTAGTCCTGAGCAGGATCCACCACTTTTTGCACTCAAGCCAACACCGACTGCTTTCGAGCAAAGGGAGAAGCTCGGCGTGTTTGAACCTCCACTTCCACTTATCCTTTCTCCAACACCTTCCATTATACCTCCACCATTCATGAAGCCTTCCGCCTCCGCCTCACCTCCCTTTACTACTCGGAAGGGGAGCACCGCTATAAGTACTTGCGCCAAGGATGATCAAGAGCCGGGCAAGAAGGATTTGGCCGTGGCTATGCCGTTCAAGATACATGAATTCATTTGCCGGATGCCAATCCGGGTTATTGTGCCGAGCACGATTGAAGAGGCTAAGCCGCTGCCCTTACTCAGAGGAGAATGCCGGGCGTTGATGTCGTCTAAGGGCCGGGCAGGGCACCCCTTGTTCCTACTTTCGAATTCCAAATTCATTATTCCTTACAAGGGGCGAATGTCCATTTTGCTCAACATTCCATATATACCACATTCAATGGGCAACACGATGCTTCCCGTTCCAACTCTCCAACTCCCTCACATTGTTGATCTTTGCCTTCCAAGGGGGTTGCCACTTATTGAAGCTCCTTTTATTGGGCCAATTGACTATACACTTTCACTACCGTGGAGGGGCAGTTATCTTGATGCTAAGGGGCCTTCCACTCCTTTACCCACCTCCCATTCAACTTCATCCCTATTCTCATCTTTCGCTTCATGGGCCATTCCAAGGGTAAAGAGGAGGATCTCATTCTCTCGCCCTTCATGTTCTTCACGTTCTTTACATTCCATGCATTCTGTCACATTTGGGCATTCATCACATCCGTTCTACTGCATTCGCATGCATTTGCACCTTCTTCTTCCCGGGTTTCCAAACCCGTATCTTCCCCGTCTTCCGGTACCGCCGGATATTCCGCATTTCCCATCTTATTCATATTCATCTTTTTGTCCACTCTCCTTGGGGCATCGCGTCCCTTTTCCTGCTATCTCCCTGGAACCTCCAGAAATTTTATCCCTCCTCTTTGGGCATCTCGCCCTTTCTGATTCTATTCCTCCGGAACCTCCGGACTTTCCCCTCGGGCATCGCGCCCCTTTCCATTCTCCTACTCCGGAACCTCCGGACCTTTCTCTCGGGCATCGCGCCCCTTTTCACCTTCCTCCTCCGAACCTCTGGATTTTCCCCTTGGGCATCGCGCCCCTTCTCATTTGCTACCTCCGGAACCTCCGGATTTTCCTCCTGATCCTCCTTCATTCCTCTCTCTTGGGTATCGCGCCCCTTTCTATATCCTTCCTCTGGAACCTCCGGATTCTCCACCTGATATTCTCTATCTTTTCCCCGGGCACGACGCCCCTTGCCATCTTCTCCTTCCTGATTTCATTCCTCTGGAACCTCCGGATTTTTCTCTCCTCCCTGGGCATCGCGTCCCTCGGCATTTGCTTCCTCCGGAACCTCCGGACCCTCCATCTTTCTTCCGATTCATCTTTCTAATCTTCCTGAACATCACATCCTTCATTTTTTTCTTCCTTTTCCATCATCTTTTTCCCTATTTCGTCTCAGGGCATCGCGTCCCTTCTTTTGTCATCCCTCCGGAGCCTCCGGATTCCTCCTATCATGATTCTCCTCCACCACCTCCGGAACCTCCGGATCCGCCTCTTTCCATTTACCAATTTCTTCTTCTGATTCCTCCCGATCCTGGGTCCGACCCAACTTCTTCTACATTCATTGCTCTGGGCATCTGCCCTTTCTCCCATTGTTTTAGAGGCTTTAGTCCTCACTCCACCTCCTAATTTTCTGCTTCTTTTGTAGACTGGTCCATGTAATTAGGGTCTCTGCGCCTTAGTGAGGGAGTTCTAGCCCTCGCCTCTCTTCCTTTTCTCCTTATTTCGTCTGAGTCTGGTCTTGGCACCACTCATTCTTGTTAAGCCACTCCCAAAATCCTTTGCTTCCAATCTTTTTTCTGCTAAAGAGGACAAATCCCATGATGATCACCTCTAGCAGCAGCTGCTTCAACAAAGGTTGCAAGGTAACATGTTGGCATAAGTAAGCATTTTTATAATATCATCTCCCCATTTCTTCACGCATTATTTTCAAAAGAAAGTGCTTCTTAGTAGGATTAAGAGTGATGTTTTTAAACCTTTATCTTAAACTTTTGAATTCTCATTTTTAAAAAGAGTCTTTAGACTTGCTTTCGCAGCACTTTGGTTGATAAAGAACCCGTGCTGGGAATTCAACATTCTCTCCCTGCTTGTTTAAGAGCAACCCTTAGTTGGGCACCGCACACACTTCACGGCGTCCTTAGCTGGCTCCTTTGATAAAAATACCGTTGCTATCTTGGCCATGCCATGAGAATATCTGAAAGTCTTTTCTCTTCTTTATTCGGCCACATGCAGGGGCAAGAGGTTGACGGATGAGATGACTAACCTAGGTAATCCCCAATACGAGAGGAGTCTCAAATAGGGGCAGTCTTGACCCAAAATCAACATCAATATGAGTTTTCATATGAGTTTTCATGATATACATCTCGCCAAAAGGGCTATTATGAAAATCAAGTCAGAATTTCGATAAAAGTAAAAGTATGAATTATGGCATGACAAGAGTGGCAAAGTCCCCGCAGGGAAAACCCTGGTCGTATGCATGTCAAGGGTCTAAAAATCAAAGGCACAAAGCCCCGGCACAACAGACTACCTCTTTGAAGGGAACACCTTGGAAAGAATTCAAGTCCCGATATCTCCCATCCTGCATAAAGCTTGTCCCAATTATTCTTCTCTTCTCCCTCCAAGACCGAATGTTTCTCGGGTATGGCCTTGGTAGGGGCACCGTTGATCAAAGACGGTCGGTTATAGGGCGCCACTTTCAATGCACGCCTAGCTTTGGGTAATTTTAGCGAAAAGGGAAGGAACTAGGACCCCTAGCCAGTGGTTCAAAAACAACCCTTTGATGCTGCATTAACAATGTCTAAACCAAAATCCACAAAAAATTGAATATTTCCTGAGCAAAATCAAACAAAAAATTGAATACTTTCAAAATTCATAATAAAAATTCAAATATTTTCAAAACTCATAAAAATTTGCATATTCCAAAACTCATAAAAATTTGCATATTCCAAAAACAAAATCCAAAAATTTGCATTATATTTTCTGATGGTGTTTTGCAGGAACAGCTTTGCAGAGACCAAAAGCACGGGATGAGTCCTATCTCCACTCATTGCTATCAATCTATTGATTCTCCTGATATTCTCATGACATGCCACCAGGGACATTTTTTTTGTTTATCATCTCCCTATATCATTCTGATTATCATATCTCATGATTATTCATCTCCAAATCTTTTTTAATAAACTCTTGCTAATTTCATCTGATCACTCCGCCGATGGGCATTATATCAGATCTTGATCATTCATCTCCAAATCTTGATTAGCCAGATTGTCTCCTTATGATAAAACAACAAACAATGCTATGATTTGACTTATGCTATTCATGCCATATACATGCTATAATTGATGCTTTGATGATTGCTATGCTTAAATGCCTTCTTCATTGTTTGTTATCTTTTATATCTTGGCTAATGAATTTTTGAGCGCAGGATAAGAAGCTCTTGGTCCCGCCGACTGGGCATCATCATCAAAGTCCCACGGTGCCCGCACCTCATCTCTCAGTTTCCCCCATACTTATTGCTCCACCATCTCTCCCTGTATGCATTTTTACTATATGTTACATATGCTACTAGATTATATCAAGGACCTTGTGGCTTTGGTAAATCTGGGATTGGAGTTCCCCTTCATCAAAAACAATGATGATTCCAGAGGAGTCTTAGTCACACGGATAGGTCGTTGAGCCATCCAAGGCTGGGGACGATGGTTCCCTTTTGCGAGTTGATGCGTGGATAAACGGGCTTCGGCTTAGTATCAGCTCGCAGAATTGGTTTCTTGACCCAGTCTTGGCAGTTTAACAATATTATCCTTGATTATATTATATCTTTATTTGTTATTTTCCCTTTAAACCCAGCATGCATTCATGTAGGACTTTGAATCAACTGTTGAAAAATCATTCTGATGAGCTGTTTGGGAGTCGAATTGATCACTAATTTCCAAGATATGAGATTTTCATTGCTGAATTGAATCCTCAGTTTGTTTTGTCGCTGTTTTGGGTTGTTTTCCGGAAGCTCCTTGTTTGAATTTCTATCATCTTATTTTAATCCTTTTCCCTTTGATCTACCTTGGCTGCAGCACGTCCACATTAGCTGTTAACCGCTCCCTAATGGTGAAACCTACAGGTTTGTGACCTGAGGTACTTCCACCGCGCTGGAAGTTGATCATTCTCCTTCGTGGCACATCTCCCCATTTTATCCAAACATTGTTGATTTCGTTAGATTTCCCGAGATTTACTTCATCTCGAGCTTTTGATTTCATTCTCATCAAGTGATGTTGATTGCGTGTCTCATCACACCTTGGCATTTACTTTTCAGTTTGCTACGCTCCCTTGTAAAGCAGACGCCAAGGCGGGGCAGCTGTAGACACGCCAAAATTGGTGTTACTATGAGTACATCTCATATTACCTTGTAATGCCCCAATTTGACCCTTAAATTAGCTTTGTTTGAGGGGTTTTCCCCACTTTTCTTGGATTTCTCCCTTTTTTCTCTCTTTTCCTATTTTTCCTATTTTTCTGGATTTTTCTGAATTTTTTGGGCATTTTTCCTCTATTTTTCTGAAATAACGACTTGACGTGGGGCGTCTTTTAAATAACGACTTACACTTGGGCGTTTCTAAAAAATTAACGACTATAGTGGAGGGCGTCCATTCTTTCATATTCCTATTTTTCTGGATTTTTCTGAGAATTTTTTGGAATTTTTCGGGAATTAACAACTTAGCATAAGATGTTACTTTGAATTTGAAAAGAATAAAAAATCAAAAAAATTGAATAACGACATTGGTGAGGGCGTCACTTTTTCAAATTAATTTTTTAATATTATTTTTCAACCCCCTTCCAGAGGCGATTTGGTGGCCTTCCGGGTGTCAGAAAAATTCACAAAAATAGTCGTTGGAATCAGCACAACGAGATGCACATCCACCTAAAAAATGAGAAAATAATATTGAGAAATAAAAAATGGCCCTATTTTAATATTTTGAATTAACGTCCTTGGTTAGGGTGCGTTTTAATTAACGCCTTTGACTCAGACGTGTTTCACAATTTTCAAATAAATTCTAAAATTTGATTTTTGAATTAACGCCTTGGTCTTAGGCGTGTTTTTAAAAGACACCCTTTGGCAGGTCGTCAATTCTTGAATTGACGCCCTGGTCCAAGTCGTGTTTCAGTTTTGTGTTCCGAACGAACGCAGCCTTTCCCCAGAGAATCCCTACTTCGTTTGGGCTCTTGCCCAGTCTTATCTTCCCCTCTTTGGGCTCTTGCCCCTTCTTATCTTTTCCTCCGTAGGACTCTTTCCTTCTTATCTCTTCATTCGATTCTATTTTAATAGAGCATACCGCTCTGTTAATAGGTTGGATCCCCTTTCTTTCGATCTCTTCCTTCCCCTCTATTTTTCTTCCTTCCTCCGTTCTTCTCTTTGTTTTGCAGGTTGCCGCTGCTGATGCTTTTGGCTAAGGAGAAGCTTCTTACGTCCAAGCTTTCATCTTCTGAAGATTTCATCCCCATCGAGTATCGAAGCCAAGAAGCAACGATCAGCTTTTTCTTATCTCCCCTTTATCTCTTTTATTTTTGTCTTCATAATTCATGCATGCATATATCATTATTATGTTGATTTTCCTCTCAACCATCATTGAGATCTCCCCTTAGTGCAACTCTTGCACTCTTTCCCCTTATTTTTATTCATATTTTCATGCATTCATCATATCTCCCCACACCCTCTTCGCATAGGGGTTTAAGGGCCAACACCCACAAGGTGTGTTCATACCCGAATTTTCATGCTCATCTTTATACATAGAATTTGATACTACACACCATATTTCTAATTCCAATCTTTTGGTGTTGTCTTTGATTTTTTTGCAAGGGTAATAAAAGTGAAGAACTCTCTTCGTCGGCCGGCCGATTTGAAGAGAAAGGAAGCACCTACAATCAACCACGTTTCAAGAGGTATTTTGCGATCCTTTCCCATATTATTTTCCACTTGAGACCCTCGCGTCTCTGGCGATCACACACACACTCCCCTTAGCACATCGTGCTCATGCTTATTATTGTTATCATTTTTTTATTGATATTTCTTTTAAGTGGATTTTAAAAGAGATCTACACCTGCAAACCAGTAAATGACGACCGCTGGGGCGGCATCAATTCAAATGACGACCGAGGGCAGGTCATCAATTCCTTTTTTCTCTATTTTTTGAAAATAAATAATACAGAAATAGCGCCCAGAACCATGTCGTTATTTGAAAAACCGCCATATTTCTTTATCTTTTTCTTTTATCACATCAAACTGCCATCTTTTTATTATTTATTTTTTTATATATTAAAAAAATTGGCGGGACAGAAATACCCTCGGAAATAGCACCTCTACCTGGGGCGTCAATTCAAGAAATAATGGCCGTTGGGTGGTCGTTAATTAAACAGTGATGGAATAATCAACAATGGATTTTTCTTTTGCATATATATATATATATATATATATATATTGTTTGGCAGGGATTGATGCGAACTCAGATCTCATGGGTCCAAGTCCGAGCAACATACTATGGGTTGCCTGATTTTCAGAGGGCAAGGGTAGAGGCAATGGGGTTCGGCCCCTTTCTTAGCATTGAGCTAGTGCGCCCCGACCTGCCTTTGATTCAGGTATTGAGAAAGAGTTCAGACAGGACTAGTCGGGCATTTTTGATTCCCTGGGGGCACATGGTGCCGAGTTTAGAGGATGTTTCCAGGATCACCGGGTTGAGAGTAGACGAAGAGGCAGTCAGTGGGGTGACCCTTCCAGACTAGAAGGAGCTAGCCCATAGGTTGTTAGGGCTGGAGACGATAGCAGATACCCCGAGAGAGTGTAGGACCATCTCCCGTACTGATCTGACTCGGGCTATGGGATTAGGGGATTCTAGACAGAGACCGAGAGAGTCTATGGGTGAGTTTGTAGAGAGGTTGATAGACAGAGCCCGAGCTACCTACTGCCAGGACCCGGCTCAGAGGGAGTGAGCGGATCAGGATTTGAGGAGATTTTTGTTCCTGATGCTCGGGAGGCTACTGCTGGGTACGAAGGGGGATGTGATGAACTGTCGATTTCTAGGCATCCTCGAGAACTTGGAGGGAGTTGGGAGGAACGCATGGGGAGCTGCCCTACTGGCGCACCTGATGGCTGATCTGTCCACAGGGACAGGCCAAGAGACGACCGTCAATGGCTTCTCGCCTTTTCTTCAGGTATGCATTTTCCTTTGGTTATATATTTAAATGCTATGAATATGATTATGCATATTTATGAATGTTTACTGATGCAATTGGTGAATGTAGGTGTGGAGCCACTTATATCCCGATGGATCGTACCAGCCCCGACCCGGACACGAGTGGGCCTTCCGACTGGCGCGGTAATGGTTGTCGTGTCTGACTGGAGCACCACACGCGTACGAGTTGCGTGTTCTTCGGCAAGAGTTCCGCGACTTCCCCGCCTCACTGGTACGTGTGAATATGATGCACTTTTCTTTTATTTCCTGCTTTATAAAATATGATGATATGATATGATAATGAATGCTATGATATGATGATATGAATGCCGGTGGTTTGGAGACCCTATCTGGGTATGATCGAGGAAGGTCAGCCTTGGGTCGTAGCGGGCCGGCCTCATTTTGGGCATGAGTTTTGGGTTCACTGCCTAAACGAGATCAAGCCGTTACGGCTCAGACTAGCGATGAGGACCCTCGGCCTGCACCAAGAGTGGGTCGAGGTTGGGGAGCCGCGTGGGATTGGTAGGAAGACCCGCGGACGCACCATCACCGTCGACTGGAGGATCCGATTCCCAAATCAGTACGCTGACAGGCAGCGTGGCGGGACGTGTGTTACTTCTCAGGCGGCAGACAGCTCGGAGTACCTGCGGCGCTATTGGGAGGCCTTCGCCGGCCGACCCCAGATGAGGGTCACAAGGGTACGTATGAATGCATTCTTAAATTACGTATGTTTATTATGCAACTAATATGTGTTGAATGCAGGATGCACGCGACGCAGCGGTGATGGACATGGAAGTCCATCTCCACAGCATGGAGGCCGAGCTTGCAGCCACGCGGGCAGACCTGGAGACCTTGGTGAGTGCAACTATCTATATGCAAATGATTCCTGAATTATTTATGTTCAGCCACTGACAATTTAAATGAATGCAGTGTGCCCAGTAGGGAGCGGCAAGGAGAGAGACAGGAGGTGCCTCCAGCTCGAGGGTGAGAGATTCGACTGTCGAGATCGCTTCCTTGGAGCAGCGACTCGCAGGAGCGGTGGAGCGGGCCGTGGCAGCGGAACGCGACCTTGCAATACGAGTAAGTTCAGAACCATACTCATAAATGCACTCCAATATATCATTATGTTCATAAAAATTATAGTTCTTACAGACTGAGGAGCTTCAAGCCGCGATTACTTGTATCGAGGCTGGACAGCGTGACTTGGCTGCAAGGGTTAGTTCATAAAAGCAATATTCATATGTATTATTTACTTTCAAAAAATTCAATGACGTTAATATGATGCGATGCATGCAAGTCATAGAGCTAGCGAAGGCGCAGAGGCAGATGGCACTGGCGTGCACCGAGGTCGCAATTCGCGACCAGCGCGTTGCGGAGCTAGAGGTGGCACAGAGGCAGCAACAGGAGTTGCCTCGCGAGGTGACAGAGATGAGGCTCCTCTTAGAGATGGAGAGGAGAGAGCGCACCCGCGAGAGGGAGGAGCACCTACGGGAGCACCTAGAGTGCGAGCGCGAGTTCGCGGACCTGAGGACGCAGCTGGCCGTCTCACAGGAGCGGCTACGATCTATAAAGGAGCAACTTCAGAAGGGCCGAGAGCGGGCGCGAGCTGCAGGACACTCCAACGCCTTTGCCAGCACGACCTACCTGGCAGGTTCCTCGACTCGACAGAAGAACGAGGTAGAAGAGCAGGCTCGAGCTTCTGCTACCTCCCGGGGGTCCATGCCCCCTCCACGGGCCCATCGCCGAGACGATGGTAAGGCGGAGAGTAGGAGAGAGGAGAGTGTAGGTGAGAGTTAGAGAGAGACTTGTACCCCTCCACCCACATTTTTGGTACACAGACATTTATGAATATATATATATATATATATATGATATTTTGATGTTACCTGAGTTGTCATCATGAGCACTTGTGTACTTGACTTGTTTCTTTCCTTTCTCCTTTCCCCTGTGCCTGTATTTCACACTTAAGTAAACAGATTAATTCATCTGTTCGGCTTGGCCCCTTGCTCTATAAGCAAAGGGTTGTCATTATTCTGACCGTGTTGATGGGTCTGTTGGTCCCGGGTAGGCGAGTGGACAAGAAGGGGGGGTTGGATTGTCCCCCAATTAAAATGATAAATTAAAAACTAACTAAGCGGAATTAACAAGTTTGACGAGATTGAAGGAAATAGACTAACAAAGTAATTTAAGTTTACTCAATCTCTCCGATCTCACACGATCGACTAAACGGAGTAAGCATGGAACACACAATCACACAATGCAAACCACAAGACACAGGGGTTTTTAAGGTAGTTCGGGATCACGACGGTCTCCCTACGTCCACCCCTTACCAAACCGGTAAGGATCCACTCGCTGGATAAACCAGCACGAGGAAGAATCCCCAACACAGAGCAAGGCTCCAACACATACACGAGGATAAATCCCCAACACGGAGGTGACACTCCAACAACACGCAGGATGACGCCTGCACACACACACACGAAGACGATGTCTCCAACATGATCCGACGACTGGATCACAACACTCACACACACACGCTACAACAAACGCAGCACAATGACATACACGACCGCACGCAGGCGATCAAACACAACCGTATACATAGACGGTCACACACACAAATATCTCTAATGTTCGGAAGATAAACACGAATGATCAAATCATGCTAAACCCAAACTATAGAACATGAAGTATATCAAGAACAACATAGAAGGCATGTAGAAAAAATCTCCCTCAAACTCTAATAGCCGGATGAAGATATTCCTTAAACCACAAGTCGGAGGGAAGCCGGATGAAGATGATTCTTGCGTCCTCTTGATCATCTCGTCGATCCGCTCCTTTTATTCTTCTTCCACAAGCTCCAAATCCTCCTGGATGTAGATCAAATCTCCTCCACAATAGCCTCTCCTTCCTTTCTCCTTTCCTTTACCTGCAAGATAGAACAAAATGAACACATTAGGCTTGTGACTTGTGAAATTCATAGTTCTCATATGCATACAAATAAGAGACACCAAAAGACTAGTATATCCCTTCTAGAAACCTCCAAAAGGACCTCCAATAGGTCTCCCACCAACCCAAGGGCAAAGGGGTAAGGGTTAGGCACAAGTTGACTTGGTTTAGATGGGTTTCGGAACCACATTTTTGGGTTTTCGTCGCTGTCGGTCGACCTACACGCGTCTGGCGGTTGAAATCTTCCATTTTGGGAATTTTGGTCGACCGGAGCTACAGGGTCGGTCGACCGCCAGCTACAATAAATTCCAGACTAATACATTTCAGCCCCAAACTCCATTGCAACCCTTCCAAACTCTGTGGCATCAAACTCCTTTGATCTTGGAGGGATTATACAAAGAATTTAACCTGTAAAACCATAATAAAAATGATTAGAACTTTAGCTCAATAATCTATATGATAAATGTATGAAATTCATACATGAAAGCCCATGAATTAGATGCATATGAACACTTTGAAATACAAATGTTATATGCTAAAGAACAAGAGTTATTTCTATGCATGTGAACAAGGTATGAGTACCATTCAGCCAAATCTACCAAGGTTTACATGAGATTCAAGCTTGAGCACTAACAACTCATTTCTTCCAAGATTTGTACGATGAAATCAAACATCCAAACTAGTCTCAAAGCCCTATAAAGAATATGCACGGAGTGCATTCAAAACCATACATAAAAAGCTATTAAAACATCATTCCATATCACAACTTCAATCACACAAGAGCCCAATCTTTCTCAAACAAGAATCACTTTCTTAAGCCATGCATTTTAGGCAAACATGTAGAAAGTCTTATAAATTCATGACCCAAATCTCATATGGAGGAAATATGAATCACATTCTCAAACCATCAAATTCTCAACTAGAGTGTGATCATTTTGACATGCATATAAGCAAGACATGTGAGCATCATAAAATCCAATTTCACCAAAGTTCACATGAGTTAGCTTAAACAACTTTCAAGCACACATTAAGCACATTCACTTGAATTGCCAAAACCAAATGACCATGAGTCCACATAATGAGTATGCATCATTTAAAATCACATTCATCAAGTTTCAAGTAAATAGGTTGAGTATATTTCAAGCCCAAACACCTTACGTGGAAAATGCAAGAAAATACCCCAACCAAGACTTTGAAAGCTTTTTTTTGATGAAATGTATGAAACATAGAAAGAGTCGATGAAATGCAATGAGAAAGGTAACTCCCTTCTTGAAGAAGAACTTCATTAATGAACTCCTTTGAGTTCCAAAATATGACCCATAGATTTGATCCTGCAAACCAATATATATATATATATATATAGCATGAGTTCATTAAACACTAAGGATTCATATGACTTTCAAGTGTGAACCTTGAAGTCATATGTTAACTCATCAACCAAGATGCATACATGTTGCTCAATGAAACATACACAGGCATGCTTAATGAGGCATTCAGCCCAAGCACAGTCATTTTGTTATCATTAAAACCAAACACCAAACATCAACTAGGAGATGCAACAATCTCCCCCTTTTTGATGATGATAAAATAATGTGTGCGAGAGTACACAACCAACAATCTTCTCCCCCTTGAGCACACAACCAAGATGCATTGAGCACACAACACATTTTTCTCCCCCTTTTTGTCATCTACCAAAAGACAGGGGGTTATTCGACATAATATGAACATGTTAGGTCGGAAGAGATGATACCAATGTGAATACCAATTATTGGTAATGGTTGGCCTCAAAGATATGAACCATTGGTAGAAGATTTATGCAACATGAAGTGTGCAACAAGATAGCATTCAAAGTCTAAAGTCCATTTCAGATTTTCATAAGATGCAAGAGCAAAGCAACGGCAAGATGGCATATTAAATGAGTTTCTTTGATTTTTAAATTTTCAGATTTTTAATTTTTTTTGAAATGCATAAAAACTAAATGCATATAAATGATGAGATATGAAATGCACCATGCAACCAAGCAGATATGCATATGTATATACATGCAACATAGCTCCCCCTTACTTATTTAAGAGGGGAATGGGTATCAAAAAAGTGCATGAGAGTCAAAACAACTAGGATGCTTATGTGTATCACCTAGGGTATTGTGCAATCACACAGAGGAGATATACAATAGTCAATGCAGTCAATAAATTTTCTGAATACATATTAAATCAAATTTTCATATGTGTAGGTGAATAACATGAAAATAGACTATAGCCATATGGATATTGAGATTTTCATATCAATACAATGAGAGATTATACAAATTGTATTTCATTTTTAAGAGAACAACGTATTGGAGGCTACGCTCTGCCACAACGAGTTTTCACCATCATTTTTTCAACTCAACCAATATTACATGATAGTCAGAATTTTTCAAGAATGATCAGGTTCAAATAATTCTTTTTTACGCGAGAAGACACATGGAGCTCATGCCAGAATCCCCGGTTACTCAGAATACTGAACCATTTCACCTCATTTTGAGCAGAGATATTATAGTACAACACCTTTCTGAAGTGAACCACATCACGTCTCAGGTGACATGTACCCAATTTACTCAGTGAGACTAAACATTGCTCTGCCATTCTTTTCAGATTCTTTCTACAAAAATAGGCAGGCAGCTTTTTTCTCAACTGTCTCTTTGACATTCATGCATCAAGTTTAACATTTCTAGAGTGTTGAAATGAAATTTCCTACATCATTATCTCTAACACTCATTTTCACATTTTGTGCATGAAGTGTGCAAATTTGATTCAGCATCTATACCGAACATTTCATTAACACATAACAGTATAGATCCCCCTATCTAGATGCACTTATCAAAAGATTACTCCCCCTGAGTGTATGACATGTAGCACTCTAGTGATGACTCAATTTGTAACATTATTTAGCAAGAAATGTGAGATCTTAGAAATTCCAAGGATGGGGGTGAGTAACATATATAACATGCAAGCACACAATTGAAAGTTATGCAATGTGCAATGTAAAATGCAGAATGCATTATGAATACAAAATGTCAGATTTTTATTTGAATGTCCTACAAATCAGCTTGAGAAGCTTGCACTTGGATGAAGAACTTCTTGCTCGAAGCACTGCTCATGGAGCTATAATGCACCCCTCCTTCTCCTTTAATGGCCTCCCTTGATCTTGCTCCAATCACTTAGGTTTTTGACCCCAATGAGATTATTTATAGAACTTGAGTGGTCAAGAGACATGCCACAGACCATATCCACAAATCGAGGTGAATCTGGTGACTTTTGGATTAAACAAACCCAACAAGACGGGCTTCTCATGTTGAGAATACAAAGTCAAAAATGAAGGCTTTCGAGACTGGCGGTCGACTAGTAGGAGCTGGCGGTAGACCGGAATTTTACAGAAATTGGTCATTCATTGTTGGGAAAACCGGTCGACCGCTCCTGGCTGGCAGTCGACCGCTGGCAGGGATTCCTGCAAAAATCAAAGAGGTTAGCCAATGCAATATAATAGATGAACGAAACAGTTTATAGCTACCTTGTTCCAATCAAGGTGAGTGGGTTTAAGCTTAGCCTAGGTGGTTTAGAAACTAAGATTGATTTATGCATTTGGAAGAGATTAAGCATTTAAACATTGCATGATGACATTAGGCTTTAAATGCATATGAATGTCGAACTTGATTGTTAATAGATAGCACACGAGAAAACACATAACCTGGGTTTTGTTATCATCAAAATCACCTGTATATACTCAACAATCTCCACCTTTTTGATGATGACAAAACTGAAGGGGTTTTGAGATACATGAACGTGCCTTTGAGCAATGTTTGAAAATGGAGATCAAAGTTTCTAGGCCGGGTCAAGGGGCTAAGCCTTATGACGGGTCAAGGGGCCAAGCCTTTAATTAATTAGGGTAAAATAACAAAGAAATAGAAAAATGTGACATGTAAGCAGACAAATGCAAACTGAAATTGAAGGATGCCCACACACGAATGCAAACAAGCACATGATATGACAAAGGAAAAGGCAGCGGATGTCAATCATTTTTTCTCTTTTTCTTCTTTTTCTGTTCACTTTTTTTTATTTCTTTTCTTTTCAATTTTTTTTTTAAATGACGACTCCACGGAAGACGTTAATCACAAAAATGGTGCCCCCGCATACGCGGGCGTTAAAACATTTTTTTTGCTTTATTGTTTTTAGTTGGATTTCTAAATGGCGACACGAGGACTGATGCTATTCACAAAAATGGAGCCTGCATACACGGCCGTTAATTGTAAAACATTTTTTTTGTTTTTTTGTTTTTTGTTTTTTTTTGTTTTGTTGAAAATGACGACCTATAGGATGACGTTATTCACAGAAATGGTGCCCCCGCGAGGGGACGTTAATTGAAAAATAATTTTTTTGTTTTTTTTTGTTTTTTTTTTTGAGAAAATGACGACCTATAAGATGACGTTATTCACAAAAATGGCGCCCCCGCGAGGGGATGTTAATTGAAAAACATTTTTTTGTTTTTGCTTTCATCTTCTTTTTTTATCTTTTTTGTCTTGTTCTTTTCTTTTTTTTCTATTTTTTTTTGCTTGTTTGTTTCTCTTTCTTTTGAAATTCAAATGAACAAAGCATGGTATATGGGTCGCGCGATCCTACTTATTCATCATCTTAAATTCATTAACCATTCTTGGATAATTTAACAGAGGGTCAACATGCTCACGGCCTATGCTCCTACTCAAGACCTCGCGCAGTGCATCCTCCTAAGTTGGTCTCTACCCTCCTTTAAGCTTAAGACATACCACGGGGAGAGAATGGAAGAAAATATTTGAGGAAGTCTACAAGGGGCTTTGAAAGACTGAGGGAATTTTCTACCCTATCCTATGCCTGTTGGGGTTCAGTCTTGGGCATAGGGAAATTTTTGTCGCCTTTTGCCCTTATCCATGCATGCTTACGACCAAGGTTTTCCCTGCGGGGACTTTGCCCTCTTGTCATGCTTTTCTTTTATATTTGACTAATTTTTCTTTTTGCAAAATAAAAATCTAATTGTACTTCAGCTTTTGTGGCATATTGTTCCATTTTGGGCCCTGACTTCCACCTACGAGGGCGGCGGGTAGGTTTGGTACTCTACCCAGGGTCTCACTCCCCCCCTTTGTGGACCGAAGAGAAGAGAATGGGTAACATCCTTACACTTTCAATTAGGCTTTGGACTTCCCTCGGACTTTGCATCGCTTGAGTTTAAGAGCTAAGCGTGTAGTGTGCATAGGTATTAACCTCAAGTTAAACCATCAAGACTGAAGAATGAATTAGAAATTTTTGAATTTTTAGATTTCACGTCTCCCGCACCATGCTAGCCAGTTTTGATTTTTCTGTCCTATTCTTTTTTCTTTTTGTTGAGACTTAGGGGTAGTACTTCTTCAAATACAGACCAATCCAAGGGTGAGTCAGTTCTTCCCCTTCGACGTTAACCAGTTTGTAAGCATTGCCATGATAAACTTCTTTTATTACATAGGGCCCTTCCCAATTTAGTTGAAGTTTTGAACGAGGTCCACCAGGTTTCATAAAGATCCTTTTGATTACCATTTCACCAACTTTAAATTTCCTCTCAATTACTTTCTTTTGATAAAAACGTGAAAGCCTATTTTGATAAATGCGCGCATGCTCGGCGTCGGCCAGACGCTTCTCATCCAAGAGTTCCAACTGTGCAAGGAGAAATTCACGGCGTTCATCAATAGAGAGCTCCTTGTCCAGTTGTACTCTAAGAGAAGGAATAAGAATCTCATAAGAAACTACCGCCTCCATTCCGTAAGTGAGGGCGAAAGGGGTTTGCCCAGAAGGAGTACGAATGGAAGTGCGGTAGGCCCAAAGAGCTTCAACCAGTTTTTCTGGCCAATCCGCAAATTTATTAGCCTCACACATTTTCTTGATGATTTTGATCAGCGCTTTATTTGTTGCCTCTGCTTGGCCATTGCCCTATGGATAATAAGGAGATGAATGATGCAATCCAATGTTATACATGTTGCAGAGGTCTTGAAGCTCTTGAGAGATGAACTGCAGTCCATTGTCGGTGATGATGGTACTTGGAATGTCGAATCTTGTAATGATATTCTTCATTATGAATTTGTAGACGGTTGATGCTTTGATTTCCACATAAGCTTCTGCTTCCGCCCACTTAGTGAAGTAATCCGTGGCCGTGAGTATAAATGATTTCAGTTTTATGAGGAGGTTTGAATCACCAAGAGGTCCGATGATGTCAAAAGCGCACATGGAGAAAGGCCATGGGGAGGACATGGGATGGAGTGAAGAAGCAGGAGAATGAATTTTGTCGACGTGCAGTTGGCATTTGACACACCTTCCGAAATAAATAGAACAATCCTCTTCTAGAGTGGGCCAGTAGAAGCCTAACCTAAGAATTTTCTTAGCTAACATCTGGCTATTAATATGACCCCCACATACTCCTGAATGTGCCTCTTTCACGACCTTCCAAGACTCATCATCGTCGAGGCATCTGAGCAAAACTCTAGTAAGACCTCTTCTATAAAGCACACCTCTAACCAGAGTGTATCTCTGAGCAACTCTCCTAATGGCTTTCTTCTCTTCAACTGTGGCCTCTTCAGGATAAGATTGATCCTGACAATACTTGGCAATCTCATAAAGTCACAGCTTTTCTTCATCATCCAACTCTTCCTCTAAATCTAATAACATGATCTCCTTATTCTCAATAATTCCACCTTCCTTAACCTTTTTGAGCACCTCCTCCTTAATACTAAGAAACGCAGGATCCTTAATAGCAGGAGTGAGACGCTTTTGAACAATGATTGAGTGAAAGTCCCTTTCGGGAAGGAAAACCAAGGAAGAAGCAAGGGAAGCGAGAGCATCGGCTAGGATGTTCTGATCTCGAGGAACATGGATGAAGATTAGTTTAGTAAAAAGCTTTGCGTAAGCGGAAGCCAATTCCTGATAGAGTTTAAGTTTAGAATTAAGTGTGTAGTATTTGGTAAGCACTTGGCGAAGAATATGTTGGCTATCACCTACAATCCACAATTGGGTAACACCGAATCGATGAGCGGCCTCCAGTCCAGCCAGAAGAGCCTCATATTCAGCTATGTTATTTGTTACCGAAATTGTGAGCTGAGAGGCGAGTGGAATAATGATACCCTCAGGTGATAGGAGAACAATGCCGATCCTCTTTCCTTGTGAATTCAGAGCTCCATCAAAATGTAATGTCCACGTCGAATTAGGCTGATTGACGGACATTAGTTCCTCATCTGGAAACTCCGAGCGAACAGGGTCGAATCTAGGGAGAGGGTGATGAGCAAGATGTTCTGCTATGGCATAGCCTTTAATTACTTTTTGCTGAATGTAAATGATATCAAACATAGAAAGGAAGCTTTGCCATCGTGCTAACCGATCAGTGAGAACGGACTTTTCAAGGAGAAACTTGATAGGATTCATGCGAGCAATAAGATGAACCTCGTGATATAAGAAATAATGCATCAATTTCTACACTACTCAGACTAAACCAGCACAAATATTTTCCATAGCTGTGTACTTCTGCTCACCGGGGTTGAGAACCTTAGACAAGTAGTAGGCTGCCCTCTCCTTTCCTTCTTCATCAACTTGCCCCAGGACAACACCTACAGAGTCATCAGGACAGAAATATAAAGAACAAGTGAACTGGCGGCCTTAGGACAGGGGGATTGGCCAAATAATCCTTTAGTCCGTCAAAGGCTGCCTGACACTTGTCATCCCAATTAAATTTGACTCCCCGTTTAGTAAGCTTGTAAAACGGGCTACACCTTTGTGAATGCTGGGAGACAAATCGACGAATAAATTGCAACCTCCCGATCAATCCTTGAACTTCTTTCAAATTTTTGGGAGGATGCATATCTCTCATTGCCCTTACCTTGTTGGGATCAATCTCAATACCCCTTTTGCAGACTTTGAATCCAAGCAACTTCCCTGACCAAACACCAAACACACACTTATTGGGGTTCATCTTTAATTGATACTCCCGTGCTCTCTGCAACACCTTGGCTAGAACCCCGGATGCTCACTCCTTGTTCTTGATTTCACTACCAGGTCATCAACATACACCTCTATAAAAATGTGGATCATGTCATGACAAATAGCCATCATGGCCCTCTGGTAAGTGGCTCCAGCATTCTTGAGCCCAAATGACAAGACCACATAACAATAAGTACCCCAAGGTGTAGTGAATGAGGTCTTTTCCTGATCCTCTTTAGCCAAGCAGATCAGATTATAACTAGAGAAGCCATCCATGAAAGAAAGGGTCTCATACCCTGTCGTGTTGTCAATCAACACATCCATGTGAGGAGGGAGAAATCATCCTTAGGACACGCGCGGTTAAGGTCCCGGAAGTCTATACAAATTCTAACTCTTCGTCCTTCTTCATGACCGGGACAGTATTTGCCACCCAATTGGGATAGAGGACGACTCTAATAAATCTGGCCTTATGAAGCTTGTCCACCTCTTCTTTCATTTTTAATGCTATGTGGGGGTGGAAACGTCTTAACCGCTACTTGACCGGGACGGATTCTGGCTTAAGTGTGAGACGATGTTCAACGAATGCAGGGTCCAGACTCGGCATATCCTCATAACTCCATGCAAACACGTCCTTATATTCTCGAAGAACTTGAACGAGCGCCTCTTCTTCTGAGGGTGAAAATTTTTTACTGATGAGGATAATCCTAGGGTTTTCCTCGGTACTTAGATTAATCTCTTTTGTGGGCTCTTCTACAGAAGCTGATGGTTCATCGAACCTCCTCATGCCACTGGCAAAAGCATCAACCTCATCCTCATATTCTTCATCCCCCTCTTCAATAGAGTCTTCATCATTCATAACCTCATAAACACTAAACCCTTCATCTGTAGAGCGCACATCCTCACATTCTATTTCTGGCAAGAAGATCGGATCATCTAAGAAACCAAGAAGAGAAAAACATGCCCGACATCTTCTAGCAAGAACTAGCAAGAACCTACGGGGAATCTGCCTACCCCTCGCTTTCTTATGAGTAGCTACCCTAGGACTCCTATCAGAGGAAGAGGGAGAAGAACAAGATGACAAGATAGACGAACTACCCTGACCTAAAGAAGGGGAAAGATAAGAAGAAGAAGACGCAGTGGATACAGGAGAAAGTATAGGAGAATCCTCCTTATCAGAGAAGAAAAGGAAGTCCAGTAATGGACCTTGAATGAGCGGCCCTTGGGTCGGGGCACACTCACGAGCAAGATAGGAGGTCTCTTCAACAGAGATGGAAGATTGGAAAGTTTAAATTTTGGCATTTTTTTTTTCATTTTCAATAATACAGCAGTGGGAAGGAGGAATAGGAGGTGGTGGAGTTGAAATTGAGAGATTAAAGAAAGATTGAATGAGAGATTGCCCGCGCGGGGGTGTAATGGAGAGCTGAGAAAATTGCTTAAGGAGCAAAGGAGGCGTTGGGGGAGCCTGAAACAAATATGGAGAGAGAATAATGAAGACCGTGGGTGGTCTAGGGATATTAGAGACAAGGAGTTTGGAGCACCAGAAGGTAATAAGCGAGGGATGTATGATATCAAGAAGAAAAAGGCCGGCCCACAGCCTGTCCATAGTAAAGCCTTCTTAAAATGGCACGTCTGGTTCCCCAGTATCTGTGTAGTTGCTTAACAACTGCCTCTTGTCTGTGATCACTGCTAGCTTTTCTATCAACTCATGAATAAGTGGCGGCCATTTTGTATCAGTTGGCATAAATAGATGGCTTAAAGCAATTGTGATATCATTCATATCAAACCAGGGGTACCACTCACATTCCGGGTCATTCATCTTTTTTCTTTTGAATGACCTTAAAGATTCTAGGGCCTTATAAGTGACTAATGGCGCCAGGTGGCTAGCAAATTGACGTGAGTGCACATCTTGATGATCTAATATAGGAGTAATCAATGTGGTTTGCTCGTCATCTTCTTGAATGGGCCCCTTCACAAAGTGAGTGTGCAGAGACCATGTGACTGGTTGCCTATCTGTCTTGAGGGTGGAGGTCATGGTGGCCCATGGCTCTCCTTCATCTTTACCATATTTTTCTTTGCTCGACCCTTTGTATCCTAGGCCGCCTCGTGGAACAAGCTTATGATGCTTAATGGGCTTTTCTCTACCCTGGAGGTTAACACCCAAGCATTTCCCGGATCTATACCCCATTTTCATCAAAATATTCCACCTCGGGGTATTCATTATATTCTTATTTTTCTTCCCCTTGGAGGGTAGGGGTGATACTAAAGCCGATGCAGGGGTTGTGGTTGGAGGCCTTAGCAAATCCTACCACAGATCGGCAAGATTTAACACTATTAACAAAGGCCTATTAGCCGGCCATATGAAAGGCATCGACGTTGCTAAGTGTATACCATCTGACGGCAGAATAGGCATGCTTGTGACTTTGATGATGCGCCCTTTATGTGAGAACTTTATGCATTGATGATTTGTGGAGGGCACGGCATCAATTCTTTGAATGTATGGATAACCCAAAATATCATTGAAGGTTGGATCCATGTCCAAAATGTGGAAATCTGATGTAATCGAGACCGGACCCAGCCCAACTTTTAAGGTAATCATGCCCAGCAGAGGTTTCTTTGTATTATCATAAGCAATCACTGTGATAGTAGATGGCCGAATCTGACTGTTCGGAATGCCACAAATCTTTAGAGTGCTAGGAGGTAGCATGTTAATAGATGCTCCTATATCCACCAAGCATTGCTTAACATGTACTTCATTAATATTAACTGTGATACACAGGGCATACTTCTTGGCTGGCTTCAGAGCTAATTCATGCTCATGAAAAATAATGGCCGGTTGATCACTTGTCGGAGTCAAGACTGAAGTAATTTGTTCAGCAGGGAGGTCCTCATTAACCATCACCTTCTGTAGGTACTCTTTCAAAGCTTGCTGGTGAATAGTGGATCTCTTTATCAGTTCCAAAATAGAAATCCTTGCCGGGGTCTTGTCTAAGTGCTTTAATAAGTCATATTGAGTGCCCGGTATGGATTCTTGCTCTGGCTCTTGTTCCTCTTGCCCCTATGCGGTTCTGGCTCCCTTTGCGAAATACACGATGGAATATCCGTCCACTACGGAGCACCATGGTTTGTGACGATTGCGCCTCTGTCGGAGGATTAGTGGATGAAGATGGGATATTAGGGTTATCAGATGTTGGAGGGGTGACCAAAGAAGGAACCCTTATGAGGGGCCTTGTTGGTTGAGGGATAGTGGTAACTGGAGAGGCAACAGTACGAGGAGTAGGGGGTGCCTGAATGGCTGAAAGAGGTGTAGGTCGAATGAGGAGAGGTCTAGGTAAAAATGAGGGATTTACGGGTCGTGGTGTAGGAAACTTTACCGGTGGAGGATTGGTGGTAGCAGTGGGGGGAATAGGTGCAGGTGAGGGGCAAATGAAAAGTGGCCTGGATGGCAATGGCGAAGAATTGGTGACCGGAGGGGGATTTTGTTGTGGTGTGGAAGATGGTGGAGGGCGAATGAGGAGAGGTCTAGCCGGTAAGGGGTTAGTGGTAGTGGAGGTTAGTGGTGCGTAAAATGGGATGGGATGCTTGGGGAAAAGGCGTCGGATGGAGAGGTGTTCTTAACAGACAGGGTGGCTGAGTTGGAGTTTGGTTTATAGCCCCGATAGAGGCGTTCTCTTCATGCCACCCTTGTCCTCTTTCCACCTCGTCGAAGGAGGTAACATGGTGATGTGGCACAGCCCAAGGGTGATAAAGGAAGACTTAATGAACCTAAGACCTAGACCCGCAAGCATACACGCACATTCAACAATCTTACGCTAGCGGCTCACTCGCTCGGCACACACGATCTCCGATGGTGACCGAGAGATGATGGTGAGGGTCCGAGGTGGGACCCAATCATTTCTGAAGACCTAGCGGGCTTAGGCTGACCCCTAAGGGCCTGGGGTTCCCAACTTCGTGGGTGGTCTGGGAGGCACTCACTCACGGTCCGCGGTGGGCACACTTACGGTGGTGTGCGAGTCTGGGCTCTCGTCTCACCGACCGACGGCAAGTAAAGACTATACTAAATAAGCAAAGATTGCAACCAGATAAGGAGGTATCAGATGCTCACCTGACCGGTGTGAAAACACCGATCCCGACTGAAGACGTGGGCACTCCGGGAAGCGTGGGCATACGCCCGCACGCTGCGGCGATGGCGCTTGACCTGAAAATAAGTGGGTTACAACACTACACCTCTCGCAGGAGGGGGATCTTGGGGTGGGGGTTAAGAGATTTACAACCAAACACTACCTTCACGTAGGGAGGGACTGTAAGCCGGCTAGGCGGGAGTGGGAGTAAAGCTAGAAAACCGTTGTGCCGAACTCCGCCAGTGCTATCAGCTTCTGGAACCGTCAGACAAACAATCAAAGATGATGCCGCTACGGTCACTGCTGAGCTCAGAATAGGCTGAAACTAGTGCCGAAATTCTTTGACTTGACCCAAGAGGATGCTTGAATTTTCGTGGAATTTTGTGACGATTCCACTGGTCGAGGCAGAGCCTGGAACAGGGCTAGCCTACGCTGGTTCTGGTTACTCCCAGGGTAATGCTACTGGAAGACGGGGGCGCCACGAATAATCCTGTGCTCTATTTGAGGGGAGACTAGTACCGTTGCGATCGTGGTCAAGTCTTTTTTTTGACGGGACCAACGACGCCATCAGAAAATGTCGGAGCTGATTGTGGAGGCCCGAACAGTAGGGGGTGTTGGTTTAGACTCAGAGAAACAAACCTGGCGCACCTTGGAGAGAAAATTTGGAACTTTTGATGCCGATGTCCTAAATTCGCTCTGCTTCTTGGAGATGACAGATGACTTATAGGGGAAGCCCTCAGCCAAGTGGCACTCCAAGAATCACCAGAATCAGACTGTGGGGGCCTCTGTAATTTTTCTCTGGTTGTCTGCCTACGAGGATCTGCACAGGTCGCTGAGATTTGCTCCTTCGGGCAACTCTGAGATCGGACGGCGGCGGGGCTACTCTCATTGGGAAGCTGACTGGACGACGATCCCAACGGTGTATTATACGCCTTCAGAAGCCTCACGATGACGCCGTGGCACCCTCTGCAAGCTGCTGGTCTTCTGCTACCTGCGACCTGAACCAAAACTGCTTGTGGAGGGGGAGATTATGGAGGGGGAAATGGGGTGGATCTGCAAGGGAAGGAGGGCTGATGGTAGTGGGAGAGGGAGGGAATGTGGCTGAGGTCTCCTAGGGAGTTTGAGAGGGCAGGGATGGGGCTGAGCTTGCTGGAGTGGTAGGAATGGTGAAGGGGGATGGCTGGGTGTGCCCAAGGGAGGGGGTGGAGTTGAGAAGGAAGGGGGGCGTGTTAGCGCAGTGAAGAGTGATATAGAAGGGTGGATGAATAGATCACTCCCAATTTGAACAACTTCAGCGGAAACTCACTACTTCGAAATACAACCCTTCAGATAAGGCTAAACAATGCAGCTAACGCAGTGAGAAACTAAGATAGGATAATAAGGTGCGATTGGAAGAGCCCGTCCACACACAAACACAATGCCGAACAGAAGGAAAGCACAACGATAATACCAAGCCATAGAGGAGACAAGAGATTTTAAGGTGGTTCGATTGTAGTCCACAATCTACATCCACCCCTCACTCCAACTAGAGTGAGGATTCCACTAGCCACTGCTAGAAAACTGCAGACTCAGTCTGCGAACAAACTGCTACCACACAGCTTGAACAACCAAGATAAATAAATCCCTCAACCAAACTCTGCTACCCACAGAGCTCGACACCTGGACCTGCTACCAGCAAGACCAGAACCGGAGATGGCTCTCCCTTCCTCCAACCCGGAGGGAACCTGCTAATGACAACCCGTCACTGGCAGAACTAGAGATCACAGATCTCTCTTCCTCTGCAGCCCAGAGGGGAACCAGAGTAACTCTCCCTTCCTCCAAACACCGGAAGGTAACAACTCGAAATCAGATATATGAAGAAATAAAAGGAAAAATAGAAATGTAAACAAGACCAACGATGAACACAAATCGTTTCAGAAAAATCAAAATCAAATGTAGGTTCCGAAGAAGCAAATTGGACTCTTCTCTCTCACTCAGACTTTTCTCTCACAGCAATACACTCAAATCTTTTCTCTCTATCTTCTTTCTGGAACATGGAGGCTCTCTCTCTTTTCTTCTTCTGCTCAGGAATTTTGCTCTTCAGCTTTTTCTCCAGTTCAGGCCATCTGATCGCAAGAGGCACCTTTTATATGGCATTCGACCTGAGTTTCAGGCCTTCACACGAGGGAGTCTCGTTCCCTCCCTTTCCATAGCATTCTCGGATCACGTGCCAGGCATCATCCTCGGTTCACGTGCCCAATCATTGACCTGAATCATCTGTAGGCAGAGACAAAGAAATGTGATTAGTTAGTTCAGTCAGATACGAATGTATATACTTTAGGATAGCAGATGAGTAAGTGTGTACACTGAGGGAGTGTAAAGACTTGTGAGTCCTCATGCGACCTCAGTGTATAGACTAGCTGAATAATGCATTAGCACAATAGATGAAATGTATAGACTTCTGTGAAGTGTATGAGGCCCTCGAGTGTATAGACTCAGGGATGTCAAATAGGCAAGTGTGAGAGTGTGTAGAGTTGAAGTTCTTCATGCGAGCTCAATGTATGGACTTGTAAGTGTTCATGCGATCTCAGTGTGTAGACTTCATTCAGCAGGCTAGACAATGGATGTATAGAGTTGGTCGTGTGATGGAGGATGAGTGTAAAGACTTGTAATGAAGAGCAGCAATGTGTAGACTTGTGAAGCACAACTGTATGCACTGTATGGACTTAAATGTATAGAAGTTGATGTATAGACTTCGAAGAGAACAATGCATGAAGGCATCGAATGTGTAGACTTAGAAACATCAATTAAGCAAGTGTGTCAAATGAGAGAGTGTATACTCTTGAAAACAGCATATAGGCAAGTATGAACAGCTTGAGAGTGTATAGACTTGCAGGTGATATCGAGTGTATAGGGTTGAAGGATAACTGAGTGTCTAGACTTAGAGATGTGTAGACTTGCCAAAGAGCTGGACGATGTATAGACTTGAACAAGTGAAGTCTATACAGACTTGAAGGTTCACAGTGTGTAGACTTTGGCAAGGCAACGTCAGTAAAGTTCCCAGTGTACAGACTTACTGAACTGAGCGTAGGTAAAAGATATAAGGAATGTATAGACTTACTCAGTTCAGTTCAGAACGTAGGTAAAAGTCCCAATGTATAAACTTTACCTCGTGCAAGCTACAGTAAATGAGTGTATAGACCTAATGATTTCCCTGGCTGTACAGACTTAATCGCAGGCTAAATAGTCGAATGTATAGACTTGCTTCCACCGACCAGTGTATAGACTTTGTAAGCGTGAGACGATGAATGAGACGGTGGCTGAGACGATGTACAGACTTTAGGTGAAACGATGCAGCTACAGTGCAATGTAGACTGCCAGACTCTGTACAGACTTGTAGCTTGAGACAGTGATGTACAGACATGGAATCAATGAAGGCGTTGGCTGTACATACTTTGATGAATGCCGCTCGCTGTACAGACTTCGAATAAGGGCATGAATAGTGAATTAATGTCTAGACTTGGATGCCCAAGCCAATGTATAGACTTGTGCAGTGCAGCCAGTGTATGGACTTGAACTCAAGGAATGGCTGTACAGACTCTGAAGGCTTAGCGGAGGGTGTACAGACTTTGAATATTAAGTTCAATGTATGGACTTCAGGTGAAGACAAATGTACATACTTTGAATATGAAATTCAATGTATGGACTTGGAGAGTAAAGGAGGCGTCGACCTACCAGAGGTGGAGCGTCAACCCATCAGAGGTGGAGGGTCGACCCATCAGAGTACAGACTATGCAGATAGTGTGTAGACATGATCAAGTAGTGCATATTTATCTGACAGCCATATGAACTGCACAATCCTACATGATGAAGCATGAATTATTCTAGAGATAGAAGATTGATTTATAGTGTAAGACATCATCAAAACCGTAGGGATGGAACAATCTCCCCCTTTTTGATGATGGCAACACTATGAATCAAACAATATCAAATCTTAACAAGAAATTAACTGCAGTTTCAACAATCAAAGCAAATTCAAGGCAAGTGAAAGCACAGCCAAATTAAGCACTACGCCAGAATCACTTCTTTCTCCATAACCACTCCCTCTCAGCTCCCTTACAAGCCATTCTCAGATAAAGCCATCACATGACTAGGTAATCTCTTCTTTAGCTCATGAACAATGGTAATCTCCCCCTTAGCTCATGAACAATACTCCCCCACAACTCATGACAATACATGATCTACTGATATTGCATAACCCCTTCTCCCCCTTTGACATAAGCAAAAGGAAATGCAGAATATATGAAAGTGCTGGAGACATGAAGAAGAAGTACAGTAACTTCTTAGTGCAGAAAGACACAAGCAAGTCTTAAGAAAATAAGTGAGGTGCTAAACTCAAGTGAAGATTCTCGAACTCCAGTACACACTAGAGAAATAGAATGATAGAAAAGTTTATCTGCATACATAGAGTATGATTTAGAGCTGGTGTTAACAAGTATGGCCAGATAGAGCTGAACTGTCAACAATCTAAAAAGACAACAAGAGACAAAGTCAGAGAGGTGTTCTCAAGGTATTGAGGACAAGCAATCCATTAGTTGCAAAACAACAAAGAATTTTTAAGATGATTTTCAAGAAGATCAATGAGTAGGTTGGTGATTCACTCTTTTGACATTAGGGAGACACCTTGATTAGAGTCCTGAATCCCCAGTTACTCAGAGTGAGTACCTCATTACTTCCTCCCTTTTTTTAATTAAGGAACAGAGTTAGTAACTGTGGCTTTTGACATTAGGGAAACACCTTGATTAGAGGCCAGAGTCCCCGGTTAGTCACCAGCTAGCCACCATTGCTCTGTCATGTCTTTTTCATTCATTTTAAGCATTTGTCACCTCATGACATAGGAGAAATATTCATTTCATTGATGAAGCTCTCAGTTTCTCAGTGAACAAAACAAGACATGTTTGTTTAGTTAAGCCCTTGTGTTGAAGAGATGGAATGATTGAAAACAATACCAGAAGGACTATTACTTGAAGTGAATCTTGAAGTCTAGATTTCAAGCTGATTGGGTCAGATATCAAGACATACAGGTTTTGGCCTAACCAGAATCATTGACAATGTAGGAAGATATACTTTTTACAATTAATCCAGATCTCTAAAGGAATACCAGAGGAAAGATTCTAACTGGACTTTAGTATCACTGACTTATAGACTTAAGAATTAAGTGACATTCTACTGTCTGAGAGAACCACACTAGATCTGTCATGAAAACCAGCAAAGACATACATCTGGTCAATCCTTTTGACTTTGTCAAAGAACACTTCCTCTCACAGCTCAAGCAGCTCCCCCTCACTCACAGCTTTTCTGAAAGCTAACCAACTGACATACAGAACCCCCCCTCACAAAAAGAACATGCTACACAGTTAAGACAATTTGTATAAGCCTAATTCTCTTCTTAGTGTTGTGAATTTTTCATTATCCAGAGGTTTAGTGAAGATGTCAACAATTTGATTATCTGTGCATATATGAATCAGTTCAATTTTTTTTTTTAGAAACCTCATCTCTTATGAAATGATGCCTTATCTCTATGTGTTTGGTGCGTGAATGCAAAATAGGATTTTTGGCAAGATTAATGGCACTGGTATTATCACAATAGATAGGTGTGCACCCCAGGTCTACTTGGTAGTCCTGAAGCTGGTGTTTAATCCAAATGACTTGTGTTCCACAACTCCCTGCAGCCACATATTCAGCTTCTGCAGTGGACAGGGCCACAGAATGTTGTTTCTTGGAACCCCAAGACACTAAACACCCACCCAAAAATTCACAATGACCACTAGTACTTTTCCTGTCTAGTTTACAACCTGGATAATCAACATCTGTGTATGCAACTAAGTCAAATGTGTGTGATGCAGTAAACCATAAACCAAGAGAATGAGTAGCTGACAAATATCTGAAAATTCTTTTCACTGCAGCTAAATGTAATTCAGTAGGTCTAGACTGATACCTTGCACACATTCCTACACTGAATTGTATATCAGGTCTGGAAGCTGTTAGGTAAAGAAGAGATCCAATCATACCTCGATAGAGCATGGCATTTACTTCTTTACCTGTCTCATCTGCATCCAGTGAGGTATTGGTACCCATGGGTGTTGTAATGTACTTCAGGTTTTCCATACCAAACCTCTTGAACAGTTCCATTGTGTATTTGGTCTGGTTGATGAAGCACCCATCCTCTAGCTGTTGTACCTGCAAGTCAAGGAAGTACTTTAGTTCACCAACCAAACTCATCTCAAATTCAGCAGACATCATTTTAGAGAATTCAACACATAGTTCATGCTTAGTTGATCTAAACACAATGTCATCTACATATACCTGAACTATGAGGAGATCTTTATTTGTACCTTTGGTAAATAATATTTGATCTACATTACCTCTTTTGTAGCCCTTGTTGATCAAAAATTCAGTCAATCTTTCATACCATGCTCTTGGAGCCTGCTTTAGACCATACAAGGCTTTGTTTAACCTGAAAACTTGGTCAGGTTGAGGAGAAAATTGAAATCCAGGGGGTTGTTCAACAAAAACCTCTTCTTTAATGACTCCATTTAAAAAGGCACTTTTAACATTCATTTGTTGGAGTTTTATGTTCTTTGAACATGCAAAAGTAAGCAACAGTCTTATAGCCTCCATCCTAGCAACAGGTGCATAGGATTCATCGAAATCTACACCAAATTCCTGACAGTAGCCCTTGGCTACTAATCTAGCCTTATTCCTAGAAATGATTCCATCTTCATTCATTTTATTTTTGAACACCCACTTAGTTCCTATGATATTACATTGTCTGGTCTTGGAACAAGTTCCCAGACATTATTTCTTTCGAACTGGCCTAATTCCTCACTCATGGCATTGACCCAAGCTTGATCAGCCAAGGCCACTTCTATTGATTTGGGTTCAATTTGTGAGACTAAAGCAATTAAGTTCTCATTATTCACATTCCTAAAATGGGACCTTGTCCGAAGAGGATCTTCAGAATTGCCTATGACATTATCTATCGAATGATCTTTAAGAAATCTAACATTTATTGAAGACTCACCTTCTTCTCTTGGCTCTTCCTGGTTGGGAGGATTTGCTGTTCCACTTGGCTGAGTGTTCTCTTCTTCTTGGTCTTCTAGGAATTCCCCATCATGATTGGAATCCCTGTCAAGATTTTCATTGTTAGAAACACCTTTCTTTTCACTAAAAATAATGTGTTGAGACTCTTCAACCTTTTTGTCTGTTATGTTGAAGACCCTATATGCCCTAGACACTTCTGAATATCCCAAAAATATTCCAGGGGAGCTTTTAGCTTCAAACTTGTCTAAATCTTTCTTGTCATTGTTGTGAATAAAATATTTTGCTCCAAAAATTCTGAAATGAAACAAGTTTGGTTTCTTACCTTTTAGAAGCTCATAGGGTGTTTTCTTGTGAATGGGTCTTACCATGGCCTTGTTGATTATGTAAGTTGATGTATTGGCCGCCTCTGCCCAAAACCTCCTTGGTAATTGACTTCCAATTAGCATGGTTCGGGCCATCTCCACCACAGTTCTATTTCTTCTCTCCACAATTCCATTCTGTTTAGGTGTCCTGGGAGAAGAAAATCTGTGTGTTAGTCCCTCTCTTTCACAAAGATCAGAAAACATGGAGTTTTCAAACTCACCTCCATGGTCAGATTGAATAGAACAGATCTTGCGTTTTCCTTCTTGTTTGGCCTTATTAAAAAACATATTAAACTTTTGAAATGCATCACTTTTATTTGCTAAGAAAAAGATCCATGAATATCTAGAGAAGTCATCTATGATGACATAGCCAAACCTGTTCCCATTAAGACTCTGAGTTCTAGTAGGACCGAAGAGGTCCATGTGGAGGAGTTCCATTGGTCTAGAGGACAATGGCTCAGATCTTAATTTGAAAGAATTCCTGGTCTGTTTGCCTAGAGCACATGCATCACATGATTTTGAAATGGAATTGAATTTTATTCTAGGCATGCCTCTAACTAAATCATGCTTGACCAATTTATTTAAAGTAGTAAAGCTAGCATGACCTAGACGTCTATGCCATTCAAAAGCATCATTTTCAGAATTGGCAGATAAATAAATATTAGATTTAGATTCCTCATCTAGGTCTACCATGTAGACATTATTAGTCCTGTTGGCTACAAATTTAACCACATCAGAATTTATTTATAAGATTTTGCATGAGTTATCATCAAACATAGCCCTGTGACCCTTGTCACATAACTGACTAATGCTAATCAGGTTGTGTTGAAGACCTTCCACAAGTAGAACTTTTTCAATGGAGTTTGTGGAAGACTTACCTATTGTACCAACTCCAATAATCTTACCTTTGTTCTTTCCTCCAAACTTGACCAGACCCCCTACCTTCATCTCTATCTTGCTTAACTTGGATCGGTCACCTGTCATGTGCCTGGAACAGCCACTGTCGAGGTACCACTTGTTGTCTTCAGTTGCCAGGCCGACCTACACAAATAACATCAAGCAGAGTGATTTGGAACCCAAGATGAGTTGTGTCCAAGGACATTATTCAAATATCTAATCAAGTCTTTAGGAATCCAAATTTGCTTCAGCATGGATTTCCCTGGCACCTTTACTTCTGGTTTATTGAAATTAAGTCCAGCTGGTCTGGAGAAGTAAGTTCTATTCCATTCATTAGGCTTGCCACTCCTAGGATATCTTCTGTAAGTTTGTTGATCAACAGATTTTTGAAGATGATGATCATTTCTTCAGTAGGTCCTCTTTGGACCCATCTGATTGTAGTAATTCTAACTTTTCTTCTGATCCACTTGCTTGGTCCATTTACCATTTATGTTCTGATTGGTAGGCTTAGTGAAATTCTTCACAGAATTCATTCCCATTTTAAATGGTTGACCAGCACTGTTTTTAGGACTTTCCTTCTGACCTTGAGTCCCCTTACTGCTGTTTGAGCTGGATGGTGTGTCCAGCTTTTCTTTTCCCTTCTCTGGGCAGAAGGTAATGGTTTTGAATTGTAAGGGTCTTTTGTTAGTTGGGTCATAGCCTAGACCCTCCTTATTGAAGTTAACCCTAGCCCCCAGTATAGCATCCAGACTAGATTTTCCTTAGACAAAGTTTTCTAAAACATTATATTTGTCTTCCAGCTCCTTTTGAAGGGACTCAGAATTTTTTAGAAGTTCACCATTGACTTTCTTAACAGCTTCATATTTTTCTGAGTTCACTCTACTTTCATTCAAGCTTTCTTCAATTCTTATTTTGAGTTCATTGAGCTGATTTTGACTTTCTTGGTTTTCTCCCTTGAGCTTATCATTTTCTCTTCTTAGTGAGGTCATTTCTTCTAGTTGCACTTTTAGTTTTTGATTTTCCTCACAGACCTGGGTTTGTTCTTCAACATTAGTATTAAATTTTCTTTTCAGAACACTATGCTCTTTACTAAGAGAATTGAATTTATCTAATAACTCAGCATAAGCATCTTCCCAGTCATCAATCGTAAAATTTTCAAAAAGATTGGTTACCTCCTCTTCACTGTTTGCTATAAGGCAAATTCCTTCTTCATGCTCCTCTAGGAAGTATCTTCAGGATCTTTTTCCCCCTCGCTCCATGTGCTGACCATCGCCTGTGGCTTCTTCTTCTTCTGCACTTTTGTGTTCTTATTCTGGATGTAGGGACCCTTCTTCTGAAGATCTGGGCATTCGCCTTTCATGTGTCCCTATTTGTTACAATGATAACAAGTCAGTCTCTTAGGATTTCTATCCCTATAATTGGTAGATTCAACATTCTTGTTAAAGGAGTATGGCTTTTTCCTCCTAAAGGTCTTCCCCTTTCTCCTTAAAAATTTACTAAACTGATGAGTGAGCATTGCCTGCTCCTTCTGGTCGAGATCTGAGAAGCCATCAGACTCACCGCTACTGCTGCTGCTGCTACTGCTACTCTTGTTGCAGGATGCCTTGAGAGCTACATTCTTAGCCTTCCTATCACTTCCTTCACCACCTCCTTTGAAATTCATCTCATAGGTTATGAGGGATCCTATGAGTTCATTCACTGTCAAGGTCGTCAGATCTTTTGACTCTTCAATCACGATGGCCTTAGTGTGCCATGCTGGGGATAAGGATCTAAGAATTTTCCTGACTATGTCTACCTCAGCTAGATCCTTCCCTAGCCCCTTAAGTGTGTTCGTGATCAAGGACAACCTGGCATACATTTCAGTAATATTCTCCTCCGCATTCATCCTAAACAGTTCATACTTAGAGGTGTAGAGGTTTACCTTCGAGGCTTTCACTTGAGCTGTACCTTAGTAGATTTATTGCAGCTCATCCCACATTCACTTGGCAGTCCTGTAGGCAGATATACGGGCATATTCCTCTGGGTGAACAGCACACTGGATGATGTTCAGCGCCGTCCAGTTGAGTGAAGATAGCTTGACATGGTCATCTGTCCACGCATCCTCGTTCGGTGGCAGATCATACGGGCCAACCGTGATTACCCTCCACAGCTTGTGGCTCTGTGCTCTGATAAACACTTCCATCCTGTTCTTCCAAAAGAGATAATTATTACCATCAAAAAATGGAGGGCGACTAATGGATTGACCTTCAGCCATGAAGCTTCTAGGACCATTAGCATTTCCCTGACCGTTCGTCCACATGATGCAAACCTGCTCTGATACCAAATGTTAGCGCAGCGAAAAGTGATATAGAAGGGGGGGATGAATAGATCACTCCCAATTTGAACAACTTCAGCGGAAACTCACTACTTCGAATTACAACCCTTCAGATAAGGCTAAACAATGCAGCTAACGCAGTGAGAAACTAAGACAGGATAATAAGGTGCGATTGGAAGAGCCCGTCCACACACAAACACAATGCCGAACAGAAGGAAAGCACAACGATAATACCAAGCCATAGAGGAGACAAGAGATTTTAAGGTGGTTCGATTGTAGTCCACAATCTACATCCACCCCTCACTCCAACTAGAGTGAGGATTCCACTAGCCACGGCTAGAAAACTACAGACTTAGTCTGCGAACAAAATGTTGCCACACAGCTTGAACAACCAAGGGAAACAAATCCCTCAACCAAACTCTGCTACCCACAGAGCTCGACACCTGGACCTGCTACTAGCAAGACCAGAACCGGAGATGGCTCTCCCTTCCTCCAACCCGGAGGGAACCTGCTAATGACAACCCGTCACTGGCAGAACCAGAGATCACAGATCTCTCTTCCTCTGCAGCCCAGAGGGGAACCGGAGTAACTCTCCCTTCCTCCAAACACCGGAGGGTAACAACTCGAAATCAGATATATGAAGAAATAAAAGGAAAAACAGAAATGTAAACAAGACCAACGATGAACACAAATCGTTTCAGAAAAATCAAAATCAAATGTAGCTTCCGAAGAAGCAAATTGGACTCTTCTCTCTCACTCAGACTTTTCTCTCACAACAATACTCTCAAATCTTTTCTATCTATCTTCTTTCTGGAATGTGGAGGCTCTCTCTCTTTTCTTCTTATGCTCAGGAATTCTGCTCTTCAGCTTTTTCTCCATTTCAGTCCATCTGATCGCAGAAGGCACCTTTTATATGGCATTCGACCTGAGTTTCAGGCCTTCACACGAGGGAGTCTCGTTCCCTCCCTTTCGAGAGCATTCTCAGATCACGTGCCAGGCATCATCCTCGGTTCACGTGCCCAATCATGGACCTGAATCATCTGCAGGCAGAGACAAAGAAATGTGATTAGTTAGTTTAGTCAAATACGAATGTATATACTTTAGGATAGCAGATGAGTAAGTGTGTACACTGAGGGAGTGTATAGACTTGTGAGTCCTCATGCGACCTTAGTGTATAGACTAGCTGAATAATGCATTAGCACAACAGATGAAATGTGTGGACTTCTGTGAAGTGTATGAGGCCCTCGAGTGTATAGACTCAGGGATGTCAAATAGGCAAGTGTGTCAAGTGTGAGAGTGTGTAGAGTTGAAGTTCTTCATGCGAGCTCAGTGTATGGACTTGTAAGTGTTCATGCGATCTCAGTGTGTAGACTTCATTCAGCAGGCTAGACAATAGATGTATAGAGTTGGTCGTGTGAAGGAGGACGAGTGTAAAGACTTGTAATGAAGAGAAGCAATGTGTAGACTTGTGAAGCACAACTGTATGCACTGTATGGACTTCAATGTATAGACGTTGATGTATAGACTTCGAAGAGAACAATGCATGAAGGCATCGAATGTGTAGACTTAGAAACAGCAATTAAGCAAGTGTGTCAAATGAGAGAGTGTATACTCTTGAAAACAGCATATAGGCAAGTATGAACAGCTTGAGAGTGTATAGACTTGCAGGTGATATCGAGTGTATAGGGTTGAAGGATAACTGAGTGTCTAGACTTAGAGATGTTTAGACTTGCCAAAGAGCTGGACGATGTACAGACTTGAACAAGTGAAGTCTGTACAGAATTGAAGGTTCACAGTGTGTAGACTTTGGCAAGGCAACATCAGTAAAGTTCCCAGTGTACAGACTTACTGAACTGTGCGTAGGTAAAAGATATGAGGAATGTATAGACTTACTCAGTTCAGTTCAGAACGTAGATAAAAGTCCCAATGTATAGACTTTACCTCGTGCAAGCTACAGTAAATGAGTGTATAGACCTAATGGTTTCCCTGGCTGTATAGACTTGATCACAGGCTGAATAGTCGAATGTATAGACTTGCTTCCACAGACCAGTGTATAGACTTTGTAAGCGTGAGACGCTGAATGAGACGGTGGCTGAGACGATGTACAGACTTCAGGTGAAACGATGCAGCTACATTGCAGTGTAGACTGCCAAACTCTGTACAGATTTGCAGCTTGAGACAGTGATGTACAGACATGGAATCAATGAAGTCGTTGGCTGTACAGACTTTGATGAACGCCGCTTGCTGTACAGACTTCGAATCAAGGCATGAATAGTGAATTAATGTCTAGACTTGGATGCCCAAGCCAATGTATAGACTTGTGCAGCCAGTGTATGGACTTGAACTCAAGGAATGGCTGTACAGGCTCTGAAGGCTTAGCAGAGGGTGTACAGACTTTGAATATTAAGTTCAATGTATGGACTTCTAGGTGAAGACCAATGTACATACTTTGAATATAAAATTCAATGTATGGACTTGGAGAGTAAAGGAGGCGTCGACCCACCAGAGGTGGAGTGTCGACCCATCAGAGGTGGAGCGTCGACCCATCAAAGGTGGAGGGTCGACCCATCAGTGTACAGACTATGCAGACAGTGTGTAGACATGATCAAGTAGTGCATATTTATCTGACATCCATATGAACTGCACAGTCCTACATGATGAAGCATGAATTATTCTAGAGATATAAGATTGATTTATAGTGTGAGACATCATCAAAACCGTAGGGATGCAACAGGGCGGCCTTAGGGCTATGGAGGAGAGGGGGAGATCTCTAGATTTGGGGGGGGGGGGTAATTGGGGAGGTGAGAGAAGGTGTCCCGCAAGGAGGGAGATTTGAATTTGGCCTAGGGAAGGGTGGGGGATGCCTTGGGAAGAGGGAAATGTGTCTTGGGAAGTGGGAGTGGAGGGAGATTCGAATTTGAATTAGTCTTGGGAGATGTGATGGGGAGTAAAGATGGGCCTAGGGAAGGGTGGGGGATGTCTTGGGAAGAGGGAAAGGTGTCTTGGAAAGTGAGAGTGGAGGGAGATTTAAATTTGAATTAGTCTTGGGGAAGGTGATGGGGAGTAAAGATGGGCCTAGGGAAGGGTGGGGGTTGCCTTGGGAAGAAGGAAAGGTGTCTTGGAAAGTGGGAGTGGAGAGAGATTGGAATTTTAATTAGTCTTGGGGGAGGTGATGGGGAGTAAAGATGGGCCTAGGGAAGGGTGGGGGGGAGAGAGAGAGGGAGAGAGAGAGAAAGGGAAGGAGAGTCACACTCCTAGAGGGGAGGGAGGTTTCACTCAAAATGGATTTCAATTTATCAAACATCAAGTGTTACAAATGGGTGGGGTTGGGTCCTATTTATAGGCACCCAACTCTTTACATGACCGAAATGTCCTTAGCATTTACACAAAAGACCAAAGCTATCCTAAACAACCATCATGGGCCCAAACTAGGATACAAAAGCCCAATTAATATAAAACAAGGGAAATTGGACTCATAACCACATGACTCAATAAAGAAAATTACATAAATAAGACTTCAAAGAAATGAAGATAACATGCGATCATTATAGCCGGACATCCTCAAAGTGATGCAGGAGATCCGAGCCAAAGAGAGCACTGTGGGATGCCCTCATCAAATCCCCCGGGTGTAGACACGCCAAAAATGACGCTATGTTGATCAAATCTCATGTCACTATGATGACGCCCCAAGTAAACTTCAATATATTCATAATATGAAGTTTTTCTATTTTCTTGTGTGTGGTTTTGGTTTATTTTTACATTTTTATGATTCACGACCTGAAGAGGGGCGTTATTTAAATGACGACCTTATCTAGGGCGTTTTCTCAAGAAAGGATGACTAAATGTCAGGGCGTCAATTCTTGGTATTATCCGGTTTTAAAGTAAATTCAAAATCAATTCAATTATTGGTTAACGTCCTTCCTCAGGGCGTTTTTTTTAAAGTAACACCTCAATCGTAGGCGTGTTCTCATAATTTTCAAATAAAGTAAGTTTTATTGCCAAAATTAAATCCAAGAAGTGACGCCCTTGGTAGAGGTCGTGTTTTGAGTAACGTCTTGATGTAGGTCGTCAATTCTTGATTTGACGCCCTTCGCAAGGTCGTGTTTCACCTTTCGTGTCCTGCTTTAACTCCTCTTTCCTGTATAGTGTCCTGCCTTCAATAGTCTCCTTGCTCGAATTGGAGGTAGAGTCCCGCCTTCTTTGAACATTGCCTATCCTTATCTTACCAAACTCGAGCTGATCTCCCACTGAAATCCTATAAAATCATGATCTGATCGATTGAGGCAGAGGTTGACATTTTCAGAGGTTGAAGAGATTAGAAACGTTCAAGAGGTTGAGAGGATTGACGGCTTCCTCTGCTTCCTTACTGTCGTGTGCTTGATAGGAAGACTTCGGCTTCCTCTGCTCCTTCTTCATCCGGTCAACCGTGTCTTCTTGGTTCCCTTTACTGTCGACAGGGACAGCAGGGCTTTCTTTTGTTTGTGTTGATTTATCTTCATCCACTATTTTCTTCTTCTGCGTCTGCATCAATTCCATCGTCAGTATTTTTCCTTTTCACTTTGCACTAGTTTTATCACATATCTCCTCTCTCCCTAGTTCCTCTTTAGGGGTTTTAAAACCAAAACAATAAGGTGCGCATGTTGATTTCTTTTCATCATCACATGTTTTATTTGGATTGATATTACTGCACGTTGGCTGAATCCCATCTTTTGCTTTGTTTCATTGTCTTTTTTGCAAGGTAATCAAAAGGAGAACCCTTCTCATCGGCCGACCGATTGAAGGAGGAGGAAGGAACTTCACATCATCCCGCGTTCCAATCTTCACCAGATATTCGCGATCTCTTTTTACTATTATTGAGGTAACCCCTCTGGCGATCACATCTCCATATTTGCACCACGTGCAAGCTTTTCTTCCCCCTTATTTATGCATTAATCATCATTATTCTCCATGTTTTTCACATAATTTATTCTCTTGTGATTGTGTGGGATTTTTGCCCATCCACAAATTGGTGATCACGGTGGGACTTCCACTGTTTTCTTTTTGATTACCATCTCCATTGGCACCCTCGCGTGCCCTTTCCCCTCGGCACCCTCGCGTGCCCTTTCCCCTCGGCACCCTCGCGTGCCCTTTCCCCTTTGGCACCCACGCGTGCCCTTTCCCCCTTGGTACCCTCGGTACCCTTTCCTTTGTGTCCCTCGGGCACCCTCCACTGTGCACACTGCACACTCCGGGATCAGCCAGCTTGCGTTTGCATATTTCTCTGAATTAACGCCTTCCACGAGGGCGCTTTTTGTTTTAACGCCTTCATCTAGGGCGTCCTATTTTTATGTTACGTCTGCCGTCAAGACGTCTTTACATCATCTTACTGCTTTAATCACGCTGCCTGTCAATTCACGCCCTGCCCCAGGGCGTTCTTTATTACATAGCGCCTCACTACACAGGCGCTTCCTCAGATTTGACGCCCGCATGCAGAGGCGTCCCTTTAAGATTTCGCGCCTCTACCAGAGGCGTGTTTCTGTTTCTCGCTGCTGGCTCATAGCCTCCCGCAGTGATTCACGACAGTGACCCTGTCGTTGCTTTGGTTGATAGCGACCTGCCCCAGGTCGTCTCTTTCCTGCGTTTTACAAAACCTTGCTTCCTGCTACTGTCTGTGATAGTTTGTTTGGTTGTCATATTGCTTGCCTATATTGCTTTGATTTGATCATATTACTTTGCATATTGTGGCATTTGGCCGAGAGACCTCCTCTCTCTACACTAGGATTCCACACACCTCTCTTGGAATCGGGACGACCCTCCATTGAGCATTCCGTCTCTTTGGACTGGAAATCCCTTTTCCAAGACCTCCATAAGTCCCCGCACCCGTGGATTCCCTCACGGATGCCAGGCTGGTTGTACCCTCAAAGTACCCAGAGTTTAGAGAACCTATCGTTGGTGAGGAGAGAGAAAGAATCTAGTTGACCCGGAGGTTACACTTGGATCAACTAGGTTTCACATTGCAAACATAAGTGAACTATTCAATAATTCAACCTACTCTAATCTCAAGCGGAACACTAAAACCTTACGTTCATCTCAACTTGGTTGCATACACTTGCTTGGGTGATTTGACTTGTTTGGATTGAGTGGTTGTTTGTTTGATAGTGCCTTTATAAAATTGTCTCTCCTCTTAAAAACATGAAACTCCATTCAGGTAAGATCATCAACATGGCAGGCTATGGGTATTCTTATGATGATGAGGATGAAAATGTCTTTGGTCAATACGAGACCCCTCTCCAGGATTCCATCTATTATGAGGGAAATTATCCTCACCCTCAGTCTCATCATCCTCAAATCCATGTGGTTGATACCATTCCTCAAGAGGTTGTGCCCTCTTCTCAGACTTTGCCCTCCAACAGTTCGGGGAACCCTTCTCCATCCTTCAATGTCACGGACTTAATTAATGCACTATCTCAGTTGGATGATTCCCAGCGGCAAGCTGTCCAGGCCGCCTTGAAAGGGAAGTCTGTTCCCTCTTCGTCTTCCAACCCCCCTCCAGCCGAGAGTGGCCATCACCCCGTTAATGACCAGGCGGTCTTGCATAAACCCCCCTCTCGCCCACCAACGCCTGTCACGGCCATACCGGCCCAGCAGGCGAGTTATTCTGCAGTTAGGCATCAATTCCCCCAACCTCCTCAGATTCTACAGTCGCCTATACCACATTCTTTTGTTCAGGCCCCAGTTGAGTCCGACTCTAATGCTTTGCTACTTCAGAAGATGGCCCACATGGAAGAACAGCTTAAGAAAGTCACTGCGGCCAAGAATGCACCAGAAATCTCGCTCCCCACTCTGCCAATTTTCCATCTTCCTCTGTCTGAGATGCCGAACTTTCGGCGGTACAATGGAACTGGCAATCCGGTCATTCATTTGAAGGATTTTATGTACGAGACCTCCTTCTGGCAAGGCAACAAGGCTTCTCTGGCCTATTTATTCAGAAGATCTCTGGAGGGGCCAGCCCTCGAATGGTTTTATTCCTTGGAGCCAGCTGATGCCAGTGACTTCGATGTTGTCCAAAGGAAATTCTTGCAAAAGTATAGAGACCGTGTTGGACCCTCTCTGTCCGTTACAGATTTAGTTGCAGAGAAAATGAAGTCTGAGGAGGACTTCATCATATTTGCTGACAGATGGCGGTCGATGGCCGAGAAGCTGAAAGATACATTGTCGGAACAGGAGCAAGTAAAGATGATTATTTCTAATGCAACTCCTCAATTCGGCCATATTTTGGCCATGAACCGGCTGACTACTATGGAAGAGCTCTATGAGAGGGCTCGTTACATCCAGACACTGATGAAGGATTCACCCATTATGGGTATGTTTGAGCCAAAGCCTCGGCTGTTTAAGAAAACCACCAATGTTAACAGCGGGCCCACAACTGATGGCACCGTCACAAACGAGCAAGTCGGCGCAGTTGGCAACCCCCACCATCAAGCTAACCCACGTCCACAACCGCCTCTACGACAGAACTCTCATTTTAACCCTACTCCACAACATCAATTCGCACCTCAACACTCCTTTGCTCCAACGCAAAACCAAGCCCCCCGCGTAGACCCTCCAGCTCCACCATAATACCATCAAATGCCCCCACCAGCCAACTACGGCCAACGACAACAACGGAGACCGCCACTTGGCCCCAAAAGGGACCACTATCCTCCACTTCCCGAAAGTCTCCCCGATATTTTTAATGCTCTGATGGCCGCCAACTTGCTCGCCTTGCCAAGGGAAAGAACCGTGTGGCCCGCTAATGTGGACACATCCCGTTATTGTGCTTTTCATCGCGGCCCTGGTCACAACCTTGATCGTTGCTTCCACTTCAGAGATTACATCTACGATCTAAATGACCAGGGTGACATCAATTGGGATGAGATGAGACAATTCATAGCCGCTATGAAAGAAAGAAGGGCTTCTCGGCAACAGCAAAATCAACAACTTCAGCAACCCGCTCCATAACAAGTTCAACCACAGCAAGCTCCAGCACCCCAGCAGGATATGGGGATTGTCCGTAATCCATTGCCAGAGCACGCCCCTAATCAGCATGTGAACCCTATCACATCCCTCTACGAAGTGCAGAGAGGACAGGGATGGCACGAAGAAAATGCCTCTGTCGAGGCATTTCATCATGATCCGAATCAAAATCAACCTCCGCACTTTTTGCGCACCCTTCCTTCTTCTTCTACTCTCTTATCGGGACGTCCTCTTTTACGCCCTGTCAACCCATCTACCTCCACCAGTTCTACGGCCTTGCCGGCCCGCTCTCTTCTTACTTATTTGCCACCTCCACAACCTACCGCACGACGAACCCCACCTTCCACCACCAACCCTATACCTCCGCCGTCCAGGCCACTCCTACTTTGCTCACTGCTAGCACCCGCTACACCCTCTACCACTCCTACACCAGCAAGGGTTCCTCCGCCATCAGTTCCCCCACCTCTCATACCCAGATCTCTTCTTGTTAGACCACCCGCCAATGCTCCTCGCATTCGGGTATCCCTTTCTACTTCCACGCCCCCTGAGGGGGCATCTTCGTCAAATCACTCTCCTGCGCTTCCCACGGGGGCATCTTTGCTAAACATTACTCCCACGCCTCCTATGGGGGCACCCCTGTTGTTGAACACTGCCACCGACATTCCCTCTTCTTCTTCTTCTAATTCTCCTCCCTCACTTGCCCCAACAGAGGCTCTACAAGGCGTGGCGCCGCTCCGCAGCGGGCGGATTTTCCACCGTATTTTTCCACAAAGAGAGCTAGAGCCCGTGCAGGGGCCGCAAGAGCAAGAACAAGGGTCTGTACCGGGCACTGAATATGATTTGTTAAAACATTTGGACCGGACTCCGACAAGAATTTCGATCCTGGAATTGATCAAATGGTCCACCACTCATCAGCTGGCTCTAAAGGAATATCTGCAGTAGCTAATGGTTAATGAAGACATTCCAGTTGAGCAGATAGTCACGGTGTTAACACCTGCTAGCAGTCAGCCGGCAATTACTTTTCATGAGCACGAGCTGGCACCAATCTCAGCAAGAAAATATGCCTTATGCATCACAGTCGACATCAATAAGGTGGCTGTTAAGCAATGTCTGGTGGACACTGGGGCATCAATCAATGTTTTGCCACCGAGCACCTTGAAGTTATGTGGCATACCAGAAAGCCAGATTCGGCCGTCCACCATAACGGTCACTGCATATGACAACACAAAGAAGCCTCCTCTAGGCATGATCACATTGAAAGTTAGCTTGGGTCCTGCCACCATCACAGCAGATTTTCACATCTTAAACATGGATCCAACATTTAATGGCATTCTTGGCCGCCCGTATATCCAGCAACTTGATGCGGTGACCTCTACAAATCACCAGTGTCTCAAATTCCCACACAAGGGCCGTATTATCAAGGTGACCAGCATGCCGATTCTGCTAGAGGAAGATATTCATGCAGCTTCATCAGTCCCTTCTATTTGGCCTGCCAATAAGCCACTGTTATCTGTGCTGGACGTCCCCCGTCCACGGCCAATGCCATCTGAAACTGTTACCACAGTTGCTATGACACCCCTGCCTTCTAAGGGGAAGAAGAAAAAGAACATGATTAATACCCCTGGCTGGAACATTCTGTTAAAAATGGGGTATCAAGATGGCAAAGGCCTGGGTGCCAACTGTCAGGGCAGGATTAGGCCCATTAAGCCGCAAAAATTGCTTGTACGAGGCGGTTTAGGCTATAAAAGGCCGAGCAAAAATGAAGAAGAGCCATGGGCATTTATGACTTCTACTTTGAAGACTGATCGCCAGCCACTCTCCTGGACACTGAAGACACATTTTGTTACTGGTGGCGTTCAGAATAATGAGCAGACTACCATAATTACTTCATTGCTTGACTATCAAGATGTTCACGCCAGACAGTTTGCTCGTCACATTGCCCCACTGGTTACCTACAAAGCACTGGAGTCTTTAAGGCCGGACAAAAGAAGGAAAATGGGTGATCCAGAATGCGACTGGTACAGGTGGTTCGACATGAATGACATTACTATTTCTTTGAGCCGCCTCTTCATGCCGACAGATCCGGAATGGCCGCCGCTCATACAAGAATTGATTGAAATGCCAGCAGTGATCACAGACAAGAGGTAGCTGCTGAGTGACTATACTGATACTGGAGAGCCGGATGTTCCGTTTGAAGAAGGTTTCACTGTGGATAGGCTGTGGGCTGGCCTCTTGTCTCTCACTTCCATGCATCCATCTGTGCTTACTTCTCTATATTCCCATTGGTTTGGTCATGTCCCAAGACCGCCTCCGATTATAATCAACTTGTCTCGAGGTACACTCCAAGTTGCTCTCACAATTCCTCCCTCGCTCCTCGAGCGATTTTCTGAACTCTCCATCTCACCTCCCCATGGGCCATTATTGATTAAATCTTTCTCTAATCTTGCAATTTCCACTCCTCCTGCTATTCTCCCATCACACTGCTTTCTCCTTGAAAAAGAAAATAAAAATGAAGAAAAAGATAAAACGAAAAAAACACTGATTTTTCAACTTTCCAATCCTCCATCTCCGTTGAGGAGACTTCTTATCTCTTTCCCGAGTGCGTCCCAACCCAGGGGCCGCTCTTTCAAGATTCCTTGATAGATCTATTTTCCCCCTCCGGCGAGGGGTCTTCTTCTGTATCACCTTTTGTATCCACTTTTTCACCCCCTTCTCTTCTTTCTGATCAGGCTAGTTGCTCCTCCTCTTCTTCCTCTTCTTCTAATAAAATTCATGGGGTAGATTCACATAAGAAATCCAAGGGTAAAGAGATTCCTCGCAGATTTTTATTAGAATTGGCTATCAGATGCCAAGCTTGTTTAGCAATCTCTGAGTTTGTGGAAAATCCAATTATCCTGCCAGAGTTAGAATTTGAAGATGCTGTTGCTTCTTATGAGGGTTTGGGCGTTTATGAAATTATGAATGATGAAGACCCTATTGAAGAGGGGGATGAAAGTTATGAAGAATATGAGGACGAGGCTGATGCCTTTGCTAGTGGCTTAAGAAAATTTGACGAACCATCAGCCTCAGTAGAAGAACCTACCAAAGAAATTAATTTGGGTACCGAGGAAGACCCTAGGATTGTCCTCATTAGTAAGAATTTGCCGCCCTCCGAAGAGGAGGCGCTCATTTTGGTTCTTCAAGAATACACGGACACGTTTGCTTGGAGTTATGAGGATATGCCGGGATTAGACCCTGCACTCGTTGAACATCGTCTTACACTTAAGCCAGGGTCTGTTCCGATCAAACAACGGTTGAGGCGTTTTCACCATAATATGGCTTTAAAAATGAAAGAAGAGGTCGACAAGCTCCATAAGGCTAGATTTGTTAGAGTTGTCCTCTACCCCAATTGGGTGGCTAACATTGTCCCGGTTATGAAGAAATATGGGAAAGTTCGGATTTGCATAGACTTCCGGGACCTCAACCGGGCGTGTCCTAAAGATGACTTCCCTCTCCCTCGTATTGATGTTCTGATTGATAACACGGCAGGTTTTGAGACTCTTTCATTTATGGATGGCTTTTCAGGTTACAATCAAATTCGTCTGGCTGAGGAAGACCAAGAGAAAACATCATTCACTACACCATGGGGTACTTATTGCTATGTGGTCATGCCTTTTGGACTTAAGAATGCTGGAGCCACCTACCAGAGGGCTATGATGGCAATTTTTCATGACATGATTCATATTTATATTGAGGTGTATGTGGATGATCTGGTTGTAAAATCAAGGACAAGGATTGAGCATCCTGGGGTTCTGGCTAAGGTTTTACAGAGATCACGAGAATATCAACTGAAAATGAACCCCAAAAAGTGCGTATTTGGCGTTTCTTCAGGGAAGTTGCTTGGATTTATTGTCAGCAAGAGGGGAATTGAAGTTGATCCCAACAAGGCAAAGGCCATCAGAGATATGCCTCCTCCCAAGAATTTAAAGGAAGTTCGAGGATTAATCGGGAGGTTGCAATTCATTCGCCGCTTCGTCTCCCAGCATTCACAAAGATGTACGCCGTTCTACGAGCTTACTAAACCGGGAGTCAAGTTTAATTGGGATGACAAGTGTCAGGCAGCCTTTGACGGGTTGAAGGATTATTTGGCCAATCCTCCTGTCCTGAGGCCGCCAATTCCAGGCAAGCCACTTATTCTTTATGTTTCGGTCCTGGATGACTCCGTAGGTGCTGTCTTGGCTCAAGTGGATGAAGAAGGTAAGGAGAGGGCAGCATACTACTTGTCTAAGCTTCTTAACCCCTGTGAGCAGAGGTACTCAGCCATGGAGAAGACTTGTGCAGCTTTGGTTTGGGTAGTTCAGAAGTTAAAATATTATTTTCTAGCTCATGAGGTTCACCTCATTGCTCGCATGAATCCAATTAAATTCCTCCTTGAAAAACCTGTCCTCACTGATCGACTAGCACGCTGGCAAAGCTTCCTCTCTCAATTTGTCATCACTTACATTCAGCAAAAAGCTATCAAAGGTTATGCCATTGCCGAGCATCTTGCTCACCACCCTCTTCCCCGATTTGATCCTGTCAATTCGGAGTTTCCAGATGAAGAACTAATGTCCATCAATCAACCCCATGATCCTATGTGGACATTACATTTTGATGGAGCTCTAAATTCTCAAGGAAGAGGGATCGGTATGGTTCTTTTAACACCAGAAGGGGTCACCATTCCATTTGCTGCTCGGCTCACTTTCCCCGTCACCAATAATATAGCTGAGTATGAAGCTCTTTTGGCCGGTCTTCAAACCGCTCATCGATATGGTGTCACTCATTTGAGAATTGTCGGTGACAGTCAGCTCATTCTGCGCCAGGTGCTTGTTAAGTGCCGCACTATCAATCCTAAGCTCAAACCCTACCAGGAACTGCTTCAGCTTATGCCAAACTCTTCACTAAATTGATCTTCGTTCATGTCCCTCGCAGCCAGAACATCTTGGCTGATGCTCTCGCCTCTTTGGCTTCCGCTTTAGTTTTCCCTCCTGAGCATGATTTTCATGTCCCTTTGATTCATCAGCGTGACACTCCAGCTATTAAGGATCGTGCTTTCCTTGATATTAGGGATCAGGTGCTCGAGAAGGTCAAGCTGAAGGAAGCTCTTAAAGAAAAGGAGGTCGTGCTTTTAAACTGGGAAGAAGAATTGGCTGACGAAAAAAAACCTTGGTATTATGAGATTGCCAGGTATTGTAATGATCAGTCCTATCATGAGGAAGCCACTGCAGAAGAGAAGAAAACAATTAGAAGGGTGGCTCAACGTTATGTTTTGGTTGGAGGTGTGCTCTACAGAAGAGGGCTCACCGGTGTTTTATTAAGATGCCTCGATGATGATGAATCGTGGAAGGCTGTGGAAGAGGCGCATTCTGGAGTGTGTGGTGGTCATGTGAATAGCCAGATGCTAGCTAAGAAGATCCTTAGGTTAGGCTTCTATTGGCCCACTTTAGAAGAGGATTGTTCCATCTATGTTCGAAGGTGTGTTAAGTGCCAACTGCACACCGATAATATTCATTCTCCTATTTCTTCACTCCATCCTACGTCCTCCCCATGGCCTTTTTCCATGTGGGCTTTTGATATCATTGGACCTCTTGGTGATTCGAATCTCCTGACCAAGCAAAAATCATTCATCCTCACGGCAACGGAGTACTTCACCAAGTGGGCGGAAGCGGAAGCTTACATGGAGATTAAAGCGTCAACCGTCTACAAATTCATAATGAAGAACATCATCACGAGATTCGGCATCCCGAGCACCATCGTCACCGACAATGGACCTCAATTTATCTCTCAAGAGCTTAAGGATCTCTGCAACAGGTATAACATTGCATTGCATCATTCTTCTCCCTATTATCCGCAGGGCAATGGCCAAGCAGAGGCAACTAATAAAACTTTGATCAAAATTGTTAAGAAAACGTGTGAGGCTAATAAATTTTCGGATTGGCCAGACAAGCTAGTTGAAGCTCTCTGGGCCTATCACACTTCCATTCGCACACCCACTGGGCAAACTCCTTTTGCCCTCACTTATGGAATGGAGGCAGTAGTCCCTTATGAGATTCTTATTCCCTCTCTGCGAGTACAATTGGATAAGGAGCTCTCTATTAATGAACGTCGTGATTCACTCCTTGCCCAATTGGAACTCCTCGATGAGAAGCGTCTGGTCGCCGCTGAGCATGCGCGCGTTTACCAAAATAGGCTTTCACGTTTTTATCAAAAGAAAGTAATTGAGAGAAAATTTAAGATCGGTGAGATAGTAATCAAGAGAATTTTTGTAAAGCCGGGTGGCCCTCGCTCAAAACTCCAACCCAATTAGGAAGGACCGTTTATCATAAAAGATGTTTATCCTGGCAATGCTTATAAACTGGTTAATGCTGAAGGGGAAGAGTTAACTCACCCTTGGAATGGTTTGTATCTTAAGAAATACTACCCTTGATTCAAAAATTCAAAAAAAAAATTGATTCAAAAAAATCAAAAAAAGTAGATATATACTCAAAATTCAAAAAAAATAAATAAAAATTGATTCACAATCTCCAAAAGAAATTGAAATTCTTAAAAAAAAAAGAGATCAAAATTGGTGCCATGGCACACGAAGGATCAATGTCCGAAAGGTCAAAATTCAGAATTCATTCATCAGTCTTGCTAAATTAAAAGGGGGTTGATTCTCCCACACACTACACGCTTTATTCTTGGGCTCAAGCAGTGCAAAATCTGATAGAAAGTCAAAAACCTGACTAAAAGTGAAAGATAATACCCGTTCTTTTCTTCTTCGGCCCATAAGGGAGGAAGGGAGACCTCGAGGCAGACACGCCGAGCCTATCCGCCGCCCTAGTAGGTGGAAGTCAGGGCCCAAAAGGGAGCAAATGCCACAAAAGCCCAAGTACAATTAGGTTTATTTTCATCAATGCAAATCAATTCCAAAGTGAAAGTCAAGTTATGAAAAGAAAAACATGTCAAGAGGGCAAAGTCCCCGCAAGGAAACCTTGGGCGTATGCATGCAATATAACAAGGGCATAAAGGTAATAAATTTCCCTACGCCAAAGACCGAACCCCAACAGGCTTAGGGTAGGGGAGGTAACTTTGCCTTGAGCATTCCAGAATCCCTTATGGGCTTCCCTTATAGTTTCTTCCATCCTTTCTACGCGGTAAAGTCACGAACTGGCAGGATGGTCAAGACGGACTTAAGAAATTGCATTGTGCGAAATCTCGAATACAAGTCAATTATGGTCATGTCAACCCCCTTTTTAACTACTCAAGAAAGGTTAATGAATTTTAGATGGTGACTATGTAAGACTCATGGTCTTGATAGCCTTGAAGCCCTTTTTGCAGAATAATTCAATTAACGCCTTCGCCTAAGGCGCTTTTTATGGAATTAACGTCCTAGATTAGGTCGTCTTCTTCAGAATTACGTCTTTGAGCAGGTCGTTTCTTTTTCAAAAATCAAATTCTTTTTCGAATTCATGCCATCCTTTAGGGCGTCTTTATAAGAATCACGACCCACTCTAAGGCGTGTTTTTCAAGAAAAATAACAAAAAAAATATAAATGAGAGAAAAGAAAAAAAATGTATTTTTTTCACGATGTATTCTTTTCCATGGGCATCTGTTATTTATGGTTTGCATGTGCGTGCTTTGCATGATGCATCTCCCCGCTATCAGTCATTTTATTTACCTTATTTGATTAAAGGCTTCGCCCCTTGACCCCTCATTAAGGTCCAAATATTGCTACCCCTTGCTTATTGGGCAAGGGGCCAAGTCAAACAGATGAATTAACCTGTTTATTCAAGTGTGAACAGCAGCTGCAGAAACAGGGCACAGTAAAACGAACACAAAGAACGTGGAAAGAGGAAAGTACACAAACACAAGGTCACAACCACACAAAGTGCTCAGGTAACAAAGGAATCTTAATATCATATATATATACATCATGAATGTCTAAGTACAGGTGTGAGGGTGGAGGAGTACAAGTAAGTCTCTCAGCTCTCGCCTCCACCCTCCTCTCTCCTACTCTCAACCTCCTCCTCGCCGTCCCGAGTTGGCGCTGGTGGAGGAGGCATGGGCCCCCGTGAAGAAGCAGGAACTCGAGCGTGTCCCCCTGCCTCGCTCCTCTCTCGGAGGGAAGAGCCCGCCACGAAGGTGGAACTGGTGAAGGAGTACCCCGCAGCCCGTGCTCGCTCACGTCCCCGCTGAAGACGCTCCTCGGACACTCGCAGCCGCTCCTGGAAAAGGATCAACTGGGTCCTCGAATCCGCCAGCTCTCGCTCACGTGCCGCCAGCTGCTCCTGGAACCGGGCACGCTCCGCTTGGTGCTCCTCCCGCTCACGAGCCCGCTCCTCGCGCTCCCGGGCACGCTCCCGTCGCTCCAGCTCAAGGGCTACACGCAGCTCGGCCACATCCTGAGGGAGCTCCTCTCGTCGCCTCAGGAACCTCTCAAGCTCTAAGATCCATTGATCACGGATCGCCAGCTCGGTACGTACCGCCTGAAGCTGAGTCATCTACAAGCAGGTAAACAAATCATCAATTCCATAATTCAATAATCTAGCAATTCAAGCAATGTATAATTGAGCCACTCACCTGTGCGCTCGTCGCGCGGAAGCCCTCGTCAATGCAGGTAAGAGCGGCTCAAAGTTCCTCAGTCTGTAAAAATGATTTTTATCAGTGCACAATTGTATAATCAATATTTGAATGGGCTTGTGTTTTGGAATTTACTCGTAAGGCGAGGTCGCGCTCCACTGCCTCGGCTCGTGCCACTGCTCCCACTAACTGCTCTGCCAGTGCAGTCGCCTCTGCACTGGGTCCTCTCGAGCTAGAAGCCTCCCCTGGGTCTCTCCTCACTGCTCCCTGCTGGGCACGCTGCATTCATTGAGATTGTCAGTGGCTAATCATCAATAATTCAACAAAAACAAAATACATTTGCATATAGAAATAATTTAAACACTCACCAGGGTCTCTAGGTCTGCCCGTGTGGCGGCCAGCTGGTCCTCCAGGCTGTGTAGGTGGGCCTGGGTATCTATCGCCGCTATGTCCCGCGCATCCTGCATCCATCACATGTTAGTCGCATGATAGTCAGATAAGCATTTGCATTTAATTTAGATTCATACATACCCCTAAGACCCTCATCTGGGGTCGGCCGGCGTATACCTCCCAGTAGCGTCGGAGGTACTCGGAGCTGTCAGTCGCCCGGGAGGTGACTCTGGTCCCGCCTCGCTGCCAGTCGGCGTGCTGCTCCTCGAATCGTACCCTCCAGTCTGTCGCCTTTGTACGACCGCGAGTCTTCTTCCCGATGCCCTGCGGCTCGCCTACCTCGATCCACTCCTAGTGGAGGCCCAGCGTCCTCATCACCAACCTAAGCCGTAACGGCTCGATCTCGCTCAAGCAGTGAACCCAAAGCTCACGCTCAAAGCGAGGTCGGCCCGCTACAACCCAAGGATGGCCCTCGTCTGTCATCCCCTCATAGGGTCTCCACTGCACCTGCATTCATAACATACATATCATCATTTCATCTTCATCATAATAAATTCAAAAAGAAAGATGCATAATCTTCATACATACCAGCGAGGGAGGGAAGTCGCGGAGCTCTCTCCGTAGAACCCACAACTCGTAGCCGAGTGGGGCGCCGAAGACGACCGGCACCCAGCGCCGTGCTAGAGGGAAAGCTCCCTCATTCCCAGGCCGTGGGTCAACGCGCCCCATCGGCATGTAGAGGTGACTCCAAACCTGCATCCATGCATTGCATTAGTTAGGCATTCACACGCATATAAAAATATACATAAAAGAAAAAAAATAGAAAAAAAATGCATACCTGAAGAAAAGGTGAGAAGCCACTAACGGTCGTCTCTCGCCCTGTCCCCGTGGACAGGTCGGCCATCATGTGCGCCAGCAGAGCCGCTCCCCAGGCGTAGCTGCCAACTGCCTCCAGGTCCTCGAGTATCCCCAGGAATCGACAGTTGATGACGTCGCCCTTTGTCCCGAGCAATAGCCTCCCGAGTAGCAGTAGCAAGAACCTCCTCAGGTCTCGGTCTGCTCTCTCTCTGTCGGTCGGGTCCTGGCAGTAGACTGCCCTAGCCCCGTCTATCAACCTCTGCGAAAATTGCTCTAGGGTCTCTCCTGACCTATGTCTGGCATTCCCTAAAACCATCACTGTAGTGAGGTCAGTGCGGAAGATCGTCCTACACTCGCTAGGCGTCTCATAAACCATCTCCAATCCTAGCAACCTCTCGGCAAACTCGGTGTAGTCTGGGTAGGTAATCCCACTCACAGCCTCTCCATCTACCCTCAACCCTGTAATCCTGGCCACGTCCTCCAGGGTAGGAATCATGTGTCCCCAAGGCATCAGGAATGCCCGGCTAGTCCTATCCCATCTCTCCCGTAGAACCTGAATGAGTGGTAGGTCTGGCCTAACTGGCTCTATGCTGAGGAAGGCCCCGAACCCCATCGCGTCTACCCTCTCTCTCTGGAACTCGGGGAGGCCGTAGTAAGCTGCCCGGACCATGACCTATGAGATGCGCGTCCTCATCAGCCCCTGCATGCATAAAATAAGAATTTTTGGCTTAATTGTTGTGAATATTCATGCTTATTTCATTTTGATTGCCCCAGGTTGAATGTTGATGTTGTTGAAATTAACGACCTTCCTCAGGTCGTTTTTCGTTGAAATGGCGCCCTTAAGGGGGGCGTGGTTCTGATTGTGCTTCAAGATAACAACCTGCCCTAGGTCATTTTTCATCTATGAAACGCCTCTGTGTTGGGCGTGTGTTTGTGGTTAATTTCTAAAATCGTAAAGGTTTTATCAAATCACGCCCTTGGGATGGGCGTTTTTCAAGTTGGGTTTGTTAATTAATCAAAGAATTAATGAATGGGCGACCGCTGGTTTGGTCGTCTGTTTTTAATTGACGCCCTGGTGGGGGGCGTGGTTTTGGGTTTTTCAGAAAATGGAATAAAAATAACAGCATACGATGATTAACAACATAATATGTAAATTTAATTGGGCGACATGCTTTAGGGCGTGTTCTCATGAGGTTAATTATTTTTCATGAAAATAATGTCATTAACGCCCTTGGGTTGGGCGTGTTTTTTTAAAATCGCGATGCCCCTGAGGGCGCCTTCTTTCTGAGTTGCAGGGTTTATACCCGAGGGCTATAGAAAATCAGAAAAAAAATGAAATTAAATAAATAAAAATGGGAATTGGGTTGAGGCTTACCTTCTTGTGCTTGGGTTCCTGTGGCCGAGGCCATGGCTGCCGGAGTTGGCCGGCACGGGGAGGGGGCGCCGCCGCGGGCGGTGGTTCGTCACCTTCCTCTCCTCCTTCTCCTGCTTCTTCTTCTTCTTCTCCCCTTTCTTCATCTTCCTCGTGGATCTCTGGGCCTTCGTCGGCCTCGTTACCGGCCATCGCCGCCGGTTCATCTTCGACCGCCACGGGAGGGGCTTCCTCCATGGCGTGTTCCTCCTCGCCCAGATCAACGACCTCCGGTGTGGCCACCCTCTGCCGCTTGACTGATCCTCCTCTGGCCATGGCTAGGGCTAGGGCGAGAGTGTGAGAGAGATAGAGGAAGAGAAGAGGGGAGGGCTTCGGTTAGGGTTGCAGAGAAAGAGAGAGGGGGCAAATGGAACGGAAGAAGAAGAAGAAAGGGGAAAAGCCCTTTTAGCATTCGAAAAGAAGTAACGCCCTGAGGAAGGGCGTGTTTTGTTGAATTCGTGACTTCCACAGAAGGCGTTTTTACAAGGTAGACGACGTATCTTGAGGCGTTAATTTTATTTGCATGGGGAATGATAACCGTCGTCAGACGCATTCAATGGGCGTTGATTGATTTGAGAGAAGTAATTATTACCATTTTTGATTAACGCCTATGATTGAGACGTTACCTGATTGAAAACGTGGCTTCGATAAGGGCGTTACTTTTAGAATTTCAACGAATATATTTTGGGAATTTGAATCAATTAACGCCCTGTTCTAAGTCATTATTTAAGTAGCGCCTATTATCGAAGGCGTCAAATGTATGAACAGGAATGTTGAAAACGTCGTTGTCTGAGGCGTCCATTTTGGAATTTGCGTCCTTTCTTGAGGCGTTATTCACAACAGAGCGACAGGTTATTTGAGGATTTGATCTGAAGCACAGCAGTAAGGCTCAATCAGAAAACAATCATTTTTATTACTTTGAAAAGAAAGATTACAATGCTTGATGAGCCGTCTTGGGTCTTAGCTTTCTCAAAGCTGTTACATAATTTTTCCACTGATCTTTGTCTTCATCTAAGCTTTCTACAGGTTGATGGAGTTCGTTAATCTTCCATAGGGCTTGGATTGTGATGGCCTCTTCTCCGTCTTCATTGCTGCCTAAGTCTCTTGATTTGATTGGAGGGAGATGAGACACGTCTTCTAGGTGTTGCCTTGGAAGTCCAATTTGAGGAAGGCATCTGTGAGAGTTGTATAGTATGAAGTCCGAAGCACCTATGAGACGAAGGTCCGTCCCGGTGGAGAATCGTGCACGAAGTTCCTGCATTTTGAGTACACCCGGGGCACAAGTGAAGAGGTTCTTTGGCATCACTTTGAGGTGCTCTCTCCATTCCACTCTCTTTTTGATTTGAGGAATCTGGTTCATCACTCTATTGCTTATTCCTAACGAGCCGGTCATGTAAGAGAGTGGGCTTTTTGAAAAGATTCTTGAGGGTTGTTGGGCCTCACCACATGGATCGAACTTGAAGTGTAGATCAACCCAACTAGAGAGTGCTAGCATGCACCCGTAGATGGGCCTTCCCATCGCCGCCGAGGTAAGCCCACTATAGAGATAGGCTAGAATAGCCGGTCCAACTCTTTCCTCTTCCCATAAGCTCACCACCGTGCTCAGTTGGGCCTCCTCTAGAAAGTCCTCCGTGGATGGAAACAAGAGTGCGCCTGCTAAGCACACCATGAAGGCCTTGGCTATCTTTTCTATCTCCTCCTCTTCCTTAGCTTGATCCGCTCTCTTGAACACCCATGAGGCGAGCTTCAAGAGGTTGATTCCTTTAGTGACCTTGATTTGGTTCACTATGTTTGGGCTAGATATCAATGAGGTTAGCAATTCATGAGAAGAGATTGGCCTTGGCATGATGGCCATCTTTTGTTCTTCTCCTTGTTTCATCCTTTTCAAGCCTAATATCAACTCTAGTTCTTCCAATAGGATGGTGGCTTCAAATGTTGAGAAGAGAAAGGTGTGAGTGGAAGGGTGCCATATTTCAACTAGAGCTCCTATGGCTGCCCAATCTAAATGAATTTGGTCATGGTGTTTGGCATGGGTGACTAGGCCCAAAAGGTGCCATCTTGCAAGATAAACCCTCATATCAAAAGAAAATTTGGAAAGGATAAGGGGAAGCCACTTGTTTTTTGTAAATCTCCTAGCTCCTGGCACTAATGGATAGTCCTGTGGAAAACAAAGAACATGCAGGTGAACAGCAGAACAGTTGAATGTCTTTTGGTTCGGATATGAGCAGAAGAAGAATAGAAGAATTCACTAACCTGATTTAGAGCAATTCGGATGTAGATATGTCCTTGGATTTCAGTCAACCTGGGGGTAGAAGACCTGGGTCTCTTGATCATCCTCTCCATCCTTTTGCTTTGTAGAAAGAGCTCGGGCAAGTGCCTGCAGGAGAAGAACGAACAGCAAGATAGAGCCGACTGCAGAGGTTTGGAAGGGTTTGCTTTGATTAAATCTAAGGAAGTGCCTGCCTTTTGTAATGATTAGGTTGTTCGGAGTTAGAAGGTTGATAGGTATTAAGATATGGTTTGGCTTTCGATTCGGAAACGGAAGTTTGCTTAATTAACACCGTTTGTTAGGGCGTCAATTGTTGAATTGACGACCTTGCTGAGGTCGTGTTTTGTTTAACGCCCTTGACGGGGGCGTTTTCTTCTTGAACTATCGATGAATGTCACGCCTTGATGAAGGGCGTGTTTCTCTTTTTGACGCCCTCATGTTAAGGCATTTTTCATAATTTTGACGCCATGGCTTAAGGCGTGTTTTATGAGCTTGATGAACTTAAGTGCTATTATTTCATTGGAATTCTATTTTATTTAGCACTTATGATCATGTCATACTTTGAATTGAAGATTATCGATGTTGAAATTGTGAAGATTGATAAGTTTCAAGTGCAGGAAAGTGCAGGTTTCGAGACGCGTGGGTTGCTCATGGAAGTAACATCGCGTTCATTATCTTGTATTTGTTTGATGTAAGCATTTTACTATATGGTATTTACGCTATTATAGCATATCAAGGACCTTGTGGTTCTGATGAACCTAGAATTTGAGTTCCCCTTCATCAAAAACTATGATAATTTCAGGAGAGTCTTGATCACACGGATAGGCCGTTAAGTCGTTCAAGGTCTGGGACGATGGTTCCATTTTCTGAGTTGATACGCGGACAAATGGGCTTCGACTTAGTGTTAGCTCAGAGACCTGGATTCTTGACCAAATCTGGATGGCTTAGCAATATTATCCTTGATTATTTTCTATTTTTAGTTTATTTTATTCTTTTCTTTCAGCCCAGCATGGATCATGTAGGATTTTGAGTTTCATGCTGAAAATCTTCATATTATGACAATAATAAAGGTCACTCGCTCTTTATTGAGTTGACATGAGATATTCCACTCCAAATCAAGTACTTTGTTCTATCTGAAGCCGCTCAGGCTGATTCCTTGAAAATGTCCCTTTGTTGGATCTCCATTTCAATTCTCTTTATTTTTTCTACAAATCTACCTTGGTTGTAGCACGTCCACGTTGGCTGGTAACCGCTCTCCAATGGTCTTTCCCTATCGTGCCCGCGCGTACACCCTTTGCCTTACATTTTACTTGTTTAGCTTAGTCTCCTTTATCTAGCAATTGATGCCTTCTTGGCATCACTCGGAGTTGTTTCACTTTGAATCTTGGAAAGATTTCCATTGCTTAGTGTCTGAGGCGTGTCACATCACACTTTGGCATCTACTTATCAGTTCGCTCCACTTCATTCCATTTGTTGCACTTTCCTCCATTTCGTCTCACTCCCTTCCAAAGTAGACGCCAAGGCGGGGCAGCTGTAGACACGCCAAAAATGACGCTATGTTGATCAAATCTCATGTCACTATGATGACGCCCCAAGTGAACTTCAATATATTCATAATATGAAGTTTTTCTATTTTCTTGTGTGTGGTTTTGGTTTATTTTTGCATTTTTATGATTCGCGACCTGAAGAGGGGCGTTATTTAAATGGCGACCTTATCTAGGGCGTTTTCTCAAGAAAGGACGACTAAATGTCAGGGCGTCAATTCCTGATATTATCCGGTTTTAAAGTAAATTCAAAATCAATTCAATTATTGGTTAACGTCCTTCCTCAGGGCATTTTTTTTAAATTAACGCCTCAATCGTAGGCGTGTTCTCATAATTTTCAAATAAAGTAAGTTTTATTGCCAAAATTAAATCCAAGAAGTGACGCCCTTGGTAGAGGTCGTGTTTTGTGTAACGTCTTGATGTAGGTCGTCAATTCTTGATTTGACGCCCTTCTCAAGGTCGTGTTTCACCTTTCGTGTCCTACTTTAACTCCTCTTTCCTGTATAGAGTCCTGCCTTCAATTGTCTCCTTGCTCGAATTAGAGGTAGAGTCATGCCTTCTTTGAACATTGCCTATCCTTATCTTACCAAACTCGAGCTGATCTCCCACTGAAATCCTATAAAATCATGATCTGGTCAATTGAGGCAGAGGTTGACGTTTTTAGAGGTTGAAAAGATTAGAAACGTTCAAGAGGTTGAGAGGATTGACGGCTTCCTCTGCTTCCTTACTGTCGTGTGCTTGATAGGAAGACTTCGGCTTCCTCTGCTCCTTCTTCATCCGGTCAACCGTGTCTTCTTGGTTCCCTTTACTGTCGACAGGGACAGCATGGCTTTCTTTTGTTTGTGTTGATTTATCTTCATCCACTATTTTCTTCTTCTGCGTCTGCATCAATTCCATCGTCAGTATTTTTCCTTTTCACTTTGCACTAGTTTTATCACATATCTCCTCTCTCCCTAGTTCCTCTTTAGGGGTTTTAAAACCAAAACAATAAGGTGCGCATGTTGATTTCTTTTCATCATCACATGTTTTATTTGGATTGATATTACTGCACGTTGGCTGAATCACATCTTTTGCTTTGTTTCATTGTCTTTTTTGCAAGGTAATCAAAAGGAGAACCCTTCTCATCGGCCGGCCGATTGAAGAAGGAGGAAGGAACTTTACATCATCCCACGTTCCAATCTTCACCAGGTATTCGCGATCTCTTTTTACTATTATTGAGGTAACCCCTCTGGCGATCACATCTCCATATTTGCACCATGTGCAAGTTTTTCTTCCCCCTTATTTATGCATTAATCATCATTATTCTCCATGTTTTTTACATAATTTATTCTCTTGTGATTGTGTGGGATTTTTGCCCATCCACACCGGGGTGGGGAGAACTCGACCCCGTCGAGTATGGGTCCACCTGATTGTGGTAGCGCTCCAAAATGTCCGGGTCAAGGCACAGCAAATCCTCCCGACTCACCCAAGTGTCCTCTGTCGGGGGACGGTTCTTCCACCTCACCAGATAGCACTGATACACCTTGTGCCTGGTAATGGTACCATGCTCATCCAGTATTGCCTCTACCTGCTCACGTCGGCCTCTCAAGCTAGGAAGTGGTGTCCCACCGTGGGTGTCTCTCTCAAGGGGGGGTAAAGGCTCAAGCTCCTTATTGGGTGCTACCGCGGGGCCCTTGTAGGGTACCAAGTCTGCCACGTTGAAGGTAGGGTGTACCCCAAAACTCTTAGGTAGGTTCAACTCATAAGCGTTACTGCCAAGTCATTTCAGAACTTGAAAGGGTCCCGAACCTCGTGCCCTCAACATGGAGGCAGGCCCCGGAAGGAGCCGCTCCATCCTCACCATCACCGAGTCTCCCACTTTGAACTCATAGTGATGCCATTGAGCATCTGCTTGCCTTTTGTAAGCATCATTACTTTTCCCTATATGCTTGCGGATGTCATCATGCAACTCTTTGATATGATGTGCAAAGGACTCAACTGAGACTGACACTCTAGCATGTGGGGGAAGGGGAATAAGATCTGAAGGCTTTCTAGGCCTATAACCATGCACGACCTAAAATGGACTTTTGCCTATGGACCTATTGACAGAATCATTATATGCAAACTCGGCCTGGGGCAAGAGGAGATCCCAATTCCCGGGTGGTCCCCAACTAGACAACAGAGCAAATTCCCAAGACTTCGGTTGACGACCTCAGTTTGGCCGTCGGTTTGAGGGTGGTAAGCAGTGGAGAATTTGAGGAGGGTTCCCATCAGATGCCAGAGGGTTTTCCAAAAGTAACTGGTGAATTTCACATCCCGGTCGGACACAATGGTCTTAGGTAATCCATGGAGTCGGACTACCTCATCAAAGAATAAATGGGCAACCCTAGAAGCATCCGAAGTCTTGGAGCGTGGGATAAAGTGGGCCATCTTAGATAACCTGTCAACAACTACAAAGATTGAATCATGTTTACGCAAGGTCCTAGGCAGGCCAAGGATAAAGTCCATGCTCAAGTCCTCCCAAGGTCGGTTTGGGATGGGAAGGGGTGTGTAAAGCCCAGTGTTTTACCTCACTTGCTTGGTCGAGGCACAAATGCGACACTGTCCCACAATGTTGGCCACATCCTTCTTGAGATTGGGCCAATGGAATTGCCTCTCAACTAGCTCTATGGTCTTTTGGACCCCAAAGTGACCAGCTAGGCCACCACTGTGCAACTCCCAAACTAAGAAGTCCCGAAGTGAAGTTCGAGATATGCATAGCCAAGCATCCTTGAAAAGATACCCCTCTTGGAGTATGAATCCCTCATGTTCTCTGTGGGGTTGAGTGGAGAGGGTGCTGTAGTGAGTCCCAAAGTCGGGATAATTTGGATTTTCCCATTTGATTCTCTCAAACCCCGTGACTTCCACTTGGACAGTGGAAAGCAAGGCTACCTGCTTACTCAGCGCATCGGCGGCGCGATTCTCACTACCCATCTTGTACTTGAGGACAAAGGTATAGGCCTAAATGTATTCTACCCAACGGGCATGACGGGCATTGAGCTTTTGTTGGGTGTTGAGGTACTTCAAGGCCTCGTGGTCCGAGAAGATCACAAACTCCTTGGGTAAAAGATAGTGCCTCCAATGCCAAAGGGATTGAACCACGTCATAAAGTTGTTTGTCATATGTGGAGTACCTAGTCCTAGACTCACAAAGTTTCTCACTAAAATAGGCTACTGGGTGACCCTCTTGGCTAAGAATGCCTCCAATCCCTACCCCGGATGCATCACAAGTGACCTCGAAGACTTTAGAGAAGTCGGGTAGGCAAAGGACAGGGGCTTGGGTCATCTTTTCCTTGAGCTCTAGGAATGCTTTGGAGGCTGCCCTAGTCCACACAAAAGTACCCTTCTTGAAGCAATCTGTGATAGGAGCAGTGATAGTGCTAAACCCACGGATGAATCTCCTATAAAAAGTGGCTAGCCCGTGAAAGCTTCGAGCCTCGTGGAGGGTCTTGGGCTCGGGCCACTCAAGAATGTCTTGGACCTTCTCGGGGTCCATGGATACCCCTTGGGATGAGACAATAAATCCTAGGAAGGCTAGTTGATTGCTCAAGAAATGACACTTCCCGGGGTTGGCAAAGAGGCTCTCTTTCCTAAGAACAGTGCACACTTGTTTGAGGTGATCGAGGTGGGCTTCCTTGGACTGGCTATATATGAGAATGTCATCAAAGTAGATGACAAGGAAGATGCCAATGAAGGGCCGGAGAACGTCAGTCATGAGGCGCATGAAGGTGCTTGGTGTATTGGAAAGGCCAAAGGGCATCACAAGCCACTCATAGAGACCATACTTAGTCTTAAAGGCGGTCTTCCACTCATCCCCAAGCCTAATGCGAACTTTGTGATAGCCACTCTTGAGGACAATCTTGGAGAAGATGGTGGCTCCAGCAAGCATGTCTAACATGTCATCTAGCCGAGGGATGGGGAACCTATACTTGACTGTTATCTTGTTGATGGCTCAGCTATCCACACACATGTGCCAAGTTCCGTCCTTTTTGGGTGTGAGAAGAGCCGGGATGGCACATGGGCTCTTGCTAATACGGAGGAAGCCCTTCCTGATGAGCTCCTCAATTTGCCTCCTAAGCTCGGCATGCTCGGTGGGGTTGAGGCGATAGTGGGGGAGGTTGGGTAAGGTAGCTCCGGGCACAAAGTCGATGGCATGTTGCACATTGTGCATAGGTGGTAGCTTATTCGGAAGCTCATCGGGGAACACATCATGGAAGTCCTCAAGGAGTTGTTAGATTTCTATTGGGTGTGGGTCGGTTGGGGTGGATTCCCCAAGGCAAATGACAATGGCACACACTTGTCCCCCTTGGTTGACTTCTTCCTCAAGTTCTTTCCTAGTGATGAGGTGTAGGCTCCTAGTAGTCCCAATGGTCAAACTAGGGCTAGGATTTGATGGGGTGGGGTGTGGGGTAGAGGGAGGGGTTGAGGATTCCTCTAGGGGAGGAGGTGTCTTCTTGGGGAGGGAGCGGGGTGGTGAAGGGTTAAGTTGGATTCTCTTTCCCTCATGGGTGAAAATGCAAGTGTTCGCCCTCCCGAGGAAGTTGGCATCTACATCATAGATCCAAGGCCGCCCTAGGAGTATGCTCCCTACTTCCATTGGTAGAATGTCACACCAAACTTGGCCTTGGTAGGATTGAAATGTGATGGGGACAAGGCAATGAGTGCTAACAGGTATGGATGTAGCATCAATCCAAGCAACCCGATAAGGTTTTGGGTGTGAGGAAATGGTGAGGCCTAGAAGTTTGACGGTGTTGGGGACACCACATTCACACTACTCCTGTTGTCCAAGATGACCTTCCTAGCATGACTCTCTATCCGGATGTAGGTATGGAAGATGGTGTTTCTTCTCCAATCATGCTCTTGGACTTGAGTGAGGGTACACCTAACAACTCCAAGGTGAGGGTCGGTGGGTGGAGGAGGTTGTTCTTGATTAGCCTCCATACAGTGGGTCTCATAATCTTCCGCCCAGTCGGGAGAGGCCTCATACACCTCAGCCTCTTCTTCAACTCCAGCTTGGGGTAGGAGATTAGCCTCCTTAATGAGCAAGCTAGATGCTCCCTTGGTGGGGCATTGATTGGCGAAGTGTTCATACCCAAGGCACCTAAAGCATTGTTGCCCGCTTTGGTGGTTGGGGTTGACCCTAGTGTGAAGGGGGGTGGGTCCCGAATTGGGTCTATTGGGAGTGGGGTTGGGAGGACCATTTGTGGGGCGATGGGGAAGGGTGTCACTAGGAGGGGATGCCCGGGTGGGAGGCGCTCCCATTGGGTTGGGAAGGAGACCTCGTTGAGGAGGTGGGGTGTTGGTCCGAGGTGCCAAGGATTTGGGATCCATCTCCCGAGGGGGAACCATTCGGGTATATCGAGAGAATTTCTTGGCATCCCGGGCTATTTGGTAGGCTTACTCTAGGGTGGTCACTTGACGCATGAAGAGCTCCTTCTTTATGTGGAATTGAAGCCTATTCCTAAAGCGGGACAGTGTGACCGCGGGAACCTCTTGGACTCCACACTTAAGAAGGTAGTAATCAAAATTTTTAATGTACTCCATCACGGTCTTCCCTTCTTGGGTTAGGGCTTGCCACTCATCTAGGAGATTTTGATGGTAGGAGGGAGGGACATATTTGAGTTTGAGTTATTCTTTCATGGCCCCCCATGTGGTGATGGGAGGTTCCCTCCTAACTATCCTTAATCCCTCAACGTTCAACCAATGGGTCTTTGCTAACTTAGTAAGTTGCATTTTGGCAAGTCGGACTTTCCTATCCTCAATCATGGGGTACCAATCAAAATATTGGTCCATAGCCACTTCCCAATCTAAGTAGATGCTCGGGTGATGGGACCCATCAAAGGTGGGGGCATCAACTTTCACAAGCCTCACAAGGTGTTCATCTGGATTATCCCGGGGGGGTCTGTCATCTCTCCTTGGGGGTGGGTCCCATTCTGGCTCGGGTGGGTGGTCACGGTTGAGCTCTCTTATCGCTGGTCCCTCACGTGGAGGAGGTACCCTTCTATCATCCACCCTTAGGGCGGGCCTATTCTCCTCAAGTTGCTCAAGCCGGGCCGTTATGTCATCAAGCCGCCCTAAGATACTAGCCATACCCTCCACAAGGAATCTCATGTGATCGGTGTTGAGTAGTGGACATCGGATCTAAAGGGGAGGGGTGAATAGATCTGCCCCTCTTTTCGTAATGCAACCCTCTATATACCTAGATAAAATAAATTACAACGGAGTGTAACTAGCTTATCGAAGAGCACTATGATTCACTTGGCAAGATGAGCAACTAATATATCGATTTGAACATAAGCATGCATCTAGAACGAAGCAATCACACAAGCAAACCACAACGCAAAGGATTTTAAGGTGGTTCGGACTGAATCCCCAGTCCTACGTCCACCCCTCACCAAATCTGGTGAGGCTCCACTAGTGCCACGCACTGACCCGTAAATCGGAAAGACCTCCGATTGCCTTCCTACTAACCACAGGTAGGGACGTCAACACCGCAGATCGGACAACTTCCGATTGCCTTCCTACTAACCACCAGTAGGGACGATCTTCAGTTTTGATTGTTTGAGAGAAATGGAAAGAGAACAAATAGAAATCACTCAAACAAGATATAGAATATGCTCAAAGTAAAAAAGATCTTGTCTGAGTTGCAGGGGCTTGAATCTGATGCTTCGATGGTGTCTTCTTCCTTGAGAGACGATCTTCCTTGAGTTGATGAAGAAGACTATGGATGTAGCTTTGATCTTCCCTTTGATCTCCTTGAGTTAATGAAGAGTTTGATGCAGTTTAGATCACCCTTAAGAGCCTTGATTGCTTCTTGCTTCCTTGCAGGTTGAGATAGCTTCAGATCTAGGCTTGAATCCCCTGGAATGGATGAATATCTCTTCACGAAGTACTGTTCACGGCTACTGTACCATCTCCCTTGAATAGCCTCCACAAGCCTCCCTTGATCTCCTTTGATCAAAATGAAGCATTAGGGTTTCTAACCCTCTTGTATGTGTTTTATAGACTTTGGATGCTCAATAGAAGTCCCCCAGACCAGATCCATATTTTGTGGGTGATTGGGTGACTTTAGGATTAAAGAAATCCATGGAGAATGACCCTTCTCGAAGTGGAAAACAAAGTCAACAATGAAGGCTCGGGGCTGGTGGTCGACCTGTGGCTTCTGGCGGTCGACCGCTACTGAGAAAACTGCATACGAATGATCCCTGGAATTTTCGGTCGATCGCTACTGGGCTGGCGGTCGACCGGCATTGAGAGAGCTATAGCCTGGAGGTTGCTGGCAGGGGCGATCGACCGCCCCTGTGCTGGCGGTCGACTGCCAGCTGGGCAGACCCCAGGTTTTCCTGGGTCGGTCCGTTAATTGCTTTAGCTCCGTTGCTTAAGTTCTTTAGCACCCCATTCATGTCTGTAGCATCACCCTTGATAGTCTAGAAGGTGTAAACTGAGTCTTTGACTTTGGGTTCTCTTGGTTATGCTTCTTTGTGCATCGACCTTAACTGTCATTGAGCTTTCATTTGTACCAACTCCACTCCATTCCTTATCCATTCATTTGCATATCTGTCATGAACAAAACATCACGTATGTCAATCATATAAGAGTGAAAAACAACAATGACTAATAGTGTTTAGCCATTATCAAAACCAAGAATGTCAAATAACTCAAATGACCACATGATGATGTCGAATGACCCAAGTGACCGCAAGATGACTCAAATGACCATAGGGGCACAACATTCTGATGATGGTAACACTGTGAGTCATTATGTGGCAGTAATATCCAAGATGGCAAACTTTATGACATATGCAACAAGTGCAGCTCAAGATCCATGATAGTAATAGCATGTGAATGCAATTATGAATGCTGTTATGAGTGCTATGCAATTATGCAGACCCCATCACATACACATAAGAGATACACAAAGCGCACAAAGGATTCTCCCCCTTTGACTCTCCCCCGTACATAATTCACTCATCCCTCAATGACAACTCACAAAGCAAAGGACGACTCACAATAAAAAATTCTCTCCCTTTGACAGTAGCAAAAAGGAGGGAGAAGTTAGAGAAGCGACAAATGTCGGTGAGACCAGTTCTTAAAGGGGTGGAGAGCAAGCAATTATATGCAAACCTGAAACATACCGCGAGCAACATATATGGTTCAAAGCTAATGAAATCTGAGATCATCAACAGAGTTCGAAAAGTAGCTACATCCAAGATTTAATAGAAATGAACAAAAGATGCATATCATGGCAGTGTTTAACCTTCCCTTGTCTTATACATCCATATTCAATAATGACAAAGGGAATAGCACAAAAACTAGTATTGAGGCTAAATAAGCATGAGTAAAGCATGGAATTGTATGATTGCAGCATGTTTGATTTTTCAGGAACTTTTGTATTTGAAGGCACATGACTCATATTTTACGAGCAATCAAGTCTAGTACATGCCTCCTAGCCATAAGAATACATGTTGTTTAGACGTCAGTATCCCTAGGTATTTGGCAAGACTGACGGTTATGCTTCAAAATGAACAGAGATAGCAAAGTCATGTCATGACATATCCAATCTCATTTCTTTGATGAGAAGATATATTTCTTAGCAATTATGCTAGTACTTTATCTAGAGTCCCAATATAATTAAGATAGAGATAACAGAGGCACATCATGACATATCATTCGTCACTTGATTTGATGACGTGACATATTTCTCCGTGCAATAATATCATTTCTCTGTCAAATTGATTTCCAAGAATTCCAACTCATCAAGATGTTTAGAAACAATACTAAGCTCTAGAGTATCACCAAGATTGTCATGACGTTTGGATTTTGAGATATCCGGATAGTCAAGCAAAGCACGATATGCAATCTCTAGTTAAGGTCTATTAAAACCACAGAACATAGATGATTTCAGAATAAATATTTTTGAACTTCAAGGAAATCATTAAATCTGAACCATTTTCATTGGATGGACAATCATCAGGGCATATAATAGAAAGCTCTTATACTGTAGTTCTGTCAGTGAAGTGCAGATTGCAAGAGGTTAAGAAAATCAACAAAACTCCCCTAAAGGATATGCAATGGATGCACGAAAGAGTTATGTTTGCAAGTAAGTTGAATGACAAATGAGGTTGACCTAGTCACTCTGAAGGTGGCAGAAATGAAATGTGTGACCCAACCCATGGTTGTACACTTACTAAATGCAACAGAATGAATATGAAATATATGCAAGAATGCGTCAAAGAGATAACTCCCCCTTACTATATGGCCTATATGCGACAGTGACACATGGTACTTGGCGGTGGTGAAACCTCACGCATATTGAGTGCTTCTAGGCAAGCATAACCTGCCCTTCCATACATCAACATTTCATCTACCATGGCCATGCAAGAATGATGCAACATCAACCATGCAAGGCATCGTGAACATGAATTCAATCTTTATTATGCATCATGACTACATGCAATGTGACACCATATGTAAAATGACATATATATATATAAACAATGCATGGACACAAATATGCAAAAACAAACAACTAAATTGAACAAAATCATCATTTCAATTTTTATTGGCCTGAGGTCGGCAAAGACCAAGCTCCCTTCTGAGTGTTGAAAACCTGTCATTACACAAGGGCTTGGTGAAAATATCAGCAATTTGATTTAGAGTATGATGTGACACACCCTTGGACCAAAATGAAGAAGCACAATTTGCAATCAAACAGACCGATATTGGCGACCGCTCACCCGATGCTCACCAAGACCGGAGGTAACTTGGTAATGCCAAGTGGAGGTTGTGTGGGCTGGGCCCTTGCTGGTAGAGGGCCAGCAAGGCCAAGGTTTGTTTCCCCAAGGGTATGGCTGCCCAATTCAAGGGAGCTGACGTCGTGCCGAGGGCACGGGTTCCACTCTTTTCCCACGGTGATCACTTATAGCAAAGGAGCTTGAGGATCGAGCTCTCACTCTCACGGCCAGCGGAGTTTATGAACTAATATTGGAAAGAACAAGCACAAAATGGAACTAGGTTGGAGCACTTACTCGACCGGTTTGAAGAAACCGGTCCCGCTCGGAGACGAGGGCGAGCGGGGAGGCGAGTGTTCCCCACACGCCGCGTCGGAGAAGCTTGACCTGCTCAAACGATTACAACACTACACCTCTCGCAGGAGGGGGATCTTGGGGTGGGGGTTAACTAATATTACATCCAAAACTACCTCCACACAGGGAGGGGCCTTCAGCCGGCCGAGCGGGGAGGGGTGGAACCGAACTCGCAGCCAATAAGGAGACCGATGTCGGCTCTGCCCGCTTTCTGTGAGTGCTGACAGAAGGTCTAAGAAGTAGTTGCTGTGACTGCTCCCGAATTTTTTTGGGGACAAAACAACCTGGAAATTCTTCGTTGGAGGATGGGGAAGTCGTCCAAATTTTTCCGGAATTTCGGGAGGTCGCTGTTGGCCGGAGCAAAGCCTCGAACAGGGAGGTAGATCTTCAGTTCTAACAGCTTCAGGATCACAACAACAGGAAGAAGTTGTTGCCACCAGCGGTCCCGGACTCAGAATGAGGTGCCGCTGGAGTCGTCGGAACCGTCTGTGAGTCATCTTTTCCACGAGCTTGACGGGGATGCCAAATGTTGTTGGAGTAGACCGGTAGGCTCTGAACACTGAGGAGGGGTCGGTGCAGACTGAGTGGAGGCAGAACCGCACACCCGGGGGAGAAAATTGATAACTTTCAGATCCTGACGCCAAACTGAGCTATGCTTTCTGGGGATGAAAGAGAACTCAGAGTAGAAGACTTTTGAAGAAGAACTCTTGATTATATTCCCAACAAGATCGTCGCAGTCGAGCTTCCACTCCGGCTCTGAACTGCTGCCAGGTAGGCTTTGCGCAGTCGGGGAAGAATGGCTCCCCTGGGCGATCACAAACTCAGAACGGGACGGGACCACCGCTGATGCGAAGAGGACGGAGAGACGCTTGCAACGATAGCTCTTGGGCTTCTAGGAACGTCCGGAGGTGGTCGGGGTGGCTGCTGCAAGCTTCAGGTCTTCTGCAGGTTCTCTTACTCTAGATGGTAGTGGCTGGGGTGATGGAGGTGAACAAGGGAAGATGGAGGGGATGAGAGGGGGGCGACCCTAACCAAAGGGGAGGGGAGAGGGGCGGCCAAAGCTATGGATGGAAGGGAAAATTTGAATTCAAATGGCCTAGGGAGGTGGAGGGGTGCTTGGGGTAGTGGGAAGGGTGCTTGGGAATGTGGGAGGGGTAGTTGGGGGTTGGGAGGTGAGATGAGGATTGGTGAAGGGGTCTTGGGAAGGGGTGGAGTATTGAAGAGAGTTGTGGGGAATGGGGAGAGGCTTTAATGGGGTAGGTGGGGAGTGGAGGTGGTTGGGAGGGGAGGAGAGAGAGGGTAGGGCGCAGCCCTCCCTTGTGTGGTGAGAGAGAGAGAGAGAGAAAGAGATGGGGGTGGGGAATCTCTCCCCTAGGGCTTCTCACCCACTATAGGATTCTCTCCACTAAACTCTTCAATTGGAACTCTCAATTGGAAATTTTGGCATTGATTCATTAACTCAAATGGAGGAAATGGGATCCTATATATAGGCAACCCACATTTCTACAAAAGTCCCTGACTCTTACTACAATGACCAAAGACCAAGGGGGTAGGGGCACCCCTGGGCCTAGCCCAATGAATTGGGCCCAATAACCATTCTAAACAATCTAATGAGCCTAATGACACACAAACTTAGCAAAGACCTAGGGACATGACTCAAATAAAAGAGAAAATACATCAAATGACTCAAATAAAAATTACATAGGACTCAAAATTAGATAACTAGACCATGCCGGATGCAACCGGGGGGAGAAGACGAGCTGTGAACGTGGGCATGGGAGGTGATGTCCCCATCATACTGCCGGGGTGCGGAGAAGTCGACTCCGTCGAGTAAGTGTCCTTCCCTCCTCGGAGGGTGTAGAAGTGGTACTGCCCACAAGTCTTCCGAACGAGACCGATCCATCCACCTACCGAGATAGTGCTCATATACCTTGCTCCTGGTGGTAGTGACATGTTCATCCAATATTCGTTCAATGCGCTCACGTTGGGATCTCTTGGCTGGTGGTCTCTCCTCACAGGTGGGTGCTCTCTCAACGGAGGGAATAGCCTCAATATCCTCACTGGGTACCACCGTGGGTCCCTTATATGGCACTAGGTCGGCTACATTGAATGTGGGACTCACTCCATACTCCTCAGGGAGATCTAACTCATAGGCATTAGTGCCAATGCGCCTCAGGACTTGGAAGGGACCAGCCTCACGTAGCCTCAATTTGGAGATGACTCCCGGGGAGAGCCTCTCCTTCCTCACCATCACAAAGTCACCCACGTGGAATTCTTGGTGATGCCGAAGGGAGTCAGCCTGCCTCTTGTAGATCTCATTTTCCTTGCTTATGTGCTTGCAAAGGCTTTCATGCAATTTTGTGAATGTTGACATTCTAGGGGTGATGGGTGGACCTGGGCAACCAAAAGTAGACCAATCATGCTTTGACGCCAAGAAGACTTTGATGGAATGGGGAGGACCGGGGCATCCATAGGTGATCCGGTCATGCATGGGGGTGACAAATGCTGGGGGACCCGGACATCCATGAATACTTCTATCATGCCTACGACTCATGAGGAGTGAAGGTGGACCACTACATCCAAATTTGGACCACTCATGCTTTCTACTTGGCATGTGGGTGATATGAATGAATGGACCCAACATAGTGTTCATGCCAAGGGGTGTGGAAAGCCTAGACACATGCATACTTTTCCCAAAAGTGACTTCCATGTGTATAGGTGTGGGACAACCTTTGAACTCCCATTGGAAAGGATCGAATGGATCTAAGAAGGTGGTCATCATGGGGTGGGGCGCAACCTTATTACCTAGGGATATGTGGCCCAAGGTCATGGCTCCCAAGGTGTAACCCGGGTCTAGGATGGGGTGGATTGTGTCAAACATGGTGGGTTGGGATAGGGAAAGGTGGGTGGTAGATAAGTTGGTTGGGTCCCATGGGTTCTTTGACCCCCATTGGAAGGGATCAAAGGGATCATAAAAAGGGTTATCAAGGGGGAGGGGCCCTATGTCCTCAAAATCCTCAAATAGTGGTGGGTCATCCTCCTCTAATGAGACAATGGGGCCAAAGTTCTTGGTGGGTGGGTCGGCCATGAAGGGAGGTTTTAGCTTTCTACCTGAGATAAGAAGCTCTAAATTGAGGAGAAGGTTGGACTCATCGGGTGTAGGGAGGAATAGAAGGAGGTCGCTAGTGTAGAAACCAATGGTGCAAATCGAGGTGATAGACCCGATGCATAGGTGTAGGAGGCCAAGGCTCCTAGGTTGTTCGGCCATAGGGGTCAACATGCTAGTGAACTCAATTTGCCATGCTAAGCCCCTAAGAAAATCCTCTAAGGTCTGCACTTGATAGGATGCTTGGATTGTGCTGTGATAGGAGAAGAAGGGCACTATGGGAAAATTTTGTTCTATGGGGGGGTAAACATGGGCCGAGATCTCTCTAATTAGGCTCTCCCTTAGTCAACTAACAAGGGGTTCTCCTAAGATGAGCTTGACCCCAACTAGAGAGGGTGGTGTAGGGTGAAGATTATCATGTGGGATTTTTTCTTCAACTTGGACATGGATTTCCTCCAAGGTAGGGAGTGGGTTTGGAGTGTTCACCACTATTGGATCGGGTATGGGTTCCTTCTCTAAGGTGGTGAGAGGGTCTTTTGGTGGTATGGTGATGAGGGTTGGTGCATGGCGCACCCGGGGTGGAAGGTAAAGGGAAACTTGGTTTGGGATAGGGAGGGGAAGTTGTAAGACCCCGAATTATTTTATTAGATTTAATATATTTATTTAGCTCTTGTTAATTAAGAATTTGCATTTTTATGGATTTAATAATTGAATTTCGGATTTATTAATATTTAATTCCTTAGAAATAGAATAGTGATATTTTCGACCACCTTATAAAAATCCATAAAAATAGTAAACAGGTTAAGGTCGATGTAGATTGCAATTTTGTCTTCTGGCTTTAGGTCATTAAAAATCTGTGGTGAGATCTATTTAGAGATTAAGCCCTTAATTACACACTTTTTGACCCAAACCTAACCTTGGATTAAAACACGAAATTAGGGCTTGATACTCGACCAAATGAGCTCAAACCAGAGCCAAATGAACGGTGAGGATCTGAGGATCAAAAGCCCCCAATAAATTTAGCGAAACCCTAACCCTAGGCGGCGCTCTCGGCCGAGTTTGCTCAAGTCAACAATCACGGCGCCGTTTCTAACACGTCTCTTCCACGGCCGAATACTCCCAGCACAGAACTCTCCAGAAGGCCTATGAGCTATACATAGAAAGCTCTACGAGTCCTCTTTCTTTTGGTTGCTGTGGTGTCGGCAGAGGATCCAGATCTGGGGAGAATTCCGGCGATCTTTGTAGGTGTGTCGGCAGGCCGTCGACTTCCATCTTCCTCCCTTGTTTCTTCAATTAAGGTAGGCATTCTTAACCAAAACTCGATCATGAGTATAGGAAATTGATCCTCTCGACGAGATCTATCCATTGGGACTGAAAGCCCCAATTTTTATCAGGTGTGTAGAGAGCAGTCGAGGCTTTTCTGAAGGGTATTCTAGTTCGTTCTTCGTATCTAGCACGTTTTTCAATCTCCGATTGAGGTAGGTGTAACAGACCAAACTTAAATTAACTTATATTATATGATAAGCATGATGTTAGCTTTCATTTAATGTAGAAAGCCCTATGTTTCATGAAGCATGTGTAGAGAATTTCTGTTTATAGCAACAGCATGTTTTAGACCTAGTTTGATGTGTTCATCCGAAGTGATTTATGATTTCGATGTATTGATCTTGATCCACATGAACCATATCTTATATGGTTGGATTCACCATCGAAGTAACTTTCATTTGAGCCAAGAAGCCCCAAATTCCATTCTGTATGTAGAGAGAATTTAATGTTTTAGTCACAGCATGTCAGAATTAGGGTTTCTTGTGTTCTTGCCTTAATAGACCTCGATTCCAGTAATTGATCATGAAATTGACCTTGCAGATAGGTAGAGTTCTGTATTAGCTTTCCATTGATACCAAAATCCCCTTATTTGGAGTCCAATTGCATTAGTTATGATCATTTTAGTGTAACCCTATCCAAACCCTAGTTCCCGGCGTTCATCGGACGCGGCAGGGATGACCGGAGACGACCCAGAGATGGGCGGTCTTACGATAGACCGTCCAACTCCAGCCCACCTTTTGACCAATTTTGACCCTAGCATGCCCTTAGTTGAACGGTTTTTCAGGAACCACTCATCCCAGGATGAACGGTTCGTCAGGAACCACATATCTGGATGAAAGGTCCAGACTGGACCACATATCCCTAAACGGCCCTGCTCTGGCCGCACACCCAGGGATGGGCGGCCCTCCCAGGACCGCCCAACCCCTTGGGCGGCCCAGACAGAGCCGCCCAACCCTTGGGCGGCCCAGGGAGAGCCGCCCAACTCCCTGAGGCCTGTTTGAAGCTCGTTCGCCCCCTGTTCAGCCTAGTAGATGTACGGCCCTTTAGCAACCGTTTATCTACCCAGTAATTGACTTAGTAATTATTATGATGCATCCATTTTAGTGTCATAATGACAATTTATAATTAGAAACCCATGGACGGCCCCTGAGGAACCGTCCATCTCCCTGTGTCACAGAGTGACCCCTGTTCGGCCCCGGAATGCCCAGTAAGTTGTACGGTCCATATAGAACCGTTTATCCCCACAGAGAGTGACTTAATTTATGTTCTAATGCATTCATTTGCATGTCATTAAGGGTAATTAGTGAAATAGAAACCCATTTAATAACTGTTTAAATATGCAACTAAATTTCTGATTATTGCTTGTCATTCGTGCCTATGCGACTTACGCGAACTCGTTATCATCTTAAATTATTTTCTTGGCATCTTGGATTAATATATAACCTAATCCCTGTTAAATTAGCTTGGCATTAGGATTAATATGACTATTAACTTGCTGTTTACTGCTGTACTACAGTGGAACATCATGTTTAACTTTCCCACTTCACGCGAAGCCGATTGGCCGATTAGCGTGCTAGTTTCGGTTCTACCCCCGGAAACTCTATCCGGCGGTCTTACCGTCATCTCAGAACATCATTATAATCATGATTAGAATCTGTTTAACACCAGCATACCCTGTTTTTTTAGCTTATACCACGGGTTTAAGTCTTGGATCAAATCGGACGACGAGAGGCATGCGCGGTTATCATGTGACCGCATAACCTCTTAGGCGGCCCGGTCGTGACCGTATATCTTTATACGGCCCAGTATGGACCGTATATCTCGTTCTTGGGCCTTAATGTCTTCTGGACATGAGCGGCCCATATTGCACCGTTCTTACCTTAGGGCGGCCTACTATCAGTCGTTCTTTTCTTGACTTCACGGGCTGAGTTTCAGTCCAGTTCCTGTACGTACGGTTCTGTATGAACCGTATATATCCATGGAGCGGCTCTGTTACGACCGCACATCTCTTGGAGATGAGTTTCACCGTGTTTGTACTCTTGAATCCAAGGACAAGGTTAGTCCTTTAAATCTGAACTTATGACAGAAATTCCTCTGATTAATTGGCCATTAAAATTGATTGAATGTCTGGACGGATGGGACGTTGGGCCCAGTAAATCAATGCCATCGCATCATAAGGGCCCGGTCTGGTCCTGGGGAGAGCGCCCGAAAGTTAGTGAGCCCATGGGATGTTAATGACAAGGTGGGGCATTGCACCGATGTACTTGCCTGAGTGTTGGCGTCTATGACAAAAGTATCTTGTTACTTGTTACTTGATCATACTTGGTTAATGTTTAAATTACTTGCTTGTCGGCCAATTCCTTATTACTATATCATTGTTATATCTCTTGTTATATCTCCTGTTATAAATTCTTGTATTTGTTATCCTTGATAATCATTATCAATTGTATATTTCTTGACCTTGCAAGATCTCGTTATTACCGTTGTTTATTGCATTATCGTTTGTAGCATGATATTTTGAAAATATAATTAAACTGTTAATCACTTATACATGTCTGTTATTTCCTACTGAGCGTCAGCTCACACCCCGTTGTTTCCCCCTTTCCAGGCTTCTCAGGTGACGTGCTTACCGACGGGGAAGGGCAGGAGTGATGTCTTGAGTGTATCAGTTCTAGTGTGTTAGCGGTGTGCTTATTGTTAGTTGTGTTTGGAGATCATTTAGTTTCAATTTGTTGTTGAGTCTTAGTGGTTGTTATTCCATGTTGTATTAAGTTGCCTTTGAGATTACTGTATCAGTTTGGTTGTTAATGATCATTTAGTATTTCCTTTCCATAGCACTTGTGTATTTAGATTAGTTCTCTCTCTTTCCTGCTTGCCTCTGACTGTACGTCCCGATATTTCCGCCTTGTTCGGGGCGTGCCAGTTTAGTTGGTATCAGAGCCTAGGTTTCACATTCCTAGGTTTTCTTAAGTTCTTAAGTTCTAGGTTTCCTAAGTTCTTGCATGGCATCCCAATAACCCGGTATATCAAAAGATGTTGTCCGAACGTTAGGCTACGCCTATCGGAAGGTCGCATACTTGCGCGAGTGGTCTTCGGACCGGTTATCTCCGCCAGGTACCGAGTTTTGGTCGTGTCTAGGTGCATTAGACCCCTAATCTTGTTAAAGTCTAGGACCTGACCTGGTGAGAATGGGTAGAAACTTGGGTTAAGTTCGTTTCTTAATCGTGTAATTATCTATCTTGATTAAACCTAAGTAATCTATTTCTCGTGTAGATGGCAGCTGATCGCGCCGAATGGAGGAACCTGCAGCGCACGGTTCAAGGCCTTACCCAGGCCCTTCAGCAAGTGGCTCAGGCAGGAGCGGCACCACATGGCACTGGTGATCTATACCGGAACTTTCGCGGGATGAATCCGCCTCGATTCGCCGGTTCGACCGACCCCGACCAAGCCGAGCACTGGCTAGACGAGATGGGGAGGATATTTGAAGTTATGCAATGCACCAACCAGGAGCGTGTCCTTCTCTCGACATTTCAATTGGAGCGTGATGCACGTACTTGGTGGGATTCTATCAAGGCGACTCTCGGTGATCATCTGGTTACGTGGGAAGAGTTCGAGGAATTTTTCAACGGCAAGTATTTTTCTGACCGAGTGCAAGAGAAGAAGGCGGCAGAGTTCGCGGCCTTGAAGCAACGAGGTTTGTCCGTGGCAGAGTATGAGGCTCAATTTGCACGGCTTTCTCGATATGCTACACACCTTATTTCCACCGAGAAAATGAAGGCGAAGTGTTTTCTCAACGGATTGAAGCTTCATTATATCAACCAACTGGCACCAATGGAGATTTCCACTTATTCCGAGATGGTGAGAAAGGCTCAAGTTTTGGAAGATACCCTCGAAATGACGGAGAGAATCCGTGGAAGCGGTGCGAAGAAGGAGCAACCTACGGGTTCCCGGATTATCAAACCCGGGTATATCAAGAAGAGGCCTGTTAGTGGACCTAGTTCATGGAGCGGGTCCGGATCGTGGAAAGGTAAGATGCCGAAGTATGAAGATAAGAAGCTTGGCCCTATTGTTCCGTTTAAGGGCGTATGCAAGTATTGTGATCGTCCAGGTCACAAGGTGGAGGAATGCTGGCACAAGCTGGGCGCCTGTTTGCGATGTGGAAGCAAAGAGCACCGTATCCCCAACTGTCCTTTGATAGCGGAGCAAGCAAAACCGCAAGTCTTCAAGAAGCCGCAAGGGAAGCTCCAAGCTTTGTATGCAGAAGAAGCGGAAACAGCCGAAGATGGTGGACTCGTCAAAGGTACTCTTATTATACTCGACAAGCCAACATTTGTTCTTTTTGATACTGGTGCAACACATTCCTTTATTTCTCAGAGTTTTGCTAAGTCATTAGCTATGGAACCGGTTATGATGGATACTCCGTTAGAGATTTCAACCCCTATTGGCACTAGAACAGCAATCCAGCATTTCTATCCTTCTAGTAAGGTTTTGATTGGTGAGCAGAACTTTCCAGCTGATTTAATTTGCATGGATATGAAGGATTATGATGTAATCCTAGGAGCAGATTGGTTGGCTCGACATGAGGTTGACGTTCACTGCAGTTCTAGCTCTGTGTCTTTTACTAGACACCCTGCACTTTCTTTTGTGGGAGTTAAGCACCATAACTCCGTACCGCTTATTTCGGCTCTTCGAGCTGATAAGCTGATGAGGCGAGGATGTGAGGCTTTTCTAGCCTTTATCTGTGCAACCCCTGAGCAGCAGATTGAGATCAAGGACATTCCTATTGTCCGAGATTTTTCTGATGTCTTTCTAGAGGAATTACCAGGACTTCCTCCTGAGCGGGAAGTTATCTTCTCTATTGACCTCTTTCCGGGCAGATCTCCTATTTCCAAGGCTCCTTACCGTATGTCTCCTGTGGAACTGAGGGAGTTGAAGCAACAGTTGATGGAGTTACTCGAGAAGGGCTTTATTCGTCCTAGTACGTCTCCGTGGGGAGCCCCTGTATTGTTTGTTCGGAAGAAAGATGGCTCGATGAGATTATGCATCGATTATCGGCAGTTAAACCAGTTGACTGTCAAGAACAAATATCCACTGCCGAGGATTGATGAGTTATTTGACCAGATAGCGGGAGCTCAATATTTCTCTAAGATCGATCTTCGATCTGGATATCACCAGTTGCGGATTAAGGAGGAGGATATCTTTAAATCAACTTTTCGCAGCAGGTATGGTCATTTCGAATTTGTCGTTATGCTTTTTGGTCTAACGAATGCTCCGGCAGCTTTCATGCAATTGATGAATAATGTATTTCGGCCCTATCTTGACCAATGGGTCGTGGTATTTATTGATGACATATTGATCTATTCCAAGAGTGAAGTGGAGCATGCTGAACATCTGATGATGGCATTGCAGTTATTGAGAGATCATCAACTTTATGCCAAGTTTAGTAAGTGTGAATTCTGGTTGCAAGAAGTGTCCTTTCTCGGACATATTATCACCAATGAAGGTATTTCTGTGGATCCTTCGAAGGTTGAGGCAGTGAAGAATTGGGAGCAGCCTACCAGTGTGACGGAAGTTAGAAGTTTTCTTGGCCTGGCAGGTTATTATCGAAGGTTTATCCAGGATTTCTCTAAGATTGCGGTACCTATGACAAGGTTAACCCGCAAGGAGAACAAGTTTGATTGGTCAGACGATTGCCAGCGAAGCTTTCAGACTCTAAAGGATTGTTTGACTACTGCACCTATATTGGCTTTACCTTCTGGTGAAGGAGGATTTGTCGTTTATACTGATGCTTCAGGAATTGGCTTAGGCTGTGTACTTATGCAGCATGGGAAGGTGATTGCCTACTCTTCTAGGCAGTTGAAGAAGCACGAGGAGAATTATCCTGTTCATGATTTGGAACTTGCAGCAGTTGTCTTTGCTTTGAAGATTTGGAGGCACTACCTGTATGGAGAATCTTTCACGGTATTTTCAGACCACAAGAGCTTGAAGTATTTATTCTCTCAGAAGGAACTCAATATGCGGCAGCGCAGATGGTTGGAGTATTTGAAGGACTTCGACTTTTCTATTGAATATTGTAGACACGCCATTCTTGACGCCTCCTGAGAAAGTCTCATATTACTATACAACGCCCCGCAACGGCTTACGCATTCTGAATCACTCGAGTGCTTCCTTTTCTCGGATCTTCTTCTGCCTTTTTCGGCATCCGAAATCGTCTCGTCACGGCATTCGGACGGCATCAACACCAGTCAGACGCATCAAGAGGTTCCGGAATCAAGAAGGGGGTCTGCCGGGCGGCCGCCGACGCCTGATTTGAGGACCCGGGTGGGTCTTAATGGGGGCGTCCAGGCCCCTGGACGCCCCCATTATTTTAATTTGTTTTATTCTTTTCTCAGGGCCCAAAACCAAATATAAAAATATAAAAAATATATATATTTATGGAGGCGTCCAGGACCCTGGACGCCTCCATAAAAACAAAAATAAAAAAATAAGTGTAAAATGCCAGTTGGCATACAAAAACAAATAAAATAAATAAAAAAATACATATTAATGGAGGCGTCCAGGCCCCTGGACGCCTCCATAAAAACAAATAAAAAATATAAAATGCCAGCCCTAGCATAAAAAGACAAAGAAACAATAAAAAATAATAAACTTTTGGAGGCGTCCAGGCCCCTGGACGCCTCCATCAACTCACTCACGGGCGCCGGCCACCGAACGACGGTTTGTCGTGTGTGAAAAAGCCAAATTTAGAGACGTCCAGCTGACTGGACGCGCCCATTTCTGAATCACGAGGCGCCGCTCACAAAACCACGCGTTGTGCCAAACCGCGTGCGGCCGTCGTCGGTTTTCGGTGGACCTGTTAGAGGCGTCCGGGACCCTGGACGCCCCCATAAAAGTATTCTAAAAAAATCAATAAAAATAGAATAAAATATTATTTCGGCCCTGATGGAGGTGTCCAGGGTCCTGGACGCCTCCACCTTCCGGAGCTCTATAAATAGAGACCCACCCCCTCAGTTCTAGGGGAGCTAAGCAGTGATCCGATAGGCTGCCGGAGCCCAGAGGCTACGGAGTCATTTTTCTAACCCGTGGGGTCTTTTGTAGGTGGAGGTTCTGCCGGCTTCTCGGGTGCCCACGCTCGCGAGAGGAAGATCGTCTTCATCCACCGCGCTTCCCCGTCGTCCCCACGCTGCCGGAGCTCCGCCGAATTTCACCACCGGCACATCCAATAAGCCAACTCTTTCCTTTTCTTCGTAGTTCTTTGCATTCATCATCTCGCATCCATCATCTCATTTTCCTCCTACTCGAGTCCGAGAGGGGTTTAAAAGATAACACCAACCAGGTGTGTGTCTTCCCGTTATTTCGTCATTTTTATTGCAAGGATATGAATACTACACATTCATCTTTCTAAGCCACTTGTCATTTGTTTGTCGTTGTTTTGCAAGGGTAGCCGAGGAAAGCCCTCTCCGTCGGCCGGCCGGAAGGAGAGGAAGAAGCAACCCGCCATCTCCCGCTCTTGAGGTAGGCGCGATCACTTTCTTATTTTGGGGTCGTTCGGCCCCTGGCGATCACATCTTTTCATCGAGGCCGCGACGAGTCACTTCCCCAATGGCCGTTTAAATTTCTGTTCTCATATTCTCTTTATATCCTGTTATATTTCGTTTATATCATCGAGGCCGCGGCGAGTCACTTCCCCAATGGCCGTTTAAATTTCTGTTCTCATATTCTCTTTATATCCTGTTATATTCTGCTCATATCATCGAGGCCGCGGCGAGTCACTTCCCCAATGGCCGTTTAAATTTCCGTTCTTACATTCTCTCTATATTCTGTTATATTCTGCTCATATCATCGAGGCCGCGGCGAGTCACTTCCCCAATGGCCGTTTAAATTTCCGTTCTTATACTCTCTCTATATTCTGTTATATTCTGCTCATATTCTCGAGGCCGCGGCGAGTCACTTCCCCAATGGCCGTTTAAATCTCTGTTCTTATATTCTCTTTTATATTCTGCTATATTCTGCTCATATTCTCGAGGCCGCGGCGAGTCACTTCCCCAATGGCCGTTTCAATTTTTGTTATTTAATTTCTGCACCATTCCCGTCCCCCCGAGGTCGCGGCGAGTCACTTCCCGCTATGGCCGTTTGAACCCCATATCTTGCCATATTATACTTGTCCCGCTCGCCCCGCCGGAGCAATCTCCCGTGGTGGCCCCTTCTCTCTCTTCTCTCATCTCTGTGTTGCAGCAAACAGCAAAACAAACAAAAAGAAGAGCCCGCGCGCTCTCCGCATCCTCTTCCTCGCACCATCGAACTCCGAACCGCGTGACGTCGCTCACAGATTGGCGATCACGGTGGGACGTCTACTGCTTCCTCCCGGCTACCCTTGCAAGTTCGGCACCACCCGTGCCTCTCCACCTTGGCGCCCACGCGCGCCCCCGTTGTGCTCACGGCAGCACCGTCAGTTCTGATTGGTTCTTTGTTTATTACATGTTTGTTATTTCTGTTGTTTTCCCACTCCATATATCTGTCAGCATTCCATTGCATACATCCATTCCTCTTTTCTATCCTTTTTTTCATTTTTTTTAGGATCACCCTTTCCCGGTGAAGGAAGGACTCTCCGTTTGGGAATTCCTCTCAACGGACTAGAATCTCCTACACTGGGACCTCCGTAAGTCCCCGACATCGAAGAATCTCCTCTTCGTTCACTGGGCTGGTTGTACCATTGAAGTTCCCCGAAGTTAGTCATTTCATTCGTGGTGAGACGAGAGACCCTAGCTGACACGGCGGTGAAACAAAAATAAACTAGGGTCCCTATCTTGTGTGAACTTCGGATCTCGCTAAAAACACAAAAAAAAATCATCAAAATCAAAACAAAAAAAAGGGCGTAAAGGCATCCACTTGTTTGATAATCTCTGCTACCTACTTGCTAGTGTATGTTTTTGCGTTCTGGGAGAACTGTGAGCATGTCTCACGAGTCTTCTGAGGAGAACCACCCTAGCCGTGGTTTGACAGCCGACCCGCGAGTCTATGCTATGGACTCGGGTCCTTCTCATGACCCCCCGCATGAGGTGCAGGTTATTGCCGGGGACACGTCCCCGCCACAGGATATCACTTCCTTACTGGGCGTCCTCGCCAACACGGAGCTTACCTCTGAACAGCTCCGGGCCTTCCAGGCCATTCTAAAGGGGAAATCTGTTTCCCCCACGCCCCAGGAGTCAACTCCGGCTATCGCACCTCTCCACGAGTCCGTGCAGGCCATTCCATCTCCTTCATTGGCGCAAGCCATCCAGTCTCCCTCGCTTCAAGGACAAGCGAGCCAACAACCTCCCTCATTCCAATTCCCGTCACAATCTCAAACTCCCGGTGTTCCTCACACACCGTTTCAGCCAGGGCCAACTGTCGGTGGTCCGACAGTTCCCTCTCATTCCGGGTTTCCCCCTCAAGTCTCCGGGAGACAGTTTCTCCCCCAATGGCAAGTGCCACCTTCACCTCCAGAGGAGCTCGCCCAATCGCTCCTCAATAGGTTCAATCGCATGGACGAGCAGTTTCAAAATCTGAGAAGAATGGTGGACGTGAAAGCCACCCCGGAGGTTGCTTTGCCAATCCTCCCCGTCATTCATCTTCCTCCCTCCGAAATGCCCACGTACCGCAGATACAATGGTACCGGCAACCCCTTCATTCACCTCAAGGACTTCATGTATGAGTCCTCCTATTGGCAAAACGATCAGAGGTCCCTGGCATACCTCTTTCGGAGATCATTGGATGGTCCCGCGCTTGAGTGGTTCTATTCTCTGGAGCCCCGCGAAGCCGAGAATTTTGAAATAGTGCAGAGAAGGTTCTTGCAGAAATATAGGGATAGGGTCGGTCCCTCACTCTCCATTACCGACCTAGTGGCCGAAAAGATGAAACCCGACGAGGATTTTGTCCGATATGCTGATAGATGGAGGTCTCTGGCGGAAAGAATAAGGGATACCCTCTCCGAGCCCGAACAAGTGAAAATGATTGTGTCTAATGCAACCCCGCAGTTCAGACACGTCCTCGCCATGAATAAACTTACTACAATGGAGGAACTCTATGAAAGGGCCCGATACATCCAAACCCAGCTAAAAGACTCCCCCATCATGAACATGTTTGAGTCGCCGAAGCCCAAAGTGGTCAGAAAGACAGGCGCTGGTGTCCCGGGCGGAGCCACAGAAGGGGTCGTGACAAATGAGCAAGTCAGTGCGGTCAACAATGCCAACTATGCAGTCAACCCAAGGCCTCCACAAATGCCCCGACTACCCCTTCAACCAGGTCCTTTCCCTCTCTGTCCTCCACCCCAAAATAATCCACCCCAGGATAATATGCCTCCATTACGCCAACCCCAGCAACAACAACCACAACCTCAACAACAACAACCACCGCTTCAGTACAACCAAGTTCCACCCCCGGGGAACTATGGTCCCCAACAGCAACAAAGGAGGCCGCTCGGTCCTAAGAGAGCCTACTATCCACCATTGCCAGAAACCTTAGCAGATATTTTTAATACCCTCATGGCATCGAACCAACTCGCCCTACCCAGAGAAAGGCCCGCCTGGCCCCCAAATGTTGATACCTCCAAATACTGCGTCTACCACAGGCAGCCGGGACACACAGTGGATTACTGCTTCCATTTCAAAGATTACATCCATGATATGAATGATGAACATCAAATAGATTGGGATGAGATGAGACGGTACGTCGCGGCTCTCAAGGCTAGGAGACCTCCTCAGAGGCCACAGCAGCAGTTACAACAGCAGCAGCAGCAGCAACCACAACAACAACAGCAGCCTCAGCAGGCCCCACAACAACAGCCCGACATGGGCATAATCCAGAATCCACTACCGGAGCACCAACAGCCCAATCATCAGGTTAACCCCATCTCCTCCTTCCCGGAAGTCGGGAGAGAGCAGGTGTGGCACCAGGAAAGTACCTCTATTCTTTATACCTCCAACCCTATCGTCATGCAACCCCCTCACCTTGCCCGGGTAGCACCTCTCTCTCATCAACCCGCATCGGTATCGCCTTCACCATTTCCACTACCATTACGCCCTCTCATCCGCACCCCGACCTCCTATCAACCAACACTTTCTACTACGCCTTCACACCCTCTCACCTTCTCCCACTCCCCCACTTTACCATCCACCTCTACCACATTTACCCCTACGCCTTCTAAACCCCTTATCATCCGTCCACCATACATAACCCCGTCTTTCTCCACCACATCACCACTAATGCCTTCAAAACCACTCATCACCCACCATCCGCCTCAAAACCTTTACCCGTTTCAAACCTTACCTCCACCTCCACCTAACAAACCCCTCATCAGAATCCCTGCTCCCGTCATCACCCCTGCTTCATCAACCATTCCTCCACTACTACCCCTCAAACCCCTGTTAAAACCCACTGCTACCCCCACAGAGGTACAAAAGCCGCAGGCAATGGTGCTCCGGAGTGGAAGGATTTTCCACAGGGTTTTCCCCCACAACAGTCAGAATCCCGAGCAATCTCAGCCAGAGAAGGATGATGCAGAACAACCAGAAAGAGCTATCCCTGGAACACAGTATGATCTACTGAAACACTTGGACAAGACGCCTGCCCGGATCTCCATCCTAGAGCTACTTCAAAGATCCACATCCCACCAGGCGGCCTTGATGGAATATCTTCAAAAGGTCATGGTTAATGAAGACCTCCCCGTGGAGAAGATTTCGACCGTCCTGACCCCAACAGACACACAACCGGCCATCATGTTCCACAACTACGAGCTCGCTCCCAAGGAAGCTCGGAAATATGCATTGTGTATTTCAATAAAAATTAATGGGGTATCCATAAACCCGTGTCTTGTCGACACGGGTGCGTCCATAAATGTGATCTCCATGAGCACTCTTCAGTTGTGTGGGGTTGACGAGGAACAAATAAGACCTTCCTCGATCACGGTCACGGCCTATGACAATAGCAAAAGGCCGCCGCAGGGGATGATTATTCTGAAGGCAGAACTAGGCCCCATGGCAATTCCCACGGAATTCCATGTCCTCGACATGGACCCCACATTCAAGGCTATACTGGGTCGTCCTTACATTGAAACCATGGACGCTGTGCCTTCCACCAACCATCAGTGCCTGAAGTTTCCTTACAACGGGAGAATTATTAAAGTGGTCAGTACACCTGTCCTTCACACAGTGGATGCTATCAACACCTCTCTGCCCTCTGTTTGGCCGTCTCATCGGCCCATATTATCACTGCTGGACGTGCGTGATCCATCTCGCATGCCACTAGCACCAAAAGAGCCGGTCAGGGCAACCACAACATCGTGTCTCCCTTTTCACTCCAAAGGTTGGGAGATTATGAGGAACATCGGCTATCAACAGGGAAAAGGTCTGGGCGCACAGTTACAGGGTATGCTCAAGCCGCCAAAAGAAATTAGGCCGAACCGTAGGTTTGGTCTAGGCTTCAAAGGACCGTTCAAGGCAGATTGGAAGCCCCTCACGTGGACTCTATCAAACCACTTCAACAGAGGGCCCGTTGTTCAGATGGGAGATCACCCACGAGAAGCATATGGAGGATCACATGCTGTATATTTGGCTGAAAAATGTCCGACGATCACCAAAAGAGGCAAGATCAAAGATCCGGAATGCGAGTGGGACAAATGGTTCGACATATGGGACATTTCCGTTGCACTGGAAAGGATGTTCTCATCTCCACAGCTTGAAGGACCACCATTGATCTCCGAAATACCAGAGAATATTACCACTCTTGCCAAGGTTCCAAACTATCCTCGTCCTCGCCAGAAGGACTCTGTCATCGACGGATCTTCATCCGTCCTCAACATTGCCGTCGACGGCTCATTAGCCGCCATCCTCTCCATCCACTCGTCTCAGCCTTTGCTGATATCTTCTTCCTGGGCCAGACAATTGTCTGATGATCTTCCCAGGTCCCCTTCTTTGCTTACATACCTACGCGGGCTTTTCAACCCGCGCCAGGTCTTCAACCATGATCTGCTCTACGAGCCCCACAATCCTCTAGCCATAACCACTTTCCTCTCTCCTCCAATCTCTTTTCACTGCTTTGTCATTAAAAATGAAAACGAAAAAAAAACGTCAATTTTCAAACTCTCCAACAACACATCTTCGTTGAGGAAACCTCCTACATCTCCCACGGGTGCGTACCGCCTTGCGGACCACCCGTCCAAGGTCCGATGAGCGACCTTTTCTACCCCTCCTCTGAGGGGTCTTCTCCTGTACATTCTACACCACCCTCCTCATCTTCCTCTTCGTCTGTAAATATTGTCAGTCAATCTAGGAATGATAGGCCAAGGGTATTACCTAGGAAGAAATCCAAAAGTAGGCAGATCCCTCGTCGATTCCTTCTGGATTTGGCCGCCAGGTGTCAGGCCCTTCTTGCCATCCCCCAGTTGTTAGAAAATCCCATCCAGCTACCCGAAATAGAATGCAAGGGCGACTGTGCATCTGATGAAGGGTATGGAGTCTACGAGATCACGAATGAAGAATGCCCCACTGAAGATGAGGGTGAAGAATATGAGGATGCGGCGGGCGCATACGCTAGCGGAATGAGGAGATTCGACGAGCCGTCAACCGCCGTAGAAGAATCCACCAAAGAAGTCAACTTGGGGACTGAGGAAGACCCTAGGATCATCCTCATAAGTGACAACCTACCACCCTCTGAAGAAGAGGCATTAATTGAGGTCCTCAAGGAATATAAGGACACGTTTGCATGGAGCTACGAGGATATGCCGGGTTTGGATTCAACCTTGGTCGAACACCGTTTAACCCTAAAACCAGGGTCCATCTCGGTAAAACAAAGGTTAAGGCGTTTCCACCCTCAGATGGCTTTGAAAATGAAAGAAGAGGTCGATAAGCTCCACAAAGCCAGGTTCATTAGAGTCGTTCTTTATCCTCAATGGGTGGCGAACATTGTCCCGGTCATGAAGAAAGATGGGAAAGTCAGGATTTGCATCGACTTCCGGGACCTTAACCGCGCATGTCCAAAGGATGATTTTCCCTTACCTCACATTGATGTGTTGATTGATAACACGGCAGGTTTTGAAACCCTCTCTTTCATGGATGGATTTTCAGGATACAATCAAATTCGTTTGGCAGAAGAAGATCAGGAAAAGACGTCATTCACTACCCCTTGGGGAACATATTGTTACGTGGTCATGCCGTTTGGGTTAAAGAATGCTGGAGCTACTTACCAAAGAGCGATGATGGCCATATTTCATGACATGATGCACATATATCTGGAAGTGTATGTGGATGACTTATTGGTGAAATCAAGGACCAGGATGGAACATCCAGAAGTTTTGGCTAAGGTCTTGCAAAGGTCAAGAGAATTCCAATTGAAAATGAACCCGAAAAAGTGTGTGTTTGGTGTGTCGTCAGGTAAATTGCTGGGGTTCATTGTGAGTAAAAGAGGGATCGAGATAGATCCCGACAAAGCCAAGGCTATCAGGGATATGCCGCCTCCCAAGAATTTGAGGGAAGTCCGAGGTTTAATCGGCAGGCTGCAGTTTATTCGTCGGTTTGTGTCTCAACATTCACAAAGGTGTAGACCTCTCTACGAGTTGACCAAGCCAGGAGTAGAATTCCACTGGAATTCTAAATGTCAGAAAGCTTTTGAAGGGTTGAAGGAATATCTGGCTAGTCCACCCGTTCTCATTCCACCTAAACCAGAAAAACCTCTGATCCTTTACATCTCAGTCTTGGATGACTCCGTGGGAGCCGTCCTCGCACAAGCTGATGAAGAAGGCAAGGAGCGGGCAACCTATTACTTATCCAAACTTCTCAATCCCTGTGAGCAGAAGTACACCGGCATGGAGAAAACCTGTGCTGCCCTCGTTTGGGTAGTGCAGAAATTGAAGCACTACTTCTTGGCTCACGAAGTCCACTTGATTGCTCGAATGAATCCTATCAAATTCCTTCTGGAGAAAGCCGTCCTTACGGATAGGCTAGCACGCTGGCAAAGTTTTCTCTCTCAGTTCGACATCACCTACATCCAGCAAAAGGCGATTAAAGGTTATGCCATAGCCGAGCATCTCGCTCACCATCCTCTTCCCAAGTTCGATCCCGTCCAATCAGAGTTTCCAGATGAGGAACTAATGTCCATCAACCAATCAGATGAGCCAATGTGGACGCTATATTTTGATGGAGCTCTGAATTCTCAAGGGAGAGGAATCGGCATCGCCCTCCTTTCGCCGGAAGGCCTCACATTCCCATTGGCATACCAGCTCAAATTTCCAGTCACCAACAATATAGCCGAATATGAAGCTCTTCTAGCTGGCCTAGGACTCGCTCATTCTTTTCGTATCACTGAGTTGCGAGTCGTAGGTGATAGTCAACTCATCCTTCGCCAGGTACTCACTAAGTATCGCACTCGCGATCCCAAACTCAAGCCATACCAAGAACTCACTGCTGCCTTTGCCAAACTGTTCACAAAACTGATCTTTGTTCATATCCCTCGTCATCAGAATATTCTCGCCGATGCCCTCGCCTCATTGGCATCATCCATAAGGTTCCCTCTAGGAAGATGGTTTAAGTCCATTTCCATCTACAAACTTCACGCCCCTGCAATCGATGATGCTTCCTACGTAAACATCAAAGACAGGATAGCAAGGAAGATCCTGCAGGAAGATATCCTTGAGAAGAGGGAGCTCATGTTGGCAGAGGCCGAAGAAGAACTGGCTGATGAAGAGAAACCATGGTTCTATGAAATTGTCAAATATTGCCAAGATCAGTCTTATCCTGAAGGGGCCACCACAGAGGACAAGAAAGCCATAAGAAGGGTGGCTCAGAAATACACATTGATTGGAGGTCTACTCTATAGGAGGAGCCTTACTGGTATTCTGTTAAGATGTCTTGGTGACGATGAGGTTTGGAAATGTGTAGAAGAGACGCACTCGGGTGTGTGCGGTGGCCACGTGAATAGTCAGATGCTCGCCAAGAAGATCATTCGTCAAGGCTTTTATTGGCCCACTATGGAAGAGGATTGTGCTGTCTATGTCCGTAGGTGTGTCAAGTGTCAACTTCACGCCGATAAAATCCATTCACCATCTTCCTCACTTCATCCAATATCCTCCCCATGGCCTTTCTCCATGTGGGCATTCGACATCATTGGTCCCTTAGGTGATCCCAATTCCCTCACCAAGCAGAAATCTTTCATCCTTACTGCAACGGAATACTTCACCAAATGGGCCGAAGCCGAAGCTTACGCGGAGATCAAGGCGTCAACAGTCTGTAAGTTCATCATGAAGAACATTCTCGCCAGATTCGGCGTCCCAAGCACGATCGTCACCGACAATGGGCCACAATTCATTTCTCAGGACCTACAGGACCTCTGCAAAAGGTACGCAATTGCATTGCATCATTCATCGCCTTATTACCCACAAGGTAACGGTCAAGCGGAGGCCACCAATAAAACATTGCTCAAAATCATCAAAAAAACCTGCGAGTCTAGTAAGTTTTCAGACTGGCCAGAAAAGCTTATCGAAGCCCTATGGGCCTATCGCACCTCAATCCGTACCCCCACCGGGCAGACTCCATTTGCCCTCACTTATGGTATGGAAGCGGTAGTCCCGTACGAGACTCTGATCCCTTCTCTCAGGGTACAATTGGATGAGGAATTTCCCCTCGACGATCGTCGTAATTCACTCCTCGCCCAGTTGGAACTTTTGGATGAGAAGCGGCTGGCCGCCGCCGAACACGCGCGTATGTATCAAAATAGACTCGCTCGCTTTTACCAAAAGAAAGTCATTGAGAGAAAATTCAAAGTCGGTGAGATGGTCGTAAAAAGAATTTTTGTCAAACCTGGAGGGCCGCGTTCTAAGCTCCAACCCAATTGGGAAGGACCATTTGTAATTCAAGCCGTGTACCCTGGCAACGCCTACAAGCTAGTCAACGCCGAAGGGACCGAGTTATCCCACCCTTGGAATGGGCTTTATCTAAAGAAATACTACCCTTAGCACAAAACAAAAAAAAATGATGAAAAGATAAAAAACATCAAAAACAAGGAAATATTGAAAACCACTAAAAATATGGAAAATTCAAAATGCCGATGCCTGGCAGGCACCATGTAGTTAAGTCCCTGCATCTAACCTTCATGTTAGGATAGGGCCCATTAAGGCTTGGTAGGCACCGGGTCTTGGTTTGCCAGAACCGTGGAGATCCCTGTCCGGCCACGTCGGCCTATGCTCGCTCGAAGGAAGCTAACATGTGCTCACTTATGTATTTTATTCAAAAAAATCGGTAGCATCACCTACGGTAGGGCCACACCTAGAAGATCTCCGGAAGCTGTAATCTTTATTCTTTTCTCTTCGACCAAATGAGACAGTCGGCGCCCTTAAAACGCTGAGCATGAGAAACCGAAACTCAAACCCCAAAGGCAAGAGTAGGACCCATTTCCTCGAGCATCGATCAGAGCACGAGAAGAGGGCAGTGTCCCCGCAGGCATACGAAGAGGGAGCCCACCAACGTCAAACGACTATATCTCCCTCACAGAAAGAAATACAAAATCAAAATCAAGAGAAAAGCCTGGTCGTGACCGTGCCTGGTACGATAAACGGAACCCCTCAAAGCAAAAGTCTGAATCCACAAAGGGGGGCCGTGGGATGTAAATGCTCGAGATTTGGTCCGAAGTTGTCCGAAAGGAAAGAGTTAATGGGCCCTTATTCGCTCGCCGGGTTAACGGCTTTGCCGGTCCTCTCAGGAGGTTTATCCCCTACGCTCTTCCTTCTCCCTCTAAAGATGAAGGTTCGATGGAGTTTCTGAAAGGTGAAAACTGCCCAGGTTCTGCGACCTTATTTTAATATACACATTTTGGTTGCCTACTTTGAAAAGCAAAAGCTATCGCTGCGAAGGAGTCTCTGTGTTTCTGGCTGGTCAAGACCCCTGTTTACCACCTTGATGTCTTCTTGTTTAACCTCGGGCTTAGGCCAATGCAAGCGCGTCACCTATGGGTGCGACGGCGTCTGATTCCGGGTCAGCGTCGCGCGGTTGGTCGTTAGGGTTCCAGGGTGTTCCATCTTATACCATCTAGAGTTGTGAGGAAACAGACCCGGGTCGGGCAAATCATCTACCTCAAACACCTTTTGGGTGAATCCCTGTGGTCGGAAGCAACTGGGAGCCTAAGCATGGCATGACGGTATTGTCATCAGGGTAAGTCTTAGCCGGCGGGATCGTCATTCGAGGGGTCTAGAGGCCCAAATCAACCTAGACGTGCACTTAAGATACCTGGGAGGTTAGTAAGAAACCCCTGTCTCACGTAGGTTAGGTGCCATTTGGGTGCTTGCCGGGCGTTAGCAATAAAAAAATTGAAATGATAAAAGCAAAAAAAATAGAAAAGAGAAATGTACATATTTGCAAACAAAAAAAATCTTTTTATGATAAAACAAAAAAAAATGTCAAATATAAAAAAGAAAACAAATCAATTTTGCATGATTGCATTTACGTGTATCATCTCACTTTAATACCGCTTGCATTCGTGTGCTTGCCTGTCGCATTTATCATCACCGCATCTTTCCCTTGCCTTCGTTAAATAAAGGCTTGGCCCCTTGACCAGTTATCAAGGACAGTCACAGTGACCATTTGCCTATTGAGCAAGGGGCCAAGTCAGAACAGAAATTCTGATTTGTTTGTTTCAGTGATATGTGCAGGGATTCAGGTAACTGAAGCAAAGGTAAAAAAACAAACAAACCAAACCTTGTGTTTTATTCCAAAAACCAAAAAAATTACATCAAGTTCCGCCCTCTCTCTCTGCATTACTCGTCCCACTACTCTCCGGGCAAAACACTCTCAAAGGTGCTACCCAACTACGAAAAGCGGTACTCCTGCCACTCTGTACTCCTCTTCCTATTCCCACATCCCGGCGTTGATCCGCGGAAGCAGCAGAGAAGCTACCAACACGAAAGCCACGCTCTCGTGCTCTTCGGTAGCGCTCCTCACCTTCTCTCAGCCACTGTTCAGCAAGACCAAGGCTGATTCGGAGTTCGAATAGTTGGGCCTCCATGGCCCTTCGTTCCTCCCTTTCAGTCAATCTGTTGGCTCTTTCTCTCTCTGCGTCTCTTTCTCTCTCTGTCCGTTCTCTCTCACGGTCTTCCCTCTCCAACTGGAGAGTGATCCTCAGTTCCATAGCATCCCTGGATGAGTCGTCATCAGGATGACGCCGCAGTTCCCTCTCCAGTTCTGCTATCCTAGCCTCCTTCTGCGCAGCTTGGGCAAGCGCTTCTTCCGTCTCCTTTTCCTGTCGAGTGTACCATCTCAGATACGCGATAAGGCGTAAACAAAGAGAACTCAACGCTGAAACTTTTACCTGTATACGGAGCATTCCTTCTGCCTCCGCAGCACGCTGCGTGGCGTGAGCAAGTTGCTCATGAAGCGAGTCAAGTTCTGAGGTGGGAATCCACAAGCTGGAAGAGGCACCACCTACTCCCATCGCTGGGGAAGCCGCGCCAATCTGGGCATGCTACGACCGCGTGAATTAGCAGCCAACATCTGGAATCTGGGGTTTTAATTAGGAACGTACTGTACACCTACCAAGGCGCTCGTAGCTCCGCGGGCATCGCCCGACTGTTGTTCCATCTCTGCCAAGCGAGTTCGTAAATTCGCTATCATGGCATCCCGGACATCCTGCAGCCATACGAGTCAGCATTTTCACCAGAAAACCAAAAAAGGAGAAAGAAGAAAAGAGAAAAAGGGGAAACCTACCTCCACAAGTCCCCGGGGTTGGAACCGTTCTGCGTACTTTGTCCTATATAGACGCAAGTAGTCCTCGCTGTCCCGCGCCTGCGATTCTACAATCGTGCCACCCCGTTGCCAGTCTTCGTGCTGTTCAGGGAACCGCACGCGCCAGTCAATGCAGGTCACCGGTCCTCGCGTCTTTCTCCCGACACGAGGTGGCGCAGCTGAATCCACCCATTCTTGAGCCAGTCCTAAAGTCCTCATAACTAATCGTAGCCGAAGCGGCTCGATTTCATTCAGGCAGTGCATCCATAGTTCCCGTCCGAACCGGGCACGACTTGCTAGAACCCACGGCTGGTTGGCATCGATCATGTCTGAGTAGGGTCTCCAGTTTACCATCGCTGCAGGGAACTCCTGTAGCTCCCGCCTTAGCACCATCAGTTGGTAGGTTAGGGGTGCCGCACTCATGATGGGTTCCCACCGCCTGGCTAGCGGCACCATTGCGGGTCGCCAATGCCGAGCTCTCCCCATGGGGAGGTAATAATAACTCCACAGCTGCTCGGCGCAGGTCATCAGTACTTTGCAAAAACACAAAAAAATACAAAACAAGCAAAACCAAAAAAAATACCTGGATGAATGGTGTGAAACCACTCACAGTCATCTCACGATCCGTTTCTTGGAATAGGCCTGCAAACAAGTGTGCCAGCATGGCGGCTCCCCAGGCATAATACCCTACTCTTCCAAGGTCTGACAGCAGCTCCAGGAAGCAACATTGGATACCATCCCCTTTCGAGCTCAGTACCAATCTCCCCAAAAGGAAGAGGAGAAATCTCCTCAAATCTATGTCACATCTTTCCCAGTTGCCGAAATCTGTGCAGTACACGGCACGGCATCCTATTTCTATCCTTTCCATGAACTCTTCTGAGGATTCGTCGTCCCGCCGACGAATGTCGGTGAGCCCTAATGCATCCATGAGGGACGCCCTAGCTACCGACCTGTTCTTCCGACCATCTAGGTCCAAACCCAGTAACTTCTGGGCACCTTCTCTGTAGTCCGCGTAAGTGACTCCGGTCACTGCCTCGCCTTCTACCTTCAGGCTTGTGATCCGGACCACATCCTCCAAGCTGGGCACCATGTGCCCCCAGGGCATCAGGAATGCCCGGCTCACTGGGTCCCATCTCTCACACAAGGCTTGGATCAGGACTAGGTCAAGTTGGATCGGCTCGATCCGAAGGAAGGTACCAAATCCCATCACGTCTAGCCTCGCCTTCTGAAAATCTGGGAGGCCCCTGTACGCTGCTACTACCAACTCCCATAAGATTTGTGATTTCATCACAACCTACACATACAAGGAATGGGGGTGAGGTTTGGTCAGAAGAAAGGAAGAAAAAATGAGAAAAGGGCAGGAAAATTTGGCTTACGAGTTGTGATTGGGTCCTTTCGCTGAAGTGCCCTTCGAGGTCCGAAAGCCTCCTGGAACTACTACCACTGGACCTGCTTCTCTTCGAGGAGTGGGAAGATTCGCCCTCCATTCAACTCTCGGAATTTTGAACTCCTCCTCTCCCGTGAGAACTTGTGCTCCTCGAGTTAGTCCTCGATATACCTGGGAAGATAAAAGGGACACGAATTTATAGAAATGGAAGGAGTGCGGGCCAAGATTGCCTCCATCACCTGTCGATGATAGCCCTCGCAATAAGACACCGACCAAGCGGCCCCATGTGTCGCTTCACCGCTCGCACAGGGTGATTGACTGGACGAAGAATAGGACGAATAGCCCCTATGTTGTCTAGGGATACCCTATCATGTTTTGGAGGACGCCCGCAAAATTTGGCACAACATCCGGGAAAAGGAACTAGGGCCGTCAGTATTGACTTCGACGGCAGATTCCCGTGGAAAATGGTCACAATAAGACGTGATTCTCCGCTCGAGGCGGAGTCTCGACAGATCCGTCACATGGGAACAGTGCAAAGGAGAAGAAGCGTAGGGAAGAAGGAACGCACAAAAGAACAAATAAACAGCAGAAAATCAAATCACTCCATTCATAATTCTACATAAGCTGTCATAAGCACTACAATCATAAAGAGGTGACGGGTCCGCTAGCCCGCCAATCCTCACCATCACTCATCTCTCCGGGCACTCTCCTCCTCTCCCCCGAGGTGAGGGTCCCTCAGAAGCCTCCAGGATCCCCGTGCAGTAGCACCTGCCTCGCCTCTGGGCGCCTGCTCCGCAGCAGTGACTCGCTGCTCCTCCCCTGGCGTGGCGAAGAAGCCACTGGCGGCAAAGCGACCGGACTGGCGGAGTCGCTCCCCGAACTCTCGCGCTCTCTCGTAGCGCGTCTCCATCCCTCCTAGCCTCTGCACGACGGCCTGAAGGCCCAGCTGGAGCTCCCTCACTTGGGCCTCCAAGGCCCTCCTCTCGGTCAGATCCCGCTGTCGCTCGGACCTTCTCTCGGCCTTCTCTCTCTCTACCTCTCTCCTCATCATCTGCAGAAGAACCCTTAACTCCAGGATGTCTGGAGAAGGTCTCTCCTCACCACGGTGCCGCAGCTCCGCTACAGTCGCCACCCAGGCGTCACGCTCCTCTTCCGCCCGGGTCGCACGGGCCACCGCACCGGCAAGTTGCTCCCGGAGGGAAGCAATCTCGAGAAAAGGGGCCGAGGAGCTAGAAGATCCGCCAGCCGCTCCCACCGCCGCTGTCTGCTGGGCACGCTGGAACAAGATAAACAACGGCCGTCAGTGAAACTCCAAAATCTGAAGTTAAAAGGGCGGCACGTAACTTACCAGGAGCGACAGCTCATGTTGAGCGACGGCCAGTTGCCGCCTAGTCTCTGACAGCTGGGCGCGCGAGCCGCCGATGCCACGCGTGTCCCCAGCTTGGGGAAGCCCCGCGTAACTCTCTCTCTGCCGCCGCAGGAAGTCGGCACTGTCCTGCACCAGTACACCCCCTTGCTGTCCAGGGAGACGTACGGGCCAGTCCTCGAGCCTCGCCTTGCCGCGACTCTCCTTCCTGACGCGGCTCGGCTCGTCCGCACTCGCCCACTCATCGGCCAGGCCCAGGGTCCTTGCCATGTCCTGCACCAAGAAAGGGGTCCCATATCAGTCAAAAGGAACGCGTCCCCTGTCTAGGACGCGTCCATCATTTGAGTGCAACACTCACCGAACCCTTTCCTTCTCGCGCGGCTCGCTTCAAAACCCAAAATGAATTAAAAGAGGAAGAGATCGGAGGACCTACCGGACCGTGTTCACCTCCTCCCACGCCATCGGGCCCCTCGGGTCCCTCGGGGGCCCGAAGCGGCCCTTCCTCCTCCATGGATGCCGTTCCGTGCTCGGGCACGTCCCTCCTTGGGCGAGGAGTTCCTCGTCCCTCTCCACCTTCACCATGGTCGGGCCCACCGAACTCCATCAATCAAAAGAGGAGGAAGACGAAAAAGGGGCAAGCGCGTTTCGGCGGAAGGCGGGCTCGTTTGCGGGTAAGGCACGGGAGAAGAAAGGACCACCCGTCGCTTTAAATTTAAAATCAAGGATTAAGACGCGTCCTCGCGCCTGGACGCGCCCAAAAGGGGGGAAAGGAAACAAAATCCCCCCGTGCAAAACATAGTTCCCCGCTGTTCAGGGCAAGGTCTCGCGGAGCGTGCCTCAAGGGACAACTCAGTGCAAAAAAAAGAAAGTGTGGGAGAGAGAAAAGTACACACAACACAAAAGCCATTTCCATTTCATATAATAGCCGAAAGTACATCATACAGTGAGAAGGGTGACGTACAAGCAACTCTCTAACTCTCACCGTCACCCTCCTGGTCATCTCCTTCCTCCCTCCTCTGACGGAGATCCCTAGGGGGCCTCCGCGACCTCTGTGAACCCTGAGAAGCCGTGCTCGCCTCGCCCTGCGGTGGCACTCCAGCCTCGAAGGCGCGACGACGCTCCTCGGCCGAAGAAACCAGGTAGCTGCCCATGGAAAAAGAACCAGACTGACGAAGTCGCGCCCCGCGTTCCTTCGCCCTCTGGTACCGCTCCTCGCTCTCCCGAAGCCTCCCCTCCGCCGTGCCAAGACTCAATCGGAGCTCCAGCAGCTGGGCCTCTAGAGCCCTCCTCTCGGTCTGATCCCGCTGTCGCTCCTCCCTCTCTCTCTCCCTATCCCTCTCCCTCTCTCTCTCCACGCTCTCCCTATCCCTCTCCCTCTCCTCTCTCTCCCTCATCGCCTCTCTCCTCGACAGCTCGAGGGCGATCCGCAGATCCACTACGTCGCGAGGAAGCTCCTCAGCCTCCCGTCGCCGCTCCTCCTCTAGCTCCGCAATCCGGGCGTCACGCTCTGCCACCCGGGCATCGCGCTCCTGCTCAGCACGAACAGCACGCGCCAGGGCCTCTCGGATCTCGGCCACCTGTCAAGGCACGCATGCACCGTAAGAGAACAGTGATAGAAGGAAAGTAGCTGGAAAAGGGTCGCGGCCAAGCAAGCACTCACTCGAGCCTCGCGGTCACGCTCGGCCTCCTCAGCCCGAGCCACCGCGTACGCCAGCTGCTCCTGGAGGGCAGAAACCTCCGGAGGAGGGCCCCGCGAACTGGAACCCGCTCCACCAGCCATCGCGGCTGCCGCTGTCTGGTGGGCCCGCTGAAACACGGGGCAAACGTCAGTCAAAGGCTAAGCATCAAAAATCCAGGTCACAAAAAATGCATTGCATAAACTCACCAGGATCTCCAACTCCTGTCGGATGGCCACCAACTGTCGCCTGGCGTCCGCCAACTGGGCCCGCAGGTCGGCAATCATGGTATCACGAGCATCCTGCATTACACATAAGTTAGTATCCCATGCATATACATATAGAAAGGTGGTGCAGTTTCATTTCACTTACCCCTGCCATACCACCCAAGGAGAGGCGGTCCCCGTACGTAGCTCGGTACCGTCTCATGTAGTCTGTGCTATCCTGTACGTGGGACACTACTGGGACCCCGCCCTGCTGCCAGTCCTGGTACTGTGCTGGGAAGCGCGTACGCCAGTCCACGATCTTCGCCTTCCCCTTGGTCTTCCGCCCAATGCGGGCCGGCGCATCTACGTCTACCCACTCCTGGGCCAGCCCCAACGTCCTCATGACCAGTCTAAGCCGCAGCGGCTCAATCTCGTTCAGGCAATGGACCCACACGTCCCGCCTGAAGCGAGGAAGACCCGCTACAACCCAGGGCTGGCCAGCATCGCCCATGCCCAAGTAGGGCCTCCACACCACCTGCATCACCATACATACATCATGTTAGTTACCATTCAGTCACATGCATAAACACAAAAAAATCATACGCATCATACCATGGCCTCGGGATACTCGCTCAGCTCTCGACGAAGTGACGCCAGCTGGTAGCCGTGGGGTGCTGCAACCACGACCGGCCTCCACTGCCGCGCCAGAGGCACGGCCCTCCTGTTCCCATGCCTAGCCCTCCCCATCGGGAAATAGTAATAGCTCCACACCTGCATCCATCATACATCATTAGTACAATAATTACATATTTAACTGTGGGAATGCATAAATAAAATGTTTACCTGGAGGAAAGGTGCGAAGCCACTGACTGTCGTCTCCTTCTCCGAGGTCTGGGAGAGATCAGCAATCAAATGGGCAAGCAGAGCCGCCCCCCACGCATAGTGTCCCACTCTGTCCAGATCCGCCAAGATCCCGAGGAAACGGCAGTGGATGCCATCCCCCTTCGTCCCCAGCAGAAGGCGGCCCAGGAAGAAGAAAAGAAACCTCCGAAGGTCTAGATCCACCAGCTCCCGCTCGCTCGGGTCCTGGGTGAAAGCAGCACGAGCATCCCCCTCCAGTCGAGCCAAGAACTCTGCTCCAGTCTCGCTAACCCGCTGACGCGGGTCGACGAATCCGAGCGCCTCCATGATCTCCACTCGGCCGACTACCCTGCTGTCTCTATCAGTCACGCTCGTCTCTAACCACAGCAGGTCGAGGGCACTCTCTCGGTAGTCGGGGTAGGTGACCCCGCTGACTGCCTCTCCGTCAACTCGTAGCCCGGTGATCCGAGCCACGTCCTCCAGTGACGGCACCATGTGCCCCCAGGGCATCAGAAACGCCCGGCTCGGTGCGTGCCACCGCTCCCTCAGTGCCTGGATAAGAGGAAGGTCGAGCCGGAAGGGCTCGATCCTAAGGAAAGCTCCAAAGCCCATGGCGTCCACACGCGCCCTCTGGAAATCCGGCAGCCCACGGTATGCTGCCACCACCAAGGACCAGCTGATCCGGCCCTTCATCACGCCCTGCAAACCACAAAACCAACAAAGAACACATCAGCATCATGAACAGTAATCAACAATAACACTGTATATACTATTTTATTTTTTTTTTAAAAAAAATACATATATATTTTTTTGGAGGCGTCCAGGCCCCTGGACGCCTCCTTCCTATTTTCTTTATTCCTTTTTCGAAAAATAATCCAAAAACCAAAAATAAAAAAATATATAAATAATATATATATTATTATGGAGGCGTCCTAGGCCTTGGACGCCTCCTTATTTTTTAAATTTATTTTATTATTTACGAAAATTAATAAATAAATAAAAGAAAAAGAAAAAGAAAAAGAAAACATGGAGGCGTCCAGGTCCCTGGACGCCTCCTTCTCTCACTACCCGCCTCTCTCTCACAGCCTTTCGCACACCCGTTTTAGCCTATTGAACCACAGAGTGAGGATTCCGAGGTACTTACCGGGTCGTGATCGTCCTCTCCCGCGTCACCAGCATCCGCAGCAGCCTCCGCGGCCAGGAGAGGCACCTCCATCCCCTCCTCCGCAGCAATCTCCTCTGCTGCAGCCTCCTCGGCATCATCCCTCAACCTCCTCGCACGACGAGCCAGTCGTTTTCGCTTCCCTGGACCCTGGCTCGATCCTCCTCGCTCCATGGGGACTAAGAATAGGTCGTCTGGGTGACTGGGTCGTCAGATTGAACAGTAAATGAGCAAAAAGAGGGGGGGGCAGCCCTTAAATAGAAATTTCTTTTTTTGGGGCGTCCAGGCGCCTGGACGCCCCCATCTTTTTTTTATTTCAAAATTTAAAAAAATTTTGGGGCGTCCAGGCGCCTGGACGCCCCTAAAACAAAAAATAATAGTTGGGGCGTCCAGGACCCTGGACGCTCCCAAAACAAAAAAATAAAATAAAAATAAAATAAAAATTAGGGGCGTCCAGCCAGTTGGACGCCCCCAAAACAAAAAAAAAATTAAAAAAAATAAAAAATAATAGGGGCGTCCAGGCCCCTGGACGCCCCCCCCCATAATAAAAAATTTTCAAACAAAAAAAAATATATAATATATTTATATAAGAATATGTATATAATCCAAACAAAATAAAAAAAACACAAAGAAAAAGAAAAATCATAAAAAAAGATAATAATTAAGGGGACGGGGGTCCGAAACATCCAAATGCCAAATTTTATTCCATCAGAAAAGCAGAGTGAACTACATCAGGGGCTTAGGCGCTTTAGGCCTTAACTTCCCCAGTTCGGTTACATAAGCCCTCCACGGCTCGCATTCTTCCACCACGTGCGCTAACGCCTTTCCCGCAACACTTGTCTTCCAGGGAGCTTTAATGGCCTTCGCTTCCTTCGCGTCCGCTTCAGTGCCCAACTCCCTTTTCTTCAAAGAACAATGTCAGTCGGTGGCGGGAACGAATGGCGTGGGATGCCAATCTGGAGGCAGCACCGATGCGCGTTGTAAAGAACAAACTCGGTCGCGCCGATCAGTTGAAGATCAACTTCGGGAGAAGGCCTCATGAGGAGATCAAGCGAAAGCAAACATGCCGGTGCGCAAGTGAAGAAGCCTTGTGTCACGGTGCGGAAGTGAGACCGCCAGTCTTCGCGTTTCTTCAGCCACGGAACGCGGTTCACTACAGTACCACCAAAGCCTAACACGTCGGCTATGTGGTGAAGCGCGCTTTGTTGGAAGAGCTTCGAAACGGTTGGCATTCCCTCGCGGTGGTCGAATTTGAAATGCAAATCCAGCCAGCAATTCAAGACAAGTGCACAACCAAATGGAGGCTTACCCATGCTCGAGGCGGTAAGGCCGCTGTAAAGATAGGCAAGGACGGCGGGTCCCACCCTCTTTCCACGCCAGATCCCGCAGATAGCACTCAGCTGGTCTTCCTCCACTATGTTGTCGGTATAAGGAAACAAGAGAGCACCCGCCAGACAGATAGTGAACCCCTTCATGATTCCCTCCAAATAGTCATCGTCTGGTGACCCTCTCAGGGCGTCCATGACCCACTCCGCGAGCTTTTGGAGATCGATCCCCTTCTGAGTACGGACCTTTCTAGCTGCGTCGGGCGGCATGAAGCTTCCAAGGACGCTTTCAGAAGTACCCCGTGTCAGCATCCGCATAGCCTTCACCTTCCCGTCACTCTTGAATTTCTTCAGACCAAGCAGAAGTTCCACCTCCTCGAGGAGGATGGTCACCTCGAAGGTCGGGAAGATAAAAGTGTGGGTCTGGGGATGCCAGACCTCCACTAGCGCGCCCATAGCCGCCCAGTCCATACGAATCTTCTCGTAATGCTTGGCGTGAATAAGGAGCCCCTGCAGATGCCACTTCGAGAGTATGGCCCTCATGCCAATGGAGATGTTGGAAGTCAGCTTTGAAAGCCATGGCAGCTTGGAAAACTTCCTCGGGCCTGGGAAGAGTGGATATGGCTGGGAGAGGAAAGAAGAAGAAATGAAGGAAGTAAGAAGAAGGTTCACGTGCAGAAATTTGAAAAGAGTCGGCTTACCATATGCGACATGATCGTCCCACTCAGATGACCCTCGAGGTCGGAAAGTCGCCTAATCTCGCTGCTAGGCTTACTCCTCTTCATAACGCGGGAAGACTCTCCTTCCATCCTGAAGATCTCTAGATTCTCCTCTCCTTCCTCTCCTGAGCTTCCAAAACCCACCTTGGTGCATTTGAATGAACTAGCCTAAGGGGAGTTCTTATAGGAAGGGAAGGGTGCTACAGGACAGAACATGTCACATCAGTGGTCATTGTCAAGATTTTGTCTGGATCTCCTTTGAACTGTGGTGCGATTCTGCTACCTTTTGATGTTGCTAACCTTTGCTGGCCTGTGCAGGTTTTACTAACGGACGTCTTTGTCCTATCTCCTGTCCCACCTTTCATTGGTTGGTCCCACCAGGTCATGCATCATAGTATATGATACCTACGCTACTAGAACATGTCAAGGACCTTGCGGCCCGAACGAATCTGGGATTTGAGTTCCCCTTCAACAAAAACGGTGATGATCCCGGAAGAGTTAGGGTTGTACGGATAGGCCGTCAATTTGTGATAGAATGGGGACGACGGTTCCATTCAGTGAGTTGGTGCGCGGATAAACGGGCCCCAGCCCAGTGTCGGCTCACCGGATCGGTATCCTGACCCGTTCTTCACAAGTTGACAATATTATCCTTGGCTATTTTCTATTTTTGTTTGTTTTAAATTTTTCTTTGAACCCAGCATGCATTCATATAGGACTTTGATTTATTGCGGAAGATCATTCAAGTGATTCGATTGTGAATGCCGTTGTGCTCCAATTCCCACAAATATGAGATATTCCACTCCGAATGAAATACTGAGTTTCCTTGAGACAGCCCTACACTGCTCTTCCAAAGGAGACCCTTGTTTGGACAGACCCTCAGATATTCCTTTACCTTTTTTGACCCACCTTGGCCGCAGCACTTCCACATTGGCTGGTAACCGCTCCCCAAAGGTGAAACCTCCGGTTTATGACCCAGGTACTTCCACACCGAGAAGTTGGTCTCCTTTTGTTTCGTGCCTGAGCGCACATCTCACCCCCCCTTATTTGATCTCCGTCCAAGCAATCGTCAATGTTTGAAAGACCTTCTTCAAGGTCGCCTCATTGAAACTCCAGGAAAGATTCCAAACAGTAACGTCAAAAGCGTGTCTCATCACACCTTGGCATCAACTTATCAGTCCGCTCCCACTTCACTCCACTCCACTTCGATACCATTCCACTACGTGTCGCTCCCTTGCAAAGCAAACGCCAAGGCGGGGCAGCTGTAGACACGCCATTCTTGACGCCTCCTGAGAAAGTCTCATATTACTATACAACGCCCCGCAACGGCTTACGCATTCTGAATCACTCGAGTGCTTCCTTTTCTCGGATCTTCTTCTGCCTTTTTCGGCATCCGAAATCGTCTCGTCACGGCATTCGGACGGCATCAACACCAGTCAGACGCATCAAGAGGTTCCGGAATCAAGAAGGGGGTCTGCCGGGCGGCCGCCGACGCCTGATTTGAGGACCCGGGTGGGTCTTAATGGGGGCGTCCAGGCCCCTGGACGCCCCCATTATTTTAATTTGTTTTATTCTTTTCTCAGGGCCCAAAACCAAATATAAAAATATAAAAAATATATATATTTATGGAGGCGTCCAGGACCCTGGACGCCTCCATAAAAACAAAAATAAAAAAATAAGTGTAAAATGCCAGTTGGCATACAAAAACAAATAAAATAAATAAAAAAAATACATATTAATGGAGGCGTCCAGGCCCCTGGACGCCTCCATAAAAACAAATAAAAAATATAAAATGCCAGCCCTAGCATAAAAAGACAAAGAAACAATAAAAAATAATAAACTTTTGGAGGCGTCCAGGCCCCTGGACGCCTCCATCAACTCACTCACGGGCGCCGGCCACCGAACGACGGTTTGTCGTGTGTGAAAAAGGCCAAATTTAGAGACGTCCAGCTGACTGGACGCGCCCATTTCTGAATCACGAGGCGCCGCTCACAAAACCACGCGTTGTGCCAAACCGCGTGCGGCCGTCGTCGGTTTTCGGTGGACCTGTTAGAGGCGTCCGGGACCCTGGACGCCCCCATAAAAGTATTCTAAAAAAATCAATAAAAATAGAATAAAATATTATTTCGGCCCTGATGGAGGTGTCCAGGGTCCTGGACGCCTCCACCTTCCGGAGCTCTATAAATAGAGACCCACCCCCTCAGTTCTAGGGAGCTAAGCAGTGATCCGATAGGCTGCCGGAGCCCAGAGGCTACGGAGTCATTTTTCTAACCCGTGGGGTCTTTTGTAGGTGGAGGTTCTGCCGGCTTCTCGGGTGCCCACGCTCGCGAGAGGAAGATCGTCTTCATCCACCGCGCTTCCCCGTCGTCCCCACGCTGCCGGAGCTCCGCCGAATTTCACCACCGGCACATCCAATAAGCCAACTCTTTCCTTTTCTTCGTAGTTCTTTGCATTCATCATCTCGCATCCATCATCTCATTTTCCTCCTACTCGAGTCCGAGAGGGGTTTAAAAGATAACACCAACCAGGTGTGTGTCTTCCCGTTATTTCGTCATTTTTATTGCAAGGATATGAATACTACACATTCATCTTTCTAAGCCACTTGTCATTTGTTTGTCGTTGTTTTGCAAGGGTAGCCGAGGAAAGCCCTCTCCGTCGGCCGGCCGGAAGGAGAGGAAGAAGCAACCCGCCATCTCCCGCTCTTGAGGTAGGCGCGATCACTTTCTTATTTTGGGGTCGTTCGGCCCCTGGCGATCACATCTTTTCATCGAGGCCGCGGCGAGTCACTTCCCCAATGGCCGTTTAAATTTCTGTTCTCATATTCTCTTTATATCCTGTTATATTTCGTTTATATCATCGAGGCCGCGGCGAGTCACTTCCCCAATGGCCGTTTAAATTTCTGTTCTCATATTCTCTTTATATCCTGTTATATTCTGCTCATATCATCGAGGCCGCGGCGAGTCACTTCCCCAATGGCCGTTTAAATTTCCGTTCTTACATTCTCTCTATATTCTGTTATATTCTGCTCATATCATCGAGGCCGCGGCGAGTCACTTCCCCAATGGCCGTTTAAATTTCCGTTCTTATACTCTCTCTATATTCTGTTATATTCTGCTCATATTCTCGAGGCCGCGGCGAGTCACTTCCCCAATGGCCGTTTAAATCTCTGTTCTTATATTCTCTTTTATATTCTGCTATATTCTGCTCATATTCTCGAGGCCGCGGCGAGTCACTTCCCCAATGGCCGTTTCAATTTTTGTTATTTAATTTCTGCACCATTCCCGTCCCCCCGAGGTCGCGGCGAGTCACTTCCCGCTATGGCCGTTTGAACCCCATATCTTGCCATATTATACTTGTCCCGCTCGCCCCGCCGGAGCAATCTCCCGTGGTGGCCCCTTCTCTCTCTTCTCTCATCTCTGTGTTGCAGCAAACAGCAAAACAAACAAAAAGAAGAGCCCGCGCGCTCTCCGCATCCTCTTCCTCGCACCATCGAACTCCGAACCGCGTGACGT